>OY725177.1:6507500-7077500 GCA_963241965.1 Tortrix viridana
AAGGGTGAAAGTTTGTAGGGGCGTTTGGTCATTTTTGAATTTAAAAACGTGGAAATAGATATAGGCTACTTACTGTTAATAAATAAAAAACACTATTTTCGTTTTTAAGTTAGAAACGTGGAGATAGGTATATAGGCTACTGTTAACAAATAAAGTAATACAATTTTCGGTGATTTTGGATAACTACCCCTAAGGGGATGAAATGGGGGTAATATTTGGTCAATTTTGAAGTTAGGAACGTGAAAATTTATTTTGGCTGCTGCTTACAAACTAAAAGTATTACGTTCGATGATGTTGGAAATACTACCGTAAGGGGGTAAAATTTAGGGTGTAGTGTAGATTTGTTAGAGTTTGGTTATTTTGGAAATACGTTTCTAGACTACTTATTATATAAAATATGACTTTTCGCGTTTTTGGAAATTCTGGCAGAGCATATACCTTTAATAACACCTGTGTATGTTCTCGCAAAATAAATAATTTTAATTTCAATTTCAATTTATACCCCTAGGCAAGGTGAAAAGGGTTAAAAAAATCGTATGGTTTAAATTTGTTTCTATCCCATCATGCATGATACGTACGATAATGAAAACTTTATCTGTACTTTTTAACAAAGGTACTGGACTCTCCGCAGACAAAGTCGCGGGTGGAAGGATTGCGTATATATATATATTTGTACTCAGTTCACGTTCTCGAAAACGGCTCCAACGAGTTTGATAAAGATTGCGACATGAAGGTTTACGGGGGCGAAAATTCGATCTAGCTAGGTCTCATGTCTGGGAAAATTCGTTTTCCCCGTGTTTTCACGCAAAAAGAATTCTCGCGCAATCGTTCGTAATTACGGGGCGGCTGCTTCCGTCTTAATAGGCTGATGGTTAGAGCGTTGGCCTACTACGCAAAGACTGCGGGTTCGAACCCCAGCTATAGACCGTTTTTTTTGTTTTTGTATAGAAATTCGATGAAAAATCGGTTGCGACCCCAGCGACGACGCTAAATAAAGTTTGTATGGATGTTGGGATGTTTTTTCAGTTACGCCTAAATAGTTGAACGGATTCGGATGAAATTGTCACACAGGTAGTTGTTATCCTGGGTTGGCCCCTTTTTTATCCCAGACAATTTGATAGTGTCCAGGGTAAAAACCATAAACGACTTACTTAAGAAGAGGAGAAAGAGGTACTTAATAAGTTTGGATGTAGGGGGTAATCTCCGAAACTACCCATCCGATTTCTAAAATTCTTTCAGTGATATTCAGAATGAGGTTTCAGGGTGGACATAGGCTATATTTAACTTATAACCGAAGCTAAGCGAGGGCGGGTTGCTATACTTGATATTATAAAAACACGAAAGTAGACATACTTTTGCGTCTGTCTGTCTGTAAAGCTTTCCCTGCTAATTCGCTGAACCGATTTTGATGAAATTTGGTATGGATATAGCCTGAGTTTCGAGGAAGGACATAGGCTACTTTTTATCTCAGAAAATTGAACAGTTCCCGAGAGAGCAGTGATAAACGACTTCTACGCGGACGAAGTCGCGGGCAAAAGCTATGTTACATAAAAACATTTAACTTATATTAATTTAATTCATAATCAAATAATAAAAATAATAATACTTAATTAACTTAAACACTAGTATGGTTTTAAATATACAACTATAATACACTAATACTAACATTAATATTTTAATTCGGTACAACAATTATAAAATATATTTTATGAAGATTGTACCAAAGTATCGGCGCAGTGCTCCGCGTTACCGGCCTGCATAGAAACACGCTGACTGCGCGTGATTGCCGCCGGCGCGTCATTCATTCCTCTGCCAGGAGCTCTCGGTGTCGGGCATATGTCAGCGCGTTCGCTTATGATAATTCACAGTTGCGTCCTCTTACGTGTCATATAGTGCCCGAGATATAATATTTATTACCACAGAATAATAGTTCCCTTCGCGGCAGTGGAAAACTCACACCTCGTTTTTTAATAAAGTTTACGTAACGTCTGTGCCCCGGTTAATGGGTGAGTGTTGAACAATATATTCCATCCTAGTGTAGTTTTAAGTATCAAACCATTGTATAGATTGTGCTACTTTGCAAATAACTTCCATCTTCCATATCAATATTTTAATAAGCTTTCTATGCCCAGTTATTATTCATGCTTATTGCGGTTACACCTAAATGTGAATTTACCTTCTTTTCTCACCTATCTCAATATTGCCTTTGTAACTCCGTTCTTATCGTGAGCACCATCACTAACTACTTGTCGGTTCTCCCATTGCTCCCGCTTGACCAGGGTGCTCACCATAGTCGGCAACACGGAGCCAATTATAATGCGAGTCGTCCATTATTCGCAGGGTATTACGTTTACGCTAAGAAGCGGCACACCTTTTCTACGCTCTTCCCCGCGGGTGAACAGTCCATGAAGCCGTTCCTGCCTGTTCTATCTACGCCGCCCAGCATCTGCGCAGCCCATCAGTGCCAGGGGAGTGTCGGTCTGCGAAAGTGTTGCTAGACGGGCTTTTGAGAACCACGCCAATAAATTTATGTGTTGACTATTGGTGTTCTATTTTATTTAATTAAATACCACCAACATAGCAAACGTCACAACACGACTACTATACGTATACAATACACATGCTGTTTTGCCGGCCGGCACCGAGTGGGAAGCTTGCGGTCCCGGCGCCGGCAAAGGCGCCGGTGGGAGTCAATGCGTAGGTATTTTAATGCGGCCCCGCGCACACGCACACACACACGGCTACAATACGTACACAAACACATGCAGTTTTGCCGGCGACGGCATCGGCGGGAGGCAACGCCGTGCCGTCGCCGGCGCCGTGCCGTCGCCGGTAAGTGGAAAACCATGCCATAGTGCTGCATACATTTATGCGTCCTCGGCTGCCGGGCCGGCGCCGGTGCCGTCGCCGTGCCGGTGCCGTGCCGGCAAGTGGAAAAGCGCCCATTAGGATGAAATTTGGCCCACAGATTGTTTATCACCTGGATTAAAACATGGGATACTTTTATCTCGGAAAATTTGATAAACGACTTCTACGCGGACGGAGTCATATGTGGAGTCGCGGGCATGCTATATTATGAAATAAATAAAAATCTTAATGGGAACAATAAAGGCATTAAGTCTGCCACTTGTACAGTCAAGGTCATAAATCGTCGTATCCTACGAATAAGGGCGCAACTACAAAAAGTCAATTTTACAGGCGAAGGTTTTTTGTGTTTAAAAAAATCAATAGCAAAGTGTTTGCCGTGAAACTTACAAGTTACGTGTTAAATGTACTTAGACAACTATTGGTAGTCACATTTTATTTTATTACCATTATAATACGAACATATGTCTCTTAAATCTTTCTTCCACGTGAAATTTAAATAGACTATTTTATTTTTCGCGGAATAAACGCCATTAAGACCTTATTCATCGGAATAAGCTGGGTCGTAACCGTACTAAGGGCTTTTTTAAAGCGTTTTGATTGAAGATTAAGTGCTTAAATTTGCCGAATGGATAAACTGGGTATAGTTTTATATTATTTAAATAAATTATAATGGTCTCAGTGGAAGACCAGCGGTTGCTTTAAAACTAGCAACACAAGATGAGCATCGTCAATAATTTATTTTGTATTTTGTTTTCTATCCTTTTCTTAGATGTATGTTATGTGTATAAACGTTTTTCGTTCTTTCTTTATAGAAATACTAATATTATTTTTAATGCAAATAATCTTTTTTATCTTTTACAAACCAAAATAAATCGAAATGTTATTAGATATTACGTAGATATTAACTCGTGGTTCATAATTTATAATTTCCTAAAAAATCAACGTTTTTGTTTTATTTGTAAGACTAAGTACCTAATTATTTTGTTTTATTCTTTAACAAAGAACCTTCTTAATAGAACATAAAATATTGTTTAAGCAGTAAGATTAAATAATATTAATATTACATTTGATATTAATTCATTCATATAATGCCCACTTAACATACGATACAAAAAAATACTAAACTTCTTAATATTTTTACAACGGGTTTCCCTCTATTTGGCATACCTAACTTTTACTGTCCGAAACTGTTTTAGCATAAAAGACTTGGTATAATCGGTTTTCACCGAATGGTAATGTGGAAGAAACCTTATTTGGCATAATTTGTAACATCTCGAAAATGAGTTAGTCTGAAATTAAGTTCGCATACTATTATTATGACCGATTATTTTTACGCATAATTCTGTTTAGTATAATTTTATTCAGCATATTATCGATTATCCGAAACTTACTTGGCATACTTACAAACTTAACTACTACCAGAAAAGTAGGTTAGGTTAGAACTACGACCATAAGAAAAACGAACAGCTACTAGAAAAGTAGGTTAGGTTAGGTTAGAACTGTAACCTCATCAAAAACTAACTGCTACCAGAAAAATCAAAATTATCTAATTAGGTACTGAGCAGAATGTTATAATAAAACATATTTCTGCAACGATAGTTTTCGGCAAAAGAATTTTATGCTCATTTAATTTATGCGTAGATATGACTCGGAGCATGAAAAATATGACCAAATAATATTCGGACTAACGTAATTCTTCGTAATCAAACTATGCGGATTTAGATTCTGCGACAACAGTTTATGCGCAAAGCCTAATATGGCTATATAGATTATGTCACAAAGAATTATTACTTACAAAAATATGCTAAAACAGGGTGAACCTTTCAAAACAAAATAAATTATTGTATGAATTAAAAATATTTTTATCAAAGGCACAGACCTTAATCCAATTTAATGATAATGTAAATAAACCGTTTTTTTTTTAATTCTAACACAATCATTCACAAACTAATTAGATTGCTAATAATTATTAAATGTATTCAAATTTAAATTCAAATATTTATTCAGTAAATTGGCCACATTCGGGTATAGTAAAATCATCAATCGATAAAACCTCCGATAAAACAAAAAATCTAGACCAGGTGCGGGTAGTTCGTAAACTCGTACAGTACGTAAATAAGCACCGGCCTTCTCCAGTCTACTCGTGACCACGACCGTTGCAACACGGTTGAAACGTCGAGGTAATTATAATGTGTACACGCGATTAAGACCCGTTGTCCCGTACCCGTTTATTTCACCTGTCATGTGTCTATGATAACCGTTTATGGTCACCTAGCTAGGCGGGAATTCATCTTCGTCATTGTAGTCTTCACCAGGAAGAAATTCTTATAATGCTGCGCTTTCCTTCGGCTTAAAATACCCGTTTTATTGTTTTGTAAAACGGTTATATTTGAAGCCTACTGGAAAGCGCAGCATTTAATGTGGAAGACGTGTCTGTTATCTGCTGGTGACATATAAACAAAACACACAATGTTGATATAATAACATCATAACCAATCATGGAGGTTATAAAATATATCAGAATCGGAATAATGTAAAATATGTAAATTACCAAAATATTCATTTAGATAAAATGTAAAATAGCAAAATTATTAAACACATTTACCATCTAGTCGTGTTCAACATACCTAACTAAAGGGAAATATACCCTCAGATAATAATTCACCTAATTCTTAAGGGACCAATTAAAACCTCAAAATGATTATTGTTAAAATTCAAATCCAAGAAAAGGAATTTAACAAATCATCACAGTCATTATGTTTCTGCGCTTTATTTATTTTTCGGCAATAATATGTTTTGAAATTATTTAGTAGTAAATATTTTCTAAAGGTTTATTTTGTAATCATGCTAAGGAAGGCACTGCGCGAGCTTATGGGATTGGAATTTAGAGTATGCCTACCCCGCATAACACAGGTCTTACCCATCTTTCAATTGTACTATGTACTAGCGGGCTTAGCTATACCCTTAATAGTAACTTATTAAACTCTTGAATCTTATTTTCCTTAATCCTTTGTTATTCTATCCCTGATCCATCAAAAACACAATTAACTAAGTTCACAAGTCAACCTTGTGAGGATATTTCCTGATAGTTGACTGACGATAACGACTGTTAACTATCTATCTGTCTTTGAGTCAAAATAGGCTGGTTACTATGAAGCAGTAAATCTAATACTTCATAATCATCCCTTTAATTAATGCTTCAAACTAAATTGAGAAAAAGAGATGAAGATAACAATAAGTTTGTGCTTCAGAATTGGCCCCGGGCCACAGAATTATTGAATCTCTGTGATTCTTGAAATTCAGTCTACTTATACTTATATTAGTATCCTCAAGCCATACAGTTTTCGTTATGCAGCTAATAGTAAAAAGTAACAGCTCAATATAACATATCAAGCAGTGCCATTTAGCTGATTACTACCTATGGGTCCTATATAGGGGAATTTGAAGGAGTTGAACTTGGAATCAGCTGTAGCCTTTAGTTAGTCTATCTCACTAAAAAGTTAGAAGATATTGCCTCGTTTTGCCCACGGTATGCTGCGATTGCAGACTATTGTGCACCAATATTGTGCCACAGTATAATCCTGATAGTCTTTCAGGTGAGTGTGGGTGTGGGCAAACATCTGGCTAACTCTTCTGCTTGAGATACTTTAGGTTTTGAACTGGTCTCTGTACACCCTGAAAAAGCATCTATTTAGTGGGGCTTCAAAAGATCTGTTTGCTCCCTTATCTAAGGTTACTATCTTTTGCCCACGCCTCCAAATTTCCAAACTTTAATGTACCTCTGGTGAGGGGAAACTTGGTACTTATAGTACGAACAGATGGTAGGACGGGTTTGGAGATCCGCTCTCCAGAACCTTGCGTCCAAACTGGGACTATTAGAAGATATGTGCCCAGCGCCCTGTATAGAATATTCTATCACACGGGATTGGAAATCTGTTCTCCTGTACTAGTCTGGAACTACTAGGCGATTCACGGGATTGGAGATCCGTTCTCCAGTACCTAGAGTCCGGTCCGCCCGAACTACTAGGATATGTGATATATGTGCCCAGTGCCCTGTACAGAATGATCTATTACTCGAGACTGGAGATCCGCTCTCCAGTGTGTTTGAGTTGTTGGTATTACTAGGAAGTAAGTACCGAGTGTTCTTTATGGAACATTGAGGCACGGTGGAGAAAATATCCACTTGATACGGTAGTTTCAGGCTCAACTGAAGGGTATCTGTAAATTCTGTGTAGTAATCCTCCACATCAACTATAATGTATTTGGTTAGTACAGCAGAGCAGATCGAGGTAAATACGTCTATTTCTGACTTTCCTCAACAGCTGAACACCTCCGTGGTGAGCTTGGTTGTCAGATCAGATGCCAATCGGATCACAGCCTGCCCCGAGACAAGCAATCTGCAATGGCATTGTATCTACTCAGAAGAGCTGGCACAAATTATATTGAACTGATCAGTCTGATCCAATAGTTGAAAGGTCAATCAGTAGCCATATTAAGAAAGTACCACTGACTAAAAAAGTCAGATAAGGTGACTCCAGAATCACAAACAGATAATCCTGGTCTAACAAGGTCTATAAGAATTAAAAGTGCTCTTGAGCATTTAGAATTATAAAAACAAAATCTTTGTGTCTAAAATAATGCTCATTGAAGGTACAAGTGTCATGTCTTTAAAAATTAGGAACAAGTTATAATATGTATGAATGTAGATCGTGCAAAAGCCATGACTGTAATGTGTAATACATTCTATTTTTTTTTTTTAATTTATATTTATTATTTATTAAAAAAAAAAATTATATTATGAATTATTTATGAATCCAAAAACTATCATATCAGCCAAAAGCACATCCACTGATGGACATAGGCCTTCCTCAAAGATCATCACTGTTGGGTCCTGTGCTACTCCTAAAGTGATGGAATTGAGTAAACATTTAGAAAATAATGGACCTTGTTAGACACCTAATAAATTCTTTCCTCATGGATAAGAACCGATTTTTGGTAGTTGACTTGCCACTTTAAGCTCTCCAGCAACTCCAAGGCCGCCGAGGCCTGCTGAGTCCGTATGGAGTGGTCCTGATGGACCAACAGGAATCCATCTAGGTAAACTAGCATGCGTCTTCCTCTCTTGTCTAGCTAGGATTTTTGCAATCCAGTAAGAACTGCCTGTGAAAAGGCAGGGGGCAAAAGGGTAATGAAGACAACTGAGGTACTTCTCCCTTGTTAATGAGGTGGAGGAATAGCCATTGGAACTAGCAAATTGGGTAATTCTAAATTCCTGGTCTGAAATCTAAAGTTTTATTAGCCAACCTTAAGGCTTCTTAAATTCTGGTACTGCAAGGATATAAGGTGAACATTCTTTGTGCCAACATAATTGTTGAAAACCTGCAGATTAAAAATGGGTCCCGAGACCCTGTCTTTCTTTGCAGCAACAAAAACTTTAACAGAAAGCTGCTTAATACATTAAAAACAAAAAAATCTTTAAAAACCATTTAAAGATCAGAGAACTTAAATTCGTTTTATTACCTGAACAAAAGGTTCTGTAAAAAGCTATTAGCTTATTATATAGCTTCCAAAAAAGAAACTGATTATTAATTACATAATAAAGCTGTTGGCACCCGATATATTCAACTTGCCTAGAATAGAACAGAACTAGGCATTTACCTTTAAAGAGTAGCTTCCCACTTCCCTTGAGTAAAAGGTAGCAATATTACTTTTCCTTACTAAAATCCATATATGACTTATTGGAATAAATGATTTTATCATATTTCGGACTCACATCCATAACTTATTAATAACTTTAATAACTATACTATAAAAATGGCAAGAAATATTCATATTTTCTAAAGACTGGGAGCTGATACCAGGCCTGTAGACCACCCTGAGTTGAAATGAAATATTTCAATTTCACTTTTTGAAAGTAACTCTCTTTGCCACAAAAATTTAAATAAAGTCAACTCTTACTACTTTATGATTAAGGCGATGAGCCAAAGAGCATAGACAATATTTTATTGATAAGAACATTTGGGTTTATATCCTCCGGAGATTTGACTACCCAATTGACTACTGCTTGCAGGCCAGGGATCCGCTCTCCTCCTGAGCAGGGTCCTCTGTTATAACTGGGCTTGGGAGAAAGCCGCCGTGACCGTCTCTTTGCCCATGGAATAATCCTTAGCTGAGTAAACACATTCACCGCCGCTTAATCTCCAAATATACGTAATTTTGACACGACAGTGTGTCACCGGCGACGAATGTGTTAAAGTACATCAGACCGTCATTACGTTTTCAATCAATCAATCAATTCGTTATTTGCAATAAATACGGTACAACAGCTCTCAAACATACCAATTCAATAAAACCTGCTGTAGCAAGCTGAGAACATACTACGGGGAATTTAACTCACGTTCGGTGGGCAAAAGTCAGTGTTCCGCACATTACGAGAAAGAGGGTTGTCTCTGTTCGATCTAAAATTTGATGATCAGGCAAGATTGCAATTATACCACTGCTCATCGCAGCAAATCATGCAAAACATGTCAAAAGACCCACCTGAGCTCATGAGGGCGTCAATCCGTAGATCTTCGCCTTTACCTCGTTTATTTGGGAGCCGCGAGGAAGTACATTCATCCTCTGAGGACGAGAAATTGGAATAGCTAGCTGGAACTCGACGATCGACGAAGCCGACTTAGCACGTGGACTTTGCGCCGCGTTGTCTTCTGACTTCATCGTTACACGTCACTATCGCGACACCCACTTATACTTATTTAGTAAAATAATTCTCTTTTAATTTTACTGGAAAACACTTAAAAACAAAGTTTTAATTCTTAATCGTGCATAATGGCGGCGAGTCAAAACACACAATGACGAAGATGGATTCCCGCCTAGCTAGGTGACCATAAACGGTTATCATAGACACATGACAGGTGAAATAAAGCATGGTACACACGTAAGTAGAGGCATATAAAGGCGAGTATAGACACCTCTTTCACATTAAATGCTGCGCCATTGGTCAATAAGTTTATCAAACTATGGTTTGTTACTATCGATGTTTCGTGGCTTTGTATTGGTTGCAATGCATATTGATTAGCGACGTTGATTGGTTTAGAATCAGAAATTTTATTGGTCTAATTTGGCGGGAATTGGCGTTTTGTGGAAAAAGTATGTATTAGGGAATGTACTTTGGATAAAGGATATAAAAGTTAAAATTGCTTGTATTTCGATGGCCCCACCGAACAAACGTGCATGTGAAAAAAGCTAATTTTACAGGAAAAAATAAAAACGTTAGAACTGTAATTACGAGCAACTGGGACAATATAGGTATATAACATGTATATAAAAAAGATAGATACAAAAATAATCTCTCTATGGAAATTTTAATAAATTAAGTATCAATGCTAGTTTTCAAGAAAATTGAGAAAATGCATGTTATTTTTTTATTCTAGTCTAGTTAAGCGCAGATTGTTTGTGCTTTAAACGTTTACACGTTTTTTCGTGTTATAAGGTCCGTCTAGTTTAAATGTAATGCAATGTTGCGTTACTTTTTGCGTAGAATCAAGACTATTGCCTTGATGGGTACTAAGCGCTCGCGTGCTTCTTTAAGAAGAAATATACTATTGTTAATATCAGTTTTAAACAGTAACACGCTTACTTGTGCAAGATTGTGTAAGACAATTATGTGCAAATATTCTTTACAATAACTAAAGCGTTCTTATTAATGTTTTGTAACTAAAACTGTCCTCTTTTTAAATGTTAAAACTTAATAAACCTTTTGTTATTTAGTGTTTTATAAAAGTTTACTTTTAAAAACCTATTTGTAAAGTAAACACATACTTACCTTGGTTTTATCACCGATATAAATAAATAACAGCGGCTTGGACAAGATGCATAACGTTAACGTTAACGGTTTACGAAAACTGACAAAATGTATGGAATTGACATTAGCAACTGTCGCGATATTTTATATAAACGCTCGCCAACTTTAGGGTTATGCGTTATGTCTAGGCCCCCAGATGTAATCACTAATAAACGAAGTCGCGAAATCACTACTTACTAAATCTTGATGACGTGTCTTATTAAAACAATGGAATATATTTGCTATAAAACTTTAATTCAAAGTCAACAAAATATATTCATTACAAGCTTTAAGAAAAACAGACATACATATTCGAGGAAAAAAAATAAAAATTAATGAACAATCATAGTTTTTAAAACAAAAATATCGTTATACATAATCTACAAACAAACATAAACACGGAACTCAACCATCAATAAGTCAGTTATAACTGAGATCAAATAAATCACATAGTAAATGATAGTTATATTTAAAGTAATAACAACATAGGATCTTTAACGATTCTTAACACAATGTACTGTACTTGAACTGAATTACTTTAAAAGTAATCCTAGGCACTCATCCGTTTGATTTTATTTCGACTCATTATTCTATATCACTGTCGTCGTTCATAGTACTATTATCAGATGGTATTAGATTTCTATAAAAAGCGTGATAATGGGTTGGAATGGCCCCAGAATCACATAGACTGATCAAGTCTTTATATAAAGGTGCGGGTATAGGTAGCAACCCATTGTAAGCTGGCTTAAGCTGCTCGGCGGTATATTCAGTTATATTTTCTCTACCACGTCTTCTAGAATTTGTTCTTGACATTGATTGCATCTCTTGTAATTCAGTTTCCAGGCTATATCTGAAGTAAATATGATCCGGATGATCGTGAGAGAAAATCACTTCTTTTATTTTGCTCCAGTATATTTTTACACCATTTATATCGTTCAACCAATTCTTGCCCTTTATAACGTCTTTGAAATCAAAGAAATGACCTTGTGTCATTTGTTTGACTTGATACTTATGGCCTGTGACTTTAGCATTCTCTATCAAGTAATACATATGATCAGGAGTGTAAATAGTATGCCTCTTCTTTGCTCTTTCGATAGCAGCATGCATTGAATCGCCCTCAGACTGGCTGTGGCCTTTTTCTAGAAATCGGTGACTTATACTGATGTCAAACGTTTTACAAGCTAAAGCAAACATAGCAAATACAAACCGATTCCGGTTCTGGCCAGAACAGGAATCCGAGTAAAATGAGATCATTTTTTTACCCTGGCTCGCTTGATCCTCTATAAAGGACCACAAACAACTTGCTATTTCTATTGCACCCCTCTTACCAATTTGATAGTGCCAAACGTAGCAAAAGCCTTTAAGCTCTAAAATATCAAAAACGGTAAAATTATAAATAGGATATTTTCGCTTGTAATGGAACGATCCGACCTCACTTTGTGGAATGTTTAAAACTTTTTCTAAGTCAAAACATGCAACAACACTGTTCACTTTGTCAAATTCCTTCTTTTCTTTTTCTTTTATTTCTCTAACCATATTTTTTGCCCTTAAATGCTTCTCATACTCATCTTTTAACTGATCCTTTCGTGCATTATCGGCATTTTTATAAATTGAACACACTTCGCATAAATCTTTTTTTGGTTTATGGAATGAAATGTTAAACTTCGTATTGAAAATGAACTCGTATTGTCGTCTTGTGGCTTTTATAACTTCATTTAAAACCAACTCTGTGTCTATCCAGCTTAAGTACAACCGGTGCATCTTTGATATATTTAATGTTTCTTCTAAGTATTCTTTCTGGCTATCTTTTCGAACGTAATGCGCCTCAACTCTTTCAAATTTATTTATGTGAGTAACGATGCTTTGTTCAGTCTCAATAGACATTTTTTTTGGCTTGTTGTCGTGTTTTCCTCTTAAATCTGTCAACAAACTACCTTCTGTTTTTTTATCTAATGCAGTATATACTACTTGTTGCGTTATTCTCAAAGTGTTGAGGAACATTGTTTTACATACTCGTATGCAGGTGTTCATTTCTGTATCAGTGGGGAGATGGTAAACAATTGTTTGTAAGCGATTATTTTTTCTCTCAAACGTCATTCTCTTTATACCCTCCTTATTAACAAATCGTAAAATGAAATCCCACTGCCTTTCATGATCCCCAATAGCCCAGTATTTTGTAAAGATACCGTTTCTTGTATGCTCGTCTAGTTTTTCAAAACACTTAAACTTGCAATTGCACACTGGCCCCATCGTTTTTTCTTGTCTCGACTTCTTACTTCTCACACTAACATACTTTTTCCCAGTATTCTTTAAAGTTTTGTTTTGTTTATCATGCCAATTATCTTCGTCTCTTTTTCTTTTTCTTGAACAATTTGGAGATGGAAAATTGCTATCCTGCTCAGTGGTTGCGATTTCCGGTAATAGGGTTGTTGGGTTTTCAATATCGTGAAGGACATTTTCTAAATCGGAAATACTTGCCAATTCATCATCTTTATTAAGGAATACTACTGTTGGTGAAGCTATAAAATTGATGTTTTGTCGGCTTGACGGAGTAGCAAATAATGAATTGGATCCAGACACCAAGCTGCAACTGTCTATCTGATCAGCGTTTGACATCGGACCAGTTTCTTGAACACAAATCGGGGTATTCGCGGTGCTGTTAGAAATGTCTAAGAGGTCATTTTCTGGAAGATCTGGGCGCTCATACCCTTTGTCCAACAAAACGATAGGCTCCAAAACATTTTGAATACCGTTATTGTACATAAAAGTTGGAATTAAGTCTGTTTCCTGGCCTGCAGCCATTAAAGAAGGTACTTCCTCCGGTGAAATATTTTCAATGTCACCACTGTTAACAGGCTGGTCCACAGGCACCAATTCAGGATGAGGAATAGAAATGTTTGTGATATTTTTAAACGGGTAATGAAGAGATACTTGATTAGGTACTTTTTGTTGCAATAATGCAGAAGGCGATAACGAAAAATCTTTGATCCTACTCGTATCAGAATCGACTTCTGCAAACTCGGATATTCCTTCAATTGACAAAGGATTTCGCGCTAGGCACTGAAATGTACCTGTAAAAAACATAAATTGTATACAGGATATAACAAGGAAGAAATGTGAATAACTAGTAGGCAAGTGTTTAAACCGGTGCCGCGGTGTATCTTTCGTTAAGTGGACGGCGCGGTTGCTTAAAAAAATCATTCCACTAGTTTAATCTACATTACACTACTACCTTTCCGACCTACTCATTTATAAATTCATACATACAAACATACATTCATACATACATACATAATTTTCTGCTAAAAAAATATCCCATACATTTGTCGTCGTATGGTATAATTGCCTATACCGGGAATTGAACCCGGGACCGCTAGCTTCGTAGACACGTTCGCTAGGCTATCAGGCTAACCGCGTTGCATCGTGTTTTGTTTATTCGATAGCAAAAGTAGGCAAGTATATAATAATAAGTAGTTATACAAACGTACCTTCACTGTTACTAGAACTAGGAGAAGTTATTTGCACACTACTGTCCTTCTTTGACTTTTTACTTTTTACTTTTTCCTCATGATTTACATCTGAAATAAATAAAGACCAAATTTGTAAACGTATAATAATCTTAGGTAAGTACCTACAAAACAACAATGTTTACGTATATACACTTCTTCCCGACTTGGTATTTTTCACGCTTAAAATGCACAAACCATTATACCAACCAAGTAGCCCTAACTTACAATCAAAATCAATAACAAATAAACAACCTACCTAATCGATTCGATCGAACCGTGTGATATTTTAAAGAAACTTCTAATACGTAATAGGTACCTAAATGCTGGAAATAGTGCTTATATAAACAGCATTTGTTTTAATAATTATTTCCTTATTATGTACAAACAATAAATTACGTATAATTTATAATTACTAACCTTTTTCAGATTCATTGTAAATCATTTTAAGCATTCTTTTGCACCGAGATGAACCAGCCGTCGCTCTCCTCATTTTGAATAAACTACACAAGCACAACTAATAACACAACACAACTACTTTATCACAACTTATTGTCTTGATAACAGAAAGAAACACCATTTTTTTTATTTGTAAACACACAATTATCACGTGCCGCACGACTGACCTTGTTAAGGGAGCGAGCCCAGCTAGTTGTAAGGTCACGCGCCGCTCCCTGTCCCTCTCCCACTTCCACTAAGCGGCCCTTGCTGTTTTAATAACAGGTGCGAAGATAGTCTAAGTTCGTCACACGAAATTTGTCGCATAGAATATTATCAGTGAATATTCGTATTTGAATTATTACGATATCACATAGAGAAATTCTATACTGCAACCGTTATTACACAATGTGAGTATTATTTATAAAATAGCAAACAGTTGTTACTATAATTTTTATAGTGACTTTATACGGCAAGAAGCAATACTCTAAAAATTCGTACCGGCCATAACACGAAAAAGCGTGCATGAGATTATTACACGAATATAAAGTTTAGTAAAGTTGTGAAGAAAGGTGTTTTATATTCACGCACGTTTGTTCGTGTTTAAGCGATGGATTGTAATTTATGTAACAAGTGAGAATACCAATATTCGTGTGGCCTTGTTGATTATATTTTCCATAGAATAAAAATATTTTCGTTAATAAATCAGAAAATAATAAGCATGGCCCCCTAAAAAAAATAGGGGGGGTGTATTACAACCTCGGGAATTGAAATCTGCAAAAAAAAAAAATTACTGTATTAACCTTTGCACGTTTGTTCGGTGGGGCCATCGATTTGTAAGAAGTGGCGTGATTCGCATGGTGGAAAAAGTAGATAGAAAAAGCATAAAAGGGGACGTCAAAGAAAAAATCGGGATACTTCTTCTTGGATTCTGCGTGCGTGCATTGGGTTCGTTTTTCATAATTTATATTTATGGATGGGTTTCTTATCTCTTTTGACTTTATTGATTTCATTTTACTGTGTGTGTATTGTTCTGTGTACATTTTCAGGATGCCAGGATTGTTTTATTAGTTGTCATTTGTGTCTGGCGTGTTGCTTATTTATTAAAATTTAGATTGGGACTAAAATGAAGATTTCTAATGGGGAGATTTTGCGGGTTGTATTAAGCTAGATTAGCATTGTTTGTGCCAGAGCGGTGACCAGACTGACCGTAAGTCTGACAAGTTATACCTAACCTAACGGTGCCAACCGGGTCTAGCTTGGAGCTATTAGAGTCTAAAAGAGCCTTGGGCAAGCCCAGATGATCCTTTTACCAACATAGACATCTCTATAACGCCCACCATTCTCATTTGTCATCCTCGGTCGTAGCAGGGCAACCTGTGAAAGCTGAGGGGTTTGAGGATTGGTTCCCATAAAACCAGTACATATTTATGTAGGATGCATGAAACGGAGTGACTGATGACGTATGATAGAGAGACAGAGCCAGTATAATAGATGCGTGAACGAGAGTGAAAGAGACGGATACTTTACTTTTTAATTTCGTAAATCGAGCATTCGAGATCCTAACGATGATGACGACGCTTTATAATTTTGCTTTTTCTTTTATAATTAAAACTAACGTGCAACAAGAAGTGTTTTACTCCTCCGAACCCCACAATTTTGGTGTCAGAAGTGGGATGGGAGTTTACGGGTTTGTGTAGATTACAGGAGGATTAATCAAAAGATTGTAAAGGATGAATATCCTTTGCCAGTGATTGAAGATCACATTGATCGGTTGTCAGGAGCCAAGGTATTCAGCACGCTTGATCTTAAAAATGGTTACTTTCACTTGCCTGTTGAGGAGGAAAGTGTACGCTACACTTCTTTTGTGACTCAGACAGGACAGTATGAGTTTTTGAAGGCACCATTTGGTCTCTCAATATGTCCAAAGGTTTTTACAAGATTCATCACTATAATTTATAGAGAGTTGATTGCAAGAGGTGTAGTCATAATTTTTATTGATGATTTAATAATTCCAGCAGTGAATGAAGACGAAGCAGTTGATAGATTGAGGGAAGTACTGGATGTGGCTTCTCAGTATGGTCTTGACATCAACTGGAAAAAGTCACAGCTGGTACAAAGAAGAGTTGAGTATTTAGGGCATATTATACAGGATGGTGAAATACGCCCTTCACAAGAAAAGACAGATGCTGTGGTAAGATTTCCAGAACCTATTAATTTAAAACAGCTGCATAGTTTTATAGGATTAACTTCTTATTTTCGCAAGTATATACAAGATTATGCGCTCATAGCCAAACCTCTCACGGACTTATTAAAGAAAGATAGTGCTTTTGACTTCAGCAATCAATGTAAGTGGGCATTTAACGAATTGAAACAGAGGTTAGCAAGTCAACCTGTTCTTAAAATATTCAACCCTGGACTTCAGACTGAAATGCACACAGATGCATCCAGTAAAGCATATTCTGCTATTCTATTGCAACGAAATATGGATGATGGAATGCATGGAATGAAAGTAGATATACAAGTTATGAATTAGAGGCATTAGCAATAATAGAAGGAGTTAAGAAGTTTCGCTGCTATCTTTATGGTAGGCATTTTAAGATAATAACTGACTGTAAAGCATTTCAGATGACCTTGAATAAGAAGGACCTAGTCATGTCAACACGTGTGGCGAGATGGATCCTGCTACTACAGGAATATGACTTCGAGATAGAGCATAGAGAAGGTAGTAAGATGCAACATGTAGACGCACTAAGCCGATGTCCATATGTGGCCATACTAGAGAAGAATCCGATACAGGGAAAAATTAAGATTGCTCAGACCAATGATGAAGGGCTGAAAGCCATCATACAGCTATTACACGATGGGTCTGTATATCAAGACTACTATTTAGAAAATGGACTGCTCTACAAAGGCCCCGAGAGGCATCTTGTTGTTCCTTCCTGTATGGATAACGAGATTATAAAGAGAGCACATGAGAATGGCCATTTCGCAAAAACGAAAATGCTGCAACTTATTAATAAAGATTACTTCATAAGGAACCTACCAAAGAAGGTAGACGACTACCTAAGCACATGCATACCATGCTTGTTAGCGGAACGGAAGAAGGGCAAGCAAGAAGGGTTCTTGCACCCGATACATAAAGATGAAAGTCCACTGTATACACTACATCTGGATCACATAGGTCCCATGACGGACACAAAGAAACTGTACAACCACATACTAACCATGGTAGATGGCTTCACGAAGTTCACATAGTTGTTTCCGGTGAAGAGCACCACAAGTAGAGAAACGCTTGATAAGCTAAAAATACATCAGCAATGTTTTGGAAATCCATCAAGGATAGTCACAGATTGAGGAACAGCATTCACCAGCATAGAGTTTGATAAATACTGCAAGTATGAAGGTATTGAGCACATCAAAATAACCACTGGCGTACCTAGGGCCAATGGACAAGTAGAACGCATGCATAGAACCATTATATCCGTGCTGACAAAGCTGTGTGTTGACAATCCTACCCAATGGTACAAATATGTCAGTAATGTACAAAGATGCTTGAACAGTACATTCCAGAGAAGTGTCAACACATCACCATTTGAACTCCTCATAGGTATGAAAATGAAACTCAAGGGTGATACAGAAATATACGAGTTGTTGGACCAGGAACGCAGAGACAGCTATGTCCTAGATAGAGAAGAACATAGAAAGAAAGCGAAGGAACAAATCCTCAAGGTCCAAGAAGAAAACAGAAAGACTTTCAACAGTAAGAGGAAAGCAAGCACTAAATATAAAGAGGGAGACATAGTTGCTATCAAGAGAACCCAATTCGGTGTGGGCATGAAGCTAAAGCCAAAATACCTTGGACCATACAGGGTTATGAAGGTTAAAGGAAAGGATCGCTATGATGTCCAAAAAATTGACGACTACACTGAAGGTCCACGAAACACGTCTAGCTCATGCGATCATATGAAAAGGTGGCCCTCCAGCCCAGAGTAATAAAAGGTAGGTAGCGGCGGCATGTTTGTGCTCTACCTCGTTCCTCCTTTATATTCCTAGTGTAATTTGTGTTTTTGTTATATGGATAACTTTTGTTAAGGTCTAGAAGATGTTTTGAGGATACTCCTCTATCTATAAGCATAAACATGTGTATTTATTTAGCATATTAACTGAGATAAGCTTTGTAATGACGTAGCTATAAGAACTTATCCTGTTAGAATTAAGTTGAAGTCTGAGGCCAGACTTGATTTTCAGGACGGCCGACTGTAGGATGCATGAAACGGAGTGACTGATGACGTATGATAGAGAGACAGAGTGAGGGTAGAATCATTAACCTGGGAACTATAGGCACTTAACCAGTAGTATTTGAGTGTTTATTACTTTATCCGCCGAAAATTATTCTACAAATTTCATAACGATTGAATATTTTACCGCACTATAAAGTAATGGAAGCCTTATTGAATTGAAACTATCAATCATCCTTTCGAAATTAGATAATTTTGGGGTTTTTAACTATATTTTCCATTTACTTTGAGAATTTCTCAGATTATTATAAGCTAATTTAATTTAATCATTGAAGCTCATAGAAGCTAGTCGTGGAGTGAATATTTCCAGTCTGTAGCGAAAGTTCTGCTTTAAGTAAAATGTCAAAGTAATGATTATGAGTTAGACTGTCTTCCCTCAATGCTTCTTCTGCGGCTGTTGTTTCCCCGTCATAGTACTGAGTTACGTACTCGGCCATCACTGTTTAAGGACACCGGCTAGTGCTGTGCGGTTTGAAACTTCTTGCCATTCCCAAGGGAATCCAAGCATAATAATGTGCTCGTTGACCGAAGTCACTCCTTCTATATGAATAGATTCATATCAACAAAATAGTACCTACCTATCAGGACTGGAAAACTTTCCTCTAATTAATTAGAAGTCATAAATTAAGACTTATTGAATAATGACTACGACTACAGCTTGATCAATGTAAGCTCTCATAAATAATATTAACGAATAGTTTGGTCAAAGTAAACTTTCGTTCTGCAATATATAACATACTGCAAATACAGCTTGATCAATGTAAGCTCTCATTCACGAATAATATCAACGAATAGTTTGTTCAAATTAAACTTTCGTTAAGCAAATGATATGTGATTATTTCTAGTCTAATGGCAAAAGCCGTTTATACTTCGCCACTGAAAGATTCTACGAAAAAGACTGATTTCCTTCAAACTAATGAATATTTTACATCAAGTGATTTCTCTGTTTACACTAAGGGTTATGTCCCTGCCTGGAGTTACTCTAGGGTAATCCGGCCTTATAGTCTATGAACAGCTGAAACCACAAAACCATTCCTACGGGAATTTACTACATCGAACATCATACTACAATTAATGATTGAAATCGTCATTAAAACAAACATTCATCGTGACTAGAAAGACTCGCTACCATTATAAGGAATTTCTTATATTAAACTGGATTCTTCATTGAAATAACTACTTCAAACAATTCTTATTTTGACCACCTTTGGTTGACCTAGACTTACCATAGTAGTACAATAATAATTCAGCTCCAAGTAATAAATTTAATATTTATTCAATAAAGTAGACGTCTAAAAGTCTACCCTACATTTTATCTGCATACTTGACTCTTGCATTGAGTAAGGAGCTTTGTGAACCCTTCTTGACCCTTGAGCACTAAGGACTTACTATTACTGACTTATTACTGTCAATAGACAGTGACCATAAAATCAAGACTTCTTTTGCTGAGTAGAAAAGATTAGAATCAACTGCTAGAGGGATGACCAGTCAGGCTAGACGAGTCCCATAGTCCTGGTGATAACCAGCTGGCACTACTAGCCAGTGGGGCGGCGGAGGGGCCCTGGACCTTGGCAGAACCTAAATTTGCCATGGCATTCATAGTAATATAATAATTACCTATTTCTAATGATCTAGGCAAAACATAAATAAAACTATAAACTAATTACCTTATTTTAGTCAATAACTTTATCTTCAAATATCAAGACTGACTAGACCAAAACAAAGTAACTCCTTACTTTAGTTACTTAAGTAGTAAATAGGGATTATTACTCATTTTAACTATACCAATCTTATATGCACGAAAAGGATTTAGGTTACTACTAATATTTGTCTCACAACGTAGGTTCCTACACATTACACGATCACAAGGCCAAAATAAGTTCAAAATAAGTTTATAATGTTTAATTTTCAGTAGAGTCAAGTTTATTATTTAAAAAGTCTTTTTTAGAGAGGGGGGGGTGGTTACAATCTGGGTGCCTTTAACCAGGATTAGTTAACTTGGGTTCCTACGGGTATTTTTCTGATTAGTTGAATAACATTAAATGTATTAATTACTTTATTCCTAATTTTTCTTGCAAAAATCTCGATATAAGTGGCATACATTGCCACAATTTGTTGCCGTAAATGGATAGTGCTATAAACTTTGGTATAGTTTTGTGTTGGGTACGATTTATTGGTAAAAAAAAAAAAAAAAAATTAAAACACATACAAAAATATTTAGTTTTCACAAATTTACAAAAGGTCAGGTCACTTAAAGTTCCGGAGGGAATAGTGAATCCTCAGGCGTGTTGAACACTTCATTAATTAATAGCTTTGTTGTCCTTTATATACTTATGCTATGATGGGTCTCTTGTTTACAATCGTAGGTAGTCACCGTAAAAAGTTTTGTTCTTCTATCGCCATTAAGAATCTTAGAATTCAGAGGTAAACGCTGAAACGTTTCAGATTATTCACTAGTAACATATTAATTATCGCATTTAGCCATTTTATTTGCTTAATTGAAAAGACAATTATTAAGTCATTTCTGTTTGTCTTCTATTTATTTTCATTGACAAGAAATGCCATAACAATCACAGACGTCACAGTAAGAATCTATCTATGAAGCAAGTGACATTAGTGTGGAAAGTTAAGTTATTCATTATAATTTAATAATAAGTAATAAATTAATTTTATTCCAATTTATATTTAAAAAAAAACTATATAAAAGTAAAAGTTAGCACTAGTTGAAAGAACAAAATTATTTGATAGTTATGTTTTGATTTTAATGAAATCATATTTATTTTAATTACCAATTAATCAGGATAGAAAAAAATATTATCTCTAAGTTTAACGATAATGGTTAGCAAAATATCTGTTTTAAAGCTGAATTATGTAACAACATAAAGCTTTGCTAAAGTGTTAAATTCTAAATTACAGACTTGGCTGTGTGAGTTAGTTTCCATTGCTTCCTCTGGCATAGGTCGATTATAAATAAAAAAAAAATAATAATCAACTTTGTGTGTCTGTGGTAGCACTGACAGCTGATAGACGTCAAATTTTTGCTCCGTATTTCGTATTAAGGGAATATAATAAAACTTTTGTAATTTATCTATATGTCCTTATAGATAACTTTGTTTTAGTCTATATGTTAATAAATAAATAGTGGTAAAGCGTACACACGCTCAAGAACAGTAAAAACAGCTCGCGTCGGCGCCTGTCAACCGTCAACGGACGTTTTCAAATTCATCACGAAAACCTGGGGAGTATTTCTTTTAATCTTTTTTTTTTTTTTTTTTTTTTTTTTTTTTTTTATTACACAATAAATCCACAGCACAAATTACAGTATAGTATGACTACTTTAAAATATACAAAACATTGGCCAATTACGGATTTTCATTTTGCTAACCAGACTTTTACAAAACCAACGTATTACGCTAACACAGTAACAAAATATTTATAAACGGAAAAACAATAAATTCAATTGAGGATAAGACACAATTCACTAGTACGAGTATGCATTAGAAAGTAAAATAGGTTGAAAAGACTAAAGATTTGACAAGTGGGGCTTACTTGGAATCTGTGTGAGTGTGTGTGTGTGTGTGTGTGTGTGTGTGTGTGCGTGCATGTATGTACATGCACATGCTGTTGTATAAAGTAACTTGGACATCTCAATCCTCCGCCAGCGTCCTCATTACGCCTCTCCGAAACATGTCTCTGCCAAGATGGAAAACATCAACAGTTGAAAATTGTTTATTGTAAGTACGCAAAATCCGGCTCGTTAAACAATTGGAGCCGTACTTTGTACGATTTAACGGGACAGCAAATAACGTAGTGTGTCTGGTGCGTTTGGTGCTAGCTGTAAGTCGCACAAGTGCCGAAGTTAGTTCTTTGCATTCCAGGGAACCAGAACATGCAGAGTGAAGCAGCATCATATCACGAGCAGTTCTACGATCATTAAGATTTAACACATTGTGGAATTTGCAGGACTCGTCATAGTTTTTCATATTAACATGACAGCGATAGTTAAGAAATTTGAGAAATCTATACTGAATTTTTTCTATTCTGTCGCAATACGTAACGTACTGTGGACTCCAAATCGAGCTGCAGTACTCGAGGACGCTGCGCACGTATGCATAGTATAATATTTTAATACAGTGCATGTCCTGAAAGGGTTGCGCGACCCTTAGAATAAAGCCAAGATTACGATATGCTCGATCCACGATGGACGTGAAATGGGGCGAAAATGTCAATTTTGAATCAAAGAGGACACCAAGGTCCTTAACAGTATCTACTTTATCTATTTCAATATTATTAATTGTATATTTATATTGTATTGGAGTATTTTTACGTGTGAAACTTATATAATTGCATTTCGAGATATTAATATTTATGCGGTTAGTTTCGTAATACTTGGAGAGACGAAACAAATCTTCTTGGAGAAGCATGCAGTCTGTCGCGGATGTTATGTTTTTATAAACTTTTTTATCGTCTGCATACAAGAGGTAGCGGGAGTGCAAAAAACATCCATAGATGTCATGCAGAAATACAAGGTACAGCAGCGGACCCAGCAAAGACCCCCGCGGAACACCGGATGGTACCGACACGAAGCTTGATCGTGATCTACCTACAACTACAGATTGACTTCTATTTTTGATGTATGATTCCACCCAGCGGAGTAAATTGCCACATATACCGAGGGCCTCCAATTTTTGTATCAAGATGAAGTGATCCACTCGGTCGAAAGCTTTTTCGAAATCCGTGTAGATCACGTCAACCTGACCACACTGCTCCATACCATTAAGAACATCGGCCGAGAAAAGAGCCAAATTGGTTTCAGTCGATCTCCCCCTGAGAAAGCCGTGCTGCTCCGCTGGAACACCGCGCGCAACAGTGGGATATAAATTCTCGTATACTAATTTTTCCATTATTTTACCGAAAGCATTCAATATAGAAATAGGTCTGTAATGCTCAATTGGGATTTTAGAGCCTTTCTTATGTATAGGGATAATGTAAGCCCTTTTCCAAGCAGAGGGAAAAATACCTAAGTCGAATGATTTTTTAAATATAATAGATAATGGGCGAAGTAACGATTTAGCACATTTTTTAATAAATAAAGGAGGAATGTCATCGCAGCCAGGGCCTTTGAATTCGTCCAGGGCTTCCATGAGTTTAAGTAGTTGCGCTTCGGTAAATATTATCTTGGACTCCGACCAGGTGTGCGTGCGTCCATGACTGTAACTGGACGTGTCATAATTAATTGACGGTTCTGCGAACATTTCCTTGAAATAACTATTAAAAGCATCACATATATGATTTTTGTCACTAAGAGGTTTATTTTTATATGTCATTTTCTGCGGGTAGTTGCTATTACATCTACGTTTAGCTTTAACATACGACCAGAACAACTTGGGCGAACGTTTAATATTTTGTTCTGAGACTTTAATGTAATTTTTAAAACACTCATCCTGCATAGTTTTTTGCCTTGACCGTAACTGTGAAAACAACTCATAATCGGCGGGGTTCCCATATCGCTTCCAGTTGTGATGATGCTTACTTTTCTCTTTAATCAACTTAACTAGTGTGCGATTAAACCATACTGGATAAGGGAGGGAGTCGTCAACAGTTATTAGAGGAACGTGGTCACGGATTGCAGAGTATAATTTGTCGTAAAAACAATCAACGTCGCCGTCGAGAGACCCAGTGCTGAGGTCAGCTGCCCAGTCGACCTCGAACAGGTACTTATTAATAGCCGAGTAATCACCTTTCTTAAAATTATATTTTTTGAATTTTGACTTAGGCATAAAAGGGGTTGATAAATCTGGGGACGTGAGCTCGAGGGCGGGATGGTAGCAATCCTCGCGCACGGCGCACGTTTTACTTTGGCTGACTATTACCGGAGAATTACTAAATACCAAATCTAGCACGTTACTTTGCGAGTTGGATACTAGGTTACATTGACTCAATCCCAGGTAATTAAACTCATTTATTATTTCGACTGCAATGTCCTGCATTTCAACAGATCCCTTTTTAATAAGTGTAGGACCCATAGGGTTCCACTGAATACAGGGCAAGTTAAAATCACCGCAGAGCAAGAAGTAGTCATCTGGATGTGACACAAACACCTCCTTAACAACATTTAAAAATAATTTTAATCGCTGCGGCAATAAGTTATTAGGTGGTGTATATAAAACAGCTACGTGCAAGTCGTGAGACGACGCTATGCAGCGCGCCGAGACTGTGAACCAGGTGCATTCGATGTCATCGCGCTGCCATTCGGGTCGCGGCCGCGCGTGCAGCCGGGTGGCGCACAATGCCATCACGCCCCCACCGGGCCCGCCGTAGTCCCGGTCTCGCCTTACGATGTCATATTTATTATTGTCAGCTAGTTCGGAGTCCAGTATGCTATTACAGAGCCATGTTTCCGTGAGAAGAATCATATCCCAACTCGAGCAAGAAACGGTGTTATTAAAAGTGGTCGTTTTAGTGCGTAACCCTCTTACATTTTGGTACAGAATATTAATAGATTTATTTTTACTCATGTATGGTAAACGTCCAGTATGCGAGCGAAGTAACGCAATAATCCTGTTTTGTTTTGTAGTGTAATAATATACCGGATCTACAAGCGTCATGATTAATTGTACTCACAATTAAAAACAAGTTATTTGTAGTAAGAGGGTCAGGCACAAACAAAATAAGCGCTAGGCGTGAGGCAAGATGCCAATTGTAAGAGAGTGACGTCATGAGAGAAACTGTGTAAGTGTATAGCGGTGTGTAATGAGAGTGAATGTTATCTTGATTCCGAACATACCCGACAATATCAAAATAATACTTAAATACAATAATTCGACTGCAAATCATAACAATTTTGCTAAATCTGCCTCTGTTGACACGAGAATCGGACCGGACGTCTTCTCTTTTCTTGCGTAAACTCTGCAGTTTTTTGTCCAGATATACTCGATCGGCGATGCTTTTGATTGAGCTTTGCATTTATTAAGAAGTTGCTTATTAAAGGGAGTTAAGTGTTCATTAACGTAGATCTTTTTGGGCTCGCCCTGTATACCGATGTCTGCGGAGGTTAGATTTTTGCGCTTGCGAGCAGCTACGATTAGCTGATCCTTAACCCGGCGCTGCTTTAGTCGGGCGACGATTGCTCGCGGGCGGCCAGTTGAGGAGCTCTTTGGCTGGACTCGATGTGCGAATTCGATATCTGAATCTGTTAATCGAACACCGAGATGCTGGGATATCTTAACTACGAGGTCTGAGGTAGATTCCGCTTCCTTCTCGGGGACGTCCATGATCTCAATGTTCTGCAGTCGTACCCATTGCTGCTGGCGCCTGGAATCTTCTTCTAGTGCATTTATTCTTGATTTAAGCTCATTGTTGAGCTTAGTCTTGTTCAAGTTCTCAGCGCGCAACTCCTTGATAACCTTTGACTGATCATCAAAACTTTTCTTCAGGTCAGTGTACTGCCCGTCCATAAAGTTTAGTGTATCTTGTAGGTCCTTGATTTGCTGACTAATTGAGCTCATTTGTTGCCCCAAGACTCCGCGAACAGCCACGGGAAGTTCCATTCTGATAATGTCAAGAATATCAGATTTAATTGTTGATATAAATTCCTCATCAACCTGGTTGTGCCCGGTGCTGGTCGCGGTTTGGGGCTTCCTAATGGTTACATGAGAGCGATTGCCACTATTACTATTATTGGCCTCTTCCTGCACTTGTGTTATGCTTGATGAGCTTGGTCTTACTGGTGTATCGTTGTTATCACCTTTTCGTGGTTCCTTGAGCTTGCAACCAGGGCACGTCCAGAGCCTGTTCTTGGCTTCGGACGACACACCAACGCAAGCTGTGTGGTAGTTTTTAGAACAACCAGGCTGGCTGCAGGTAATTTTCTCGGCCGCAAGTTTAACATTTTTGTTGCAGGCTTGACACTTTAACATTGTTGCACTTATTGTGAATAAATACACTTAAACGTTTACAAATAAAGTAACGGAGTACTCGACGCTAATAACATTAATATTTAGCTATAAATATAATAAAAAATTAAACAGTTATTCAGAACAGAACGCGAGTGCGTGTTATCGCAATTACGGTGGAGGGTAGATTGGTGATCTTACCATTCTTATTCATACATTAGTTTGGTTTTAACCCTGTGTTCATGTTCATACTTCTCATTGCTCACTGTTGAAGCCGTGAGCTACGTCAAACACAAAACATTGGCACCGTGCGATCTCTCTTTGCTTGACGAACAGTGGAAGCGAAGTTGAGACAAGGCACATTCGCTACAGACATTGCCCTACACGATACACTGTTCACGAACATCTATTCACACACATCCTTGCTAAAATAACCTGCTCAACAAACTATCCTTACTCAACTTACTCAGTTGTTTTATATCTTTCAGTGGATTGTGGAGTTCCTGTGAGAAAATGAGCCCATTCAACATCAAATCTCGCAAGGCCACGGCCCGCCAACTAGAAATGCAACTGAAGGCTACCTTGAAAGAAAGAAAAGAATTGATGGACAAAAACACAGTGTTAAGGAACGACCTGGTGGAGTATGACTATAAATTAATAGATGCACAAGATAAAATAGATCAGTTACAATTCTTAGTTGATAGTTTTAACCAGTGCGCTTCTACCCATGAAGTGGCATTAGAGCGCATTACAAACCTCGAGGAAGAGCTTGGTGTAGCTAATGAAGAGTTGAATTACTTAAGGAAAGAACGGGAACGTTATAATCCTTCAGTTTCACAGAACCTGTACCAAGAGCTGGTAGGCAGTAAGGATAATAAGGACAGTAAGAAGTTAATATTTTTTAATAGTAATAATAAATTGAAGAAATATATTAAGGTGAATAATTATATTAGGCGTACACAGAAATTAATTAAAAGCCAAAATTGTATTAAAAATTACTTTAAAATTAAATTAGAATTGTCAGTAATGAAAGATAGGGTGCGGCATTACAATGAGAAATTAGATTCTAACAAGACTACATATGATTTAAATGTTCAGAAATTAAATGCTGAAATAAGTAGATTAAAGGATAAGCTTGAGGCAACTGCTATTAAATACTCAAGCACCCAAAAGGAAGTCAAGGAGCATGTCCTGGCTTTCTCACGGCTGTTGGAGGAAAGTAAAAATAATGAGCAGCGTTTTAACTCATTAATTAACAGCAGTTTTTGTAATTGTAATTGTTCAGGAACTCCACATACTGCCGTGGTTCAGCCAGAGGTGGCCCTTGAACCTTCAGAGCCAAGTGCCTTAAAAGTAGTCATAAGTGAGTCCCCTAGACAAATTAGAAATGAGAAAACTGTTATTTACTCTGACCAGATTGGGTCTGGAATAGGTTCCAAGTTAAATAATAAATTAATACAAAATGTTACAAATTATTGTTTTCATAATACAAGTCTTATGCATTTGTGTGACTCACTCCTAAAGGGAAACTTTGACAGCACTACTACTTTAGTCATTTTAGTTGGAAATAGTTTCAGTGTAGATAGGTCTAGTGTAGATAAATTAATGTCAACTTTAAGAATTATTGAAGAGTCCGGTATAGGTAAAATTATACTTTGTGCACTCCCATACTCACAAAGCATGCCATATGATTATAACAATAAAATAGCACGCTTTAATTCTTTAATGTATAATGCCATAGCTTGTAATAATAAATATCATTTCCTTGATTTGAATAAATGTATTAAACGCCTCACATTAACATCAGATAAACTTCATTTGCCTAAAAAATATATTTTGACTTTGGTAGATCTTTTGGCTTATAATATAGAACCAAATAATAACATGATAAGTAGGCCCCAACACACCAATAGTGGCAATAATGCCTTACCTCTTTTAAACTAAATTATAAGACAGCGGAAACACCTCTGAGTATAACTATAGTTCACCAAAATATTCAGGGTTTTTCCAGCAAAGAATTAGAAGTAGGGTTATTTTTAGATAATGAAAATGTACAAATTATGTGCATTACTGAACATTGGTTTAGACAAGACCAGTTGATTTTTGATTTTGTTAATTTTAAATTAGTTAGTTTTTATGCCAGAAAATCCGCTATTCATGGTGGCTCCTTTATCATTGTTAAAAGTACTCTTAAATCTAAAGATAGGAAGGACATTGTAAAGCTGTCAATAGAAAGGATTGTAGAAATCTCCTGCGCAGAATTAGAAAACTATATAATAATATGTATTTACAGACCACCATTGGCTGATTTCTGCACATTTGAATCTACTATGGAAAATGTGTTGAAATTAGCATGTAATAGTCAAAAGCCTGTTATAGTATGTGGAGATTTTAATGTTAACTTACTGGAATCGTCAAATAATACTATTAAGTTACTTAGTTTATTTCAATCTTTTAACTTAGTTAATTTGTTTTTTGAACCCACACGGGTAGGTGTTAGTAGTGCAACTTGCTTAGATAATATTTTTTGTAATTGCGAATGTTTGGATAAGCAAATATTTAATTGCTTTCATTCCGACCACAGTGGTCAAAAGGCTTCATTCCTTAATTATTTTAATCAAATTCCACAGACTATAAAATACAGACCCATAACTAGTAATCGTGTGGAATTATTCAAAAATAAAGTTCAGAGGGATCTCTGTGCGATACCGTTCTCACAGAATGATTCTAATAGTATTTATAAAGAACTGTTTGGCGTAATTCTTCATCAATTTAATACCAATTTCAAAATGAAAACTATTTCTGGGTCGAAAACCAAGTTTAGTGAATGGGCTACTTTAGGCATTCATAGGAGTAGAAACAGACTTTATGAGCTGTATAGAGAGAGGGAGGAGAACAAGAACGCTGATTTCCTAGTTTACGTTAAGAAATATTCGAGGACCTTCAAGCAAGTTTGCTTAACTGCTAAGGCAAATTTCCTTAGTTTAAAACTCAAAGCTTCTGACGATAAGGTAAAAACTGTATGGAATATCATAAATCGGGAAACGGGTAAATCTAAAACTCGTGATAATCAAATCATACTAAACACGGGAGACAAACAAATCACGTCAAATACAGACGTAGCCTTAGCTTTCGAAGATTTTTTTTCTAACATAGCAATTAATACAACTAAATGTCTTCAATCATCCGCGATTGACGCTCAATCTTTACTTTGTAATAATGTCAGTAAATGTAATATAAACTTTGAATTTAGTCAAGTAGATTCTGTTGCTATTGTAAAGGCATTTAAATCTCTGAGTTTAAAAAAAACCGAGGATTTATGGGGAACGTCAGTTAAAGTTATCCATCATATCATAGAGGTAATTGCACCCCACTTAGCATTAATTTACAATAATTGCATATCTGAGGGGGTCTTTCCAAATCTAATGAAATATAGTAAAGTCATACCCCTTTTTAAGTCGGGCGAGAAGAGTGATTTAACGAATTTCCGCCCCATTTCTATACTACCAGTTCTAAGTAAAGTCTTTGAGAAGTTAATGTTGAATGATATGTTAGGTCACTTCAATAGAAATAAACTGCTTAACAGTAATCAGTTCGGCTTCACCAAGGGACGATCCACTACTGATGCAGCATCTGTTCTTATTAAATATATATATAATATCTGGGAGACATCTTGTGATGCAGTAGGAATATTTTGTGACCTTTCGAAAGCTTTTGATTGCGTTGATCATGCGACCCTTATTTTAAAATTGGAACATTATGGTCTATCAAATAATGCTCTAAGACTTATGTCTTCTTACCTCAGTGATAGAACACAAACGGTTGTTGTAAACAATACGCAGTCTGCTGGCGCTGCAGTTAAATTAGGTGTGCCCCAGGGCTCTATATTAGGTCCTTTCTTATTTTTGGTTTATATAAATGACTTACCACCCATAGTAGATACACTTTGTGATATTGTACTATTTGCTGATGATACATCACTCATTTTCAAGGTAGACCGAAAATCCGTCGACTACAGTAAGATAAACGCCGCGCTTGTTAAAGTACTTAATTGGTTTACGAGTAACAACTTACTACTTAATGCTAAGAAAACTAAATGTGTTAGGTTCGTTTTGCCTAATGTTAAACCGGTAAATTCTAGTATTTTTCTTAATGGCGAGTGTTTAGAAATGGTAGATAAGGCACTTTTCTTAGGCATAACTATAGACAATAATTTGCAATGGAGTCCCCATATAGGAGAGTGCGAGCGAGACGGCGACCGTGTGAACGCATAATTGCTTGCTCCGTATATATATAATATTTTACACGTTCAAAGTGACTGTTGTTTGTTCAAAACGTTGAATTGTGATTGTTAAAGTTTGTGCTTCAATACTGTGCTTAGAACAAATCAAAATATCTAGTAATTAGTGAATAACCAGTGAAAATTGATCACATAATTTTATTTATCTGAACGGTACTCATTAGACGCTTTATACCGGTCAGCGCTTTTATCACTGTGCGCGCCGCATGTTTGTGTTATATCCGTCAGACGGGACAATTTCAAGCGCTTTAACTCGCTTTTGCATTGGCTTACCCTCGAAATGGCACCAGATAAAATATGTGCAGGTTGTAATAATATTATAGCATCAAGATCTCTTCTTTGCTGCTCATTATGCAATTCAAATTATGATTTGGACTGCGCTGGCGTAAGCGATGGCAGATATCAGTTAATTGATAAAAATAAGAAGTGGAAGTGCCCGGAATGTCTAAATAAAATGCCTAAGACAGATAAAACTAACACTCCCATAAAACCTGGGATGTTGCCGTCGCCGGAGAGAGCAGCCACTAATCATCCTAATGTTACAAATCGCGTTAAATCCAAACCTCAGGCGCCAACTCAGGAGCAAAATGTTATATCCGTCAGTGCTATGGAAAAGCTAAAATGTGAAATAACTGAGACTATCAAAACAATAATAGACGACCGCTTCAACCAGCTATTGTTGAAGATTGAAAGCTTTTCAGTGGCGCTGTGCGATATCACTTCTCGTGTTGATATCATTGAGGCACGTGTAACCGCTGTCGAAAACGGACTGTCGTCGTGTGATATCGATGCTGAACACAAATACTTAAACGACACCGTCGAAAGCTTGAAAGTTGAATTAAACGACCGTGATCAAGAACTGCTATCTAACGACGTCGAGATACAAGGTCTACCAGAGACGAGCGAGGAAAACCTTATTCATCTAGTCACCCTCATAGGTAATAAGCTGGGTGTCAGTATCGATGAGCGGGACATTGTGAGCGCTCGGCGCGCTGGCGTGCGGCCGGAGGCGGCGGGGGCGGCGCCGAGGCCGCGCCCGCTCGTGGTGCGCCTGGCGCGACGCGCGCTGCGCGATCAGCTGCTGCACGGCGCGCGCGTGCGCCGCGGCGCCGACACCGCGGGTCTCGACCTGCCAAACCAACCTGTCTGCCGGTTCTATGTCAACGAGCGGCTCACTCGTGTGAATCGCCAGCTATTTTACAAAGCCCGTGAAGAATCCCGACGTCTCCGCTGGAGACCTGCTTGGACGAGAAATGGAGGTATTTTTGTGCGCCGTGACACTGAGCAGCCGTATCACAGGATCCGGTCAGAAATGGACTTGATGAAGTTTTTTGGAAATGCTTCTATTCGCCACACTTAATCTTAATCTCTTTAGTCGGTCTTGTTACAGAATATATCAATTATTTCCTAGTGCCATATATAAGTATAGTTTTATGTGTTTATACTGTCTTGGTACTTGTGTGCAGTATAAATGTGATCAGGCCAAGGTCTTACAATTTAGTGATATTCTGTGCTGATCTTTGTTTATGTATGAATTTTGTCAATTCACTTTTTTTTAATCGACAGAGTGGTACAGTCACTAACTACTATTCTGTTATTTATTGTTTAAATTGTAAAAATACACAGTCGGGGCAATTCACGAACTACACTAATACACATTTATGCTCATTTATTTATTTTTTTATCATAAATTGGCGTCACATAACACTTCTTTGTAAGTACCTATTACATTGTAAAACTTGTTATATTACCCATGCCTTTGTGATTCTGTTCATTAAAATCAAAATTAAAAATCTGTCCATTGGCTTACTTAACCCGGGTTCTCTCGGTACGAGGCATGACGAGTTCCTTGCGGCGATGTCGCAGCACGACGTGGACATCATGGCCATAAACGAGACGTGGCTGCGGGCGGGCGAGGAGGCGCGCGCGCCCGCGCCGCCGGGCTACCGGCTGCGGCACGTGCCGCGCCCCGCCGGCGTGCGTGAGCGCGGTGGCGGCGTTGGTTTCTATCTTAAGCGCGGTTTGACCGCGCGTCTGCTTGCGCACCCGACAGCACCGTCCGTAGAACAAATGTGGCTGAATCTTACAGTCAGTGGCATTAAACTTGCTATTGGTACTGCATACCGTCCACCATGGCTGGGCGTGGATGTCTTTCTCGATGCTTTGAGTGACGTTGTATGTTCGTTATCGTCTTTTGATTACATCATTCTGTTAGGTGATTTTAATATCAATCTTTTAAATACCAATGACAACCATACTAAAAAACTTATAGACTTCTTTCACTGCCATAATTTAACACAATATGTTGATCAGCCTACACACTTTACGGAGCACAGTAGAACTTTAATCGATATTGTATGCTCGAGCGCTCGAGTCTCTAATGTAAATGTAGACTATATACACGACTTAAGCAGCCATGCCTTCATATCATGTAATATTTCGGTTAAGAAAAAAAAAGAGGCCCCTAAATTGATAACTTTTCGCACTCAGGGATATTGACATGGAGGAGTTTAATACTGAAGTCGATTCGACGGTTTGGGAGCACTTGTTAACTGACAACATCAATGACTCTGTTATGGCATTTAATACATGCTTGTTGAATTTGTTTGACCGATACGCGCCAGAAAAAACCATTTATATTAAAGAAAAATCGTACCCTTGGATTACGTACAATGTGCGGGAAATGATGAGGACACGGAACGAAGCACATCTTAGATATCGCCGTACGGGCTTGGACACTCATAAGAGTTTTTATAAAGAACTAAAAAATATTGTAGTTAATGCCATACAAAAAGAGAAAATATCTTTTTTCAGTAATCATGTGGTATCTAAAATTAATAACCCTACAGTTCTTTGGAAAAACATCAAGCGAAATGTCGCTGATTTTAAGAACAAGGATCTTGATCTTCCCGCTCACTTGAAAGATCCAAATCGCATCAATGCACACTTTCTGGATTTGCCTGTACACAATAAAGTCAGTCTTTCTCAGCTAACTTACTATGAATTCCATAGATACAACTCTGCCACTTTTAAACTAAAACCTATTTCAGAGGCGACGATATTAAATATCATTAGATCCATAAAATCCAAGGCACAAGGCATTGACGGAATATCGATTGATATGTTGCTGTTAACTTTACCACAAACTTTGCATGTTATAACTGCCATAGTTAATCAATCCATAGAGACTGGCGTCTTTCCGGATTCCTGGAAAGTAGCTGTCGTGAAACCTATTCCTAAGAATAATTCGCCGACGGATTTCAAGGATTTGCGACCCATTAACATCTTACCTGTAATATCTAAAATCCTCGAAAAAGCCGTCTGTATGCAGGTGACTGCGTATTTAGAACAAAACAATATCCTGCCACTTAGGCAGTCAGGTTTCAGGAAGGGACGCAGTACGGCGAGTGCTCTTTTGGACGTTGTCGATGATATTTTGGCTGCGCAGGACGTGGGCGAGGGAACTGTTCTTGTGCTGCTGGACTTCTCGCGAGCATTTGATACCATCAACACTACTCTCTTGCTGTCCAAACTCGCTTATTACGGGTTTGACTGTGATACCGTCAAGTGGTTTGCGAGCTACCTCAGCGGGCGTTCTCAGCTTGTTAAAGTTGGGAATGCGGGTGACACTCTTGCAGTCTCTGATGCTTACCCTGTTGACAGGGGAGTCCCCCAAGGGTCTATTTTAGGGCCGATTCTATTCATTTTATACAGCGCGGATATTATTGAGAACGTCCAGAACTGCAGATATCATCTATATGCTGACGACCTCCAGCTGTATATTTCCTTTAAGCCTAGCGATACGCAAAAGGCTGTGGACAAATTAAATCAGGATCTATTAAGAATCGCCCGTTGGTCTGATAAGAATGGCCTGGCTTTGAATCCTTCTAAATCTAAGTATCTCATACTTGGTACCAAAAAGCTCAGGGAAAAAATTTTGTCCTTCAATCCCCGAGTATCTATGGTGAACGATCGTTTAGCCCTTGTGTCAGAGGCGCGGAACTTGGGTGTCATGATGGACGGTATGCTCAAATTTGAGGGTCATGTGCGGGAGGTGGTTCGTGGATGCTTCTATCGGTTAAAGGTTTTATATAGGGTCAGAAACTATCTAAACGTAGATCTTCGTATTAAACTGTGTGACACTCTGATTCTATCTAAGTTAAATTATGCCGACACGGTTATTGGTGGATGCTTGCTGTCTCGATCTAAAAAGTTAATGCAACGCTTACAAAACGCTTGTGCAAGGTTTTGCTACCCTATCCCAAAACGTGCACATGTCACACCTTACTTAAATAAAGGCGGTCTGCTCAAGATGGAGGCTCGCCGTACTTTGCATCTCGCTTCGTTGCTTTTTGGCATTGTTACACATCAACTACCACCGTACTTGTATAAAAAGCTAATAATTTCTAGCAAGCATAAGCGACAAGCCCTTCGCCTTATTTGCCCGAAACACAGGACGGCTGCATTTCGTGGCAGCTTTCGCTATGCTGCCACGAAGTGCTGGAATAATATCCCGCCACCCATTAGGAACGCTAGTACCTTGTTAACATTTAGAAAAAATTTAAAATTTCATTTAATCGAATTGCAAAAGTCATCAACATAGCCGTCCTGAGTTGCTCTTAATTAGGCATTATTTCCAGTTATTGTCCTCATTTTGTATAAACCATTATTATGTATTTCAATATTATAGAACTACCTATGTATCTATCTCTAATATCATTACGTCTTACTATAACAACTAAGCTGCATGATTATACCCTCATATTTAATTAAAATAAATTATTTATCTAGACCGAACACATTTCACGTAACATCATAATTTTATCACACATCGTTCGCTGTCCCGCTCTCACCAACACGCACCGGTCACCACAGAAAACCAGCGTTGCAGCATCAAATAGGTGCCGCAACTTTATGCTGAGTGGCGATCCATTTCGGTGGGACCCATAGCACCTTACTTAGTTTTCTTTACTTTTAAGTCTGTAGTAGGTATTATTTAAGCTAGTGAGCTTAGTAATACTAAACTAAATCACAATAGTGATTGTGATTTAGTTTAGTATTATTACTCTTTTGTACTTACTCTATGTACTTAGGTGCTGTATGTGTCACTGAATAAATGCTTTTTCATTCATTCATTCATTCATTCATATAGCAGTTCTAGCAGGCAAATTAAGTAAGGCCGCTTACGCCGTTAGGAAAATTAGACAACTTACCAATGTTGAGACAGCTCGCTTAGTTTATCATAGTTATTTTCATAGTGTTATGTCATACGGTATTCTGGTTTGGGGAAAAGCAGCTGACATACAAACTATATTTGTGTTACAAAAAAGGGCCATTCGCTCTATATATAACTTAAATTCCCGTGATTCATTAAGAGAACTTTTTAAACAAATTAATATTTTAACAGTAGCATCCCAATATATTTATGAAAATATTATGTATGTTATTAAGAACCTAGACTCTTTCGTTAAAAATTCTGATATACATAATATAAATACTAGGAATAAAAATAAAATTGCCATAAAAAAGTTTCGTGTCCGTAAAGTATATAAATCATTTGTAGGTCAATGCATTCATTTTTATAATAAATTACCCGACGTAGTTTTAGAGTTACCCCTTCCAGCACTTAAAAATTACTTGAAAAAGTCGTTGATGTCAAAGGCGTACTATAGGGTCGAGGACTATCTAACGGACAAAAATGCTTGGCCTAAACCAGAAAATTAACTAATGTTTAATGGTCAATAGCTTACCTACTACTCGTACATACCTCATAAAAATCATGTAAACGCTGTATTCGGCTGTATCTTGTCTAGGGGACACGGTTTATGTAGGAAGACATGTCAAAACTGTTTTGTGTGATATATATATAAATTTTCTCGTAGTCATTCTGACATGTTTTCCTGCAAAACTACGCAGATATTTAATATTATTTTTACAGTTTTATATAATGCTAGAATAAGTAGTGACATTGTTATATTTTCATTTAAAAAATGACTAACTGTTGAGTTTCTTGCGGCGCTTCTTCTCAGCAGTGGTCTCCTCTTGGGAAGCGCTGGTAGATTTTGACGTGTAAAAGTGCCCGTGCGGCCTACTTACTGAATAAATATCTTTTATCTTTTTTTTTTATCTGTAAATATGCCTTCTTAAATTCTTTATCACTTACATTAGTCCTAACCTAAAATGTCCAATTGTGAATTTAAACAATCTAAGGAATACATTCAATTGCATCAGGAATTCCATCGAAATTGGTTAAGCTGTTCTCAAGCTTTTGCGAGACGAGTTCAATAATTACTTAATGTATATAAATATAGACAGATAATGTCTCTAGTTTTAAAGTCTGGGGGTTGTTCAGTATAACTTTAACTTGATCAGCAAATGTGTTGCTCTGCTTAGGAACACAAAAAAAATTGATATTAAAAATTATAAAACTGCAATGATATTTGATAAATGCTAGTGTGTTATATGAGATTACAAGAATCGAGTAGTTATACAAATATATTTCATAATTGTTCTATCATTATCAGATTAGAACAAATTTTTAAAGGGATTACCTACCCCTTACTCTCAAATGGTTGGTAAATTATTTATTAGTAATCAAGTATGGCTATAAGGCAACTATTTAACATTTACACCATCAAAAGCTGTATATCAATACACTTTCAGGTGACTTATCAAAATAAGATATTATGCGAATTGGAAAATTACCGTCTTGAATAATAAATTGTTCACAATATAGTAAAGTCAGGGGGTTGTAAGAACATTTATATTTTAGCATGAACAAGTAAATTAAGCTGGCCAATATACACACTTAAATGCACACACTTAAATGCACACACATAAATGCACATACTTAGATGCACATTGTTAAACGCACATAACTAAATATTAATAGACATAGCAATAAACATATTTTATTATTTGAAATTAGGTTGATAATATAGGTAATGAAAAAAAACCATGCTTGTTTATTTGTATAAGGGTAGGAAATTCATTAAGGAAGACATAAGAAAAGCATTGTGTAATTGAGGGAAGTACATAACAACTGGAAAGAAATTAGTGCAAGACTGGATCGAAAACGTAACTTCTTATAATCAAATACAATAAAATACACTTCAATATCACTTCACTTCATTTGATACCTAGTTTAGAACAAATGTAGGCAACCAAATTCATAAGGTTGCATTGGTTTTGTAGATTGTACTTGCACTGCAGGTCTTGCAGATTATTAAGTCTTGTAGACGGGCCCACTATCATAAACAACGAGACATTGAGGTTCAGTATTATCATAACAGCAGGAATTTATTTTCTCAGGGTTAATTAGATGCATATGCTGAAACAAAACGAATAATTCAATTAATTATTAATATCAACATCTATTGCTTCTTTTAATGACCAATCTTTTGACATTAGGCTTCTTGCTTTACATGTGAAATGGGTTATAAGATATACTAGTCATGATTTTTAGTGGCTGATGTTATTGAAATAGATGGAACTCAAGTACAAAGACAGTTTATGCTAAAAAAGTAAAGTTGTTCGTATACTTACGTAGTAAAACAAGACGAGGATGTGCCGATAGGCGGGTGCACATTCTATTCCACTTTTGTTATTTCAAAACACTCCCAGGTCATATTAATAATGATACCTACGTTATTATTTTTACATTCGTACGAAAGAATTTTTCATTTTGACACAAACTGTCAACAGATCATACTTTTTAATGACATTTTGATCGTTCTGAAGTCCAAAGCGCGTTCACGGACTGTTAAGGTTGATTCGTAATGTAGATGTTAGGTGCGGTAAAATAAACGTCGGAATTATTTCATTAGGTCGGTTCAACATAATATAGGAAAAACGTTATGCTTTTAAATGGCAACCACTGTGCTTTCAAGTACTGTATCACACTTTGACTAAGGATATGGATCATGTTGCCAATTTTAAATTCCGAACGGCCATCATTGTTCTGAACTGTACTATTTGTTCACGTATAAATTATATTCTACTTATAATCGTTAATATAAAGGTTTGTATGTTTGTATGTTTGTTTGTTACACAATAAAGCCAAAACCGGTTGAGCGGATTTGGATGGAATTTGGCATATAAATGGTTAGTTACCTAGATTATCACGTCATCCCGCAAATGTGAGGTTTCTGTGGGATTAACAAACAAACGAACTACAGGACGTATCTACTTGAAATTTGGTATAATGTGTATTATAGAAAATTATTAATACTATCTGTGCGAAGTCGAGGCGGGCCGCTAGTATTTAAAAAAAAAAATAGGGTAAATTGCAAAACGCGTATGTATGTTAGTCAAACTAGTTAGATTAATAGCAGGCTTGTATGTATTGTATGTCTAAGTTTTGCAATTAATAAGGGAGTGAAAATAACAAGTCGATATTTTTCTATAAATAAGTAGGTAGATACCTAACGTTAATTTATTTCACTCAAGTTACTTTTAGAGTATTAAACTCTGTTTTTAATGTTTATTGATAGAAATGTATAGGTATGTTGTCATAATAAAGTAGGAAAAGTTGCAATACGTGTACGTGTGTATGTATGTTTGTCGGACTAATTGATTTGATAGTAGGATTGATGTATGTATGTTTAAGGTTTGCGATAAATGAGGGTATGGAAATATCACGTTGATATTTTTCTACAATAACATTATTTTATTTTAATAAAATAAGAAAATTGCAAATACATGTCACGTGAGTTTGTCGTACTAATTAATTTGAAGGTAGGGTTGTATGTATGGTATGTAGGTAAAAGTTTTGCGATAAACAAGGCTATACGTTATTTTATTTCATTCAGGTTATTCTTGAATTATAAAAATCGGTTTGTACCTACCTATAGTTGGGCGGGAAAATAATTTTACGTAATAAATTATTATTTGCAATATATTTAATAAAAATTGGTTGTTTTGCATATGAAATGCATACCTACCTATGGAAGATGATGATGACGGCGAAGATGATGATGATGACGGCGAAGATGATGATTCAAATTACCGCTAGTTTACCACGTTAGTCAATAAGAATTTGCAAACGTAAGGTTAATACTTAGTTGTATTTTATAAGTTAAAGTTAGTTGTATTATGTGTAAACGTATATCAACACAAGTTGGTGGTGGTCTGGTTGGTAATTTTGTTATGACAGCTTTGACAATGAATATTCTTGTCGTCCGTCAAATTAAATTGCCATATTATGTTTAGCAGTAATATTCAGACGGGTTACAAATTATTTCTTCTAGCGCTTTTTGTTCCTCTACTTATTATAAAGACTATAAACAATATTACGTTATAAGCAAACAGGTAATTAACAAGAATCATAGTGGGTAAAAGAGTAAATGCAAGCATTTATTCTATTTTGTTCGATAGTGCGTTGTTTTTCTCCAATAATTACGTAAAGAAGGTTAATGTTTAATTTCGGAAAGAAACCGTATTACATTATCAATCTTATCGTCGTTAATATTAAAGCTAAAACAAGTATAAGTCTATACTTATACTTTTTTTTTTTTTTTTAGCCTGTTTTAATGTCCCACTGCTGGGCAAAGGCCTCCCCTCTTTTCCGCCATTCGTCCCTATTGAGCGCATGCTCCCGCCACTCGCTCTGAAACGCGTCCAAGTCATACTTGTACTTGTTACTTGTTACTTGTCACTTATACTTGTTTTACTACTATTAGTCTAGTATACGTGAGGTACTTAATGCTCACGACTCCGCATTCCAGGGCCGGGTTTGGATATTTATTTTTACAAAGTAGTGATTTAATAAATACGATGTTTTAGACTATGCAATCACAGGATCGGACTTAGACATTTTTATTAACGTTTTTTTTATTTTCTGAAAAATATTATTGGACTCGAGCACATTGAGCAAACTTTATTTCTTCTTTTAGTTAACTTGTTTTTTTTTTAAGCTGATAAGAGGAAAAAAATATAGTTTGTGGAACTATTGCGTTGCAAGGAAGGGGGGTTGTGGACTTATTGTTTAGTTATTTGAGAAGTAATTTTGTTGATTAAACGGGGGTAAATAGCGTATAAAAAAAAAAGAACTCTTTTAATTTTTAATGTTTTCATTCTAAATGGAACTGGTTGTAGAAAGGCCAGATTTGGGGCACTAACTTCTTGAAGTCTGAAGACACAAAGTAGAAAATATAAGATTAATCGAGAAAAAAAAGGGGCATTACGATGGTATTAGTTTATTATAATGTAGGTAAATGCATGATTTGTAGCATGAGGTGTCCGCAAATGATAATGTTGCCGATGCAACTTTTAATCACTGGTTTTGTTTAGAAAAGTGGACTGTAAACTTCTGATGAGGAGCAGCACAAACCCTTGCCAAATGCGAGTGTATGAAAATCCCACTAACCTTCCGGCACCAGCACCAGTCCAGCAGATGGGTCACTTCGCGAGTAGCACGGCGTAGGGCACTATGGGTTTGCACCTGTTCTGAGGGTCTTGGAGCTACGAGCTCGACAAAACAGTACAGCACGGCAGTTCTTAGGTTAAAACGGAAGCCGTCACGAGGGTTCAGTCTCCCGGAAACTCACACCAGGCATTCGCGTCAACGGAACGTCCGCACGGTAGCCTCTCCAGCGCAAGATTGCCACCACCCAAAAGTGACAAGCGCCGTCAAATTAGTAGGGACAAAATTCATCTACCCTCATTTGGCAAAGATTGAACATACGCCCCACCGAAATCAGTTGGTATAGTGATTCCCTAGATTAATGTGAAGGATATATAGATGGATGGATGGTATAGAAGAAAACTTACGAAGTGTTTACATTAAGGAATAACCTGTAACAATTTTATATGGAAAATTTACTTAATCTAACACTAAACTAAATTAATTACTTTGATTTTCAATTTGCGTAAGGTAATGGACACAGCTTATTCACTGGCCTCTTGTACACTCCAGTTGGAGTTCGCACGGTAACAACACGCACAACATTGTCTTGACCGGGATGAACTGCCTCGACTCGGCCGCGTGGCCAGCTCAAAGGTCGAGTCAGCTCAGACTTAATTAGCACTAGATCACCGACTTTAATGTTAGGTGGTGATGAGAACCATTTCACTCTCTGTTGCAGAGTGTGCAGGTAGTCATCAGACCAACGTCTCCAAAATGATTGAGTAATCTTCTGGATAGATTGCCACCGTGACAACCTATTCAGAGAAACATCTTCGACGTTATATTCGGGAACGGCTAGTAAGCTTTGTCCGACTACAAAGTGACCGGGTGTCAGTATGTCAAACTCTCTAGGGTCGTCTGACAGCGTACACAGAGGGCGCGAGTTCATAACGGCCTCGATCTTTGTGAATACCGTTGTAATTTCTTCGTGAGTGAGCGCGCGGTCACCCACAGCACGGTACAGGTGATGCTTCGCAGATTTAATCCCGGCTTCCCATAATCCTCCCATTGAGGGTGCACTTGGCGGGTTAAACCGCCACTCAACTTTTCGAAGCGACAACTGATCCATTATGTTTTCATAATTGTCTTTAGAAGTGAAGAAACTGTGAACTTCCTTTATATGTCTTGCTGCGGCTACGAAGTTTTTTCCGCAGTCCGAATACAAACAGCTACATAAACCGCGCCGAGACACAAAACGATCAAATTAAGCTAAAAACACGTCGCATGATAATTCCGTTAAAATTTCGCAGTGAGCGAGTTTTGTAGAAAAACAAATAAATATTATTAAATATGCTTTATACTGCTTCGCGTTGCGGCGAGAACTTTCCTTCACGTAGAACGGACCGCCTATATCACAACCAACGTGGTTGAACACCTTATCTGGATTCACGCGAGGGGCGGGCAAAGAGCCCATACTGGGTTGAAGGTTCAACGGTCGGCACATGAAACATTTAAGGCATTTTGCTAGTACAGATCGAATGACGCTACGAGCGCCGACAATCCAATATTTTTTACACAATATTCCTTGCAGTGTGCGCGGGCCAGTGTGCATATAAAATTCATGATGATGCACTATTATTAATTTAGTCACGTGACATTTTTTAGGTAACAAAACAGGATGTTTTGCGTTAAAGGGGAGGTCGGCTCGTGAGATCCTACCCCCCACCCTGAGAAAACCAAGGGCATCAATAAAAGGTGTTAATTTACGCTGAGTAGGTACGTAATTGTTTTTCTTAAATAATTTTATTTCCGCTGAAAAATAATTCAATTGGATAACGCGAATTATAATGTCATGACCTTTATTTAATTCTATAGTTGTTAAAGGGCCAAAACACCTTTCCAATCGTTTTAATTTTATATTATTTATGAACCGAAAACACCAAGCCATGACGCGCTGTAACTTATTAAAAGTTGAAATTTTATTAAAGTTTTCTACAAGGTCATTATTAAATGTTTTGTCACATGAGTTAAAAGAAAACGTATCGGCGTTTGATTTTATTTCTGGAATCGTATCAGAGTCTTTAACATAAAAATTGTTAGTGGGCCAATTAGTAGGATCGTCAGCCAGCCACGCGGGACCGTGCAGCCACTCCGCACACCGGGCGACCAGCTGAGCGGGCAGCGAACACACGTCCGCAGCGTTGTTTTCGCTATTAACGTGGTGCCAGCAGTTCGGCGGGACTACTTCAGTAATCTCACTAACACGATTCGCCACGAATAATTTTAATTTATATGGCGGCGTCTGAAGCCATGATAAGACAACGGTTGAATCGCTTAGGGCGATTATAGGCAACTCAAAATCGTTAATATTTTGTACGACAAATTTAACAAGTTTTGATAGCAGAACGGCGGACATCAATTCCAAGCGGGGAATCGAACTGGGCTTTATTGGCGCGACTTTAGACTTACTGGCCAATAGTCTTACTTTTACGTTACCCATGTCGTCAACACTACGTAAATATACGCAACTAGCGTACCCAAGGTTTGACGCATCGCAAAATGCAACTAAGTGAACAGTTTTAAAATTCGGGATAAGAACGTGACGCTCGATTCGTAAATTAGATAATGCCGGTAAATCAGTTATGAACTTGCTCCACTTGTTTCGTAATTCGTCGGGTAGTTGATCATCCCAACCGAGATTTAACTTCCACAAGTCTTGCATAATACATTTAGCGACAAATGTGCATGGCGAAATAAAACCAATGGGGTCAAATATGCTCGCGAGGAGCTTAAGTACTGAGCGTTTAGTAAAATATTCATCTTTTAAATTGTAATTAAATGAAAAACAATCACGGGCCGGTAACCAGGTTAAACCTAAAACCTTAACCGACGACGACAACGTATCGTCTTGGAAATTAATTGTAGTAACTTGGTCCGACTGCATTCGAGTTAGAAGGTTAGGACAGTTACTCGCCCACTTCTTGAGGTCGAAACCGCCACATTTAAGAAGGGACATTAGTTCGTCTTGCTTGTATCATGCCAGCTTCCGATTCTGACTGGCAAGACCAAAGTAAATCATCGACATAAAATCCTTCGAGAAGTATCCGAGAGGCGTTGGGAAAGCTTGCTTGCTCGTCGCGCGCCAGCTGGTGCAGCGTTCGCACCGCGACGTACGGCGCGCTACGGAGACCGTACGTATTCGTTTTTAACTCGTAAATGCGGATTGGCTCGGATGACGACTCGCGCCAGAGGATGTGCTGGTACCTCCGCTCTTCGGGGCGTATAAGGACCGCCCGATACATTTTTGACACGTCAGCAGAAAAACATACGTCGTATAACCGAAAGTTACTTATGATTTTAAAGATGTCCTGGTGTAATTTTTTACCTGTCAAAAGTATATCGTTTAATGATACATCAGAACTGGTTTTCACTGATCCGTCATAGACCACCCTCAAAGGGGTGCTAGTATTAGAAGGGCGCAGCACACAGTGGTGCGGCACGAAGTACCGAGACGGCTCAGTACCTTCGTACAGTTCCATGTGGCCCAACGCCTCGTACTCGCGCATGAAGTGCGTATAAGCGTCGCGCAGGGGCGGCGCGCGCGCCAGGCGGCGCTCCACCTGCAGCAAGCGGCGCTCGGCGGCCGCATACGAGTCGCCAAGCGGCTTGTGCTCTGGGTTAATCAGAATCGGTGACACATAACGACCGGTGTCGTCACGATAATGATATTTTTCATATATGTCCTCTGCTAATTGATCTAACGGATTTAATGGAATTTCGCACGACAAAGATTCCACCTCCCAAAACGTTTTAAGAATGTCATTAAGAACATTATCTTCGACTGTGTACGACACTAGGGATGTTGTAGACGCTACAACATCGACATCACTGGGAGCCGGCACGGCCAGGCGGCCAGTTATGACGTAGCCAAACACGCTATTCAGAGCGGTGGGTATGTCAGGATTAAAGCAAATTTTATTACCCGTGTATATGTGTGGGAACACGTCACCAGATAAAATAATATCGATTGGTGAACGTTGGTAAAATTTAGGATCAGCTAAAAATAAATTATCATAATTTTTGACGATTTTAATTGGAATCTGTGCGGTAGGTAAATCCGAGGTAATTTTTGGCAAAACTACCGCGTCAATGTGAAAACTCGGACCTGCACTGTGTCTTGATGAAATAATGCATGACGTCATTCCGAAAGTTTTAACATTTTCACCCGCCAAAGCATAAATATTAAACGGGCATTTTCGTGTTGACAACCCTAACCTTTGTAGACAGTCAACTGATATAAAATTAGACTGTGCTCCGGAATCGATCAAAACACGACACGGCTGTTGAGTGCCCATCGAGTCGACAACATGCACCACCGCCGTACCCAGGACTACGGTGTAAGTGCAACCAGTCGTAGAGGATGCGTGATGGTTGTGTTCGTTCCCGAGGGCCGCGGCGGACGCACAAGGAGCGGGCGCGGGCGCGGGCGCGGGGTTCGAAACGTCTGACACGCCGGATACGGATTTTCCGAAACTCGTATCTATGTGCAACAACGTTGCAGCAGTGTGGTCAGGTTGACGTGATCTACACGGATTTCGAAAAAGCTTTCGACCGAGTGGATCACTTCATCTTGATACAAAAATTGGAGGCCCTCGGTATATGTGGCAATTTACTCCGCTGGGTGGAATCATACATCAAAAATAGAAGTCAATCTGTAGTTGTAGGTAGATCACGATCAAGCTTCGTGTCGGTACCATCCGGTGTTCCGCAGGGGTCTTTGCTGGGTCCGCTGCTGTACCTTGTATTTCTGCATGACATCTATGGATGTTTTTTGCACTCCCGCTACCTCTTGTATGCAGACGATAAAAAAGTTTATAAAAACATAACATCCGCGACAGACTGCATGCTTCTCCAAGAAGATTTGTTTCGTCTCTCCAAGTACCTATTACGAAACTAACCGCATAAATATTAATATCTCGAAATGCAATTTTATAACCTATGCCGACTACGCGCGTAAGATGTTATTGCGCTTGCGTATTGTAAAGGGCTTGAGCGATGATTTGACCACTGAAATAGTTATACGGGGTATATCTGACCCGCATATAAAAGCTACTGCAACTAACGCCCATTTGAAACCCACTGACTTAGTGAATTATTTATCTACATTTGTAAAGTCGTCTAAAAATGTTGCTGATAATCGTTCGAATGTAAATCGCCAGTTATTTTCAAGTAATAATAATAAAAATGACGTAAAATCACTAGGTTTCAAAAAGCCGTTTCGTACAACAAGTTCTAACAAGTGTTATATCTGTGGTGAGCTAGGACATAGGCAGATTGCGTGTCCGAAACGACATACCCCTACTACTGTCACTGGCAAGTCGGGGCAAGTCCACTTGGGGCAAGATCAATCGGGGAACAAATCTAATTCGGGTACAATTACGTGCACTTATTGTAAGAAGCCAGGCCATGAAATAAAGTCGTGTTACGCAAAACGGCGCGCCGATGAACAGCGTGTCAAAAATACAGTTAACTTTTGTTCGGCTCCTTTAAATAAGCGCACAGATATTGTTGTGGGAGTAATCCAAGGGGTTCCCGTAGATATTTTGATTGACAGTGGCGCCATCGGCGTATCGTTAATCTCTGCGTCAGTTGTAAAACACTTGTCATGTGCGATGAAACCAATTAGTTGCCAGATAAGAATAGGTTCCTCAATCACTCAGATTGATTTATATGTCACTCTGACAATTGATTTGGAGGGTATTTCCTTGGAGGTAGATTTACTTGTTGTTCCAAGTGAGTGCATGAACGCACCGATTCTAATAGGTACCGACGTACTCAATAGGGACGGTGTTATTTACATACGGACTAAAAACATGCAGCGTATTGTTAGAGATTCTAACCCTTTAGCAGTGTCGGCTGTGGAGTCGAATGCGCAGCCGGTTATTAACACCACATTAACCGGTGATTATTTTGACAAGTTAAAGTTAATTTTAGATGAGTTATTCGGAACACATGATATCTGGTACTGCCACATCTACTGTTACTACTGGGGTTATGCGCATTCAATTCAATAGTGATGTCCCCGTAAACTATCGTCCATACAAGATGTCGCACGATGAAAAATTAAAAGTTCGCGACATTATTCGGGATCTTTTTTCTAAAGGCATAATACGGGAATCGGAGTCGCCCTACTCGAGTCCCGTTTTATTAGTAAAGAAGAAGGACGGCTCCGACCGTATGTGTGTTGACTTTCGCGCGTTGAATAAGATCACTGTCAAGGACAGATACCCGTTGCCATTAATTGATGATCATATAGACCGTTTGGGGAAATGTAAATATTTTACCACATTAGACATGGCAACAGGGTTCCATCAGATTCGTCTGGATGATGAATCTGTGCCTCTCACTGGCTTTGTAACGCCCGAAGGGCATTTTGAATACCTTAAAATGCCCTACGGGTTAGCAAATGCGCCTATTGTGTATCAGCGCATTATTAGTACTGCATTACGCGAGTTTATTGCAGCTGGACAAGTTTTGGTGTACATAGACGACTGTTTGATTCTTTCCAATACCATTGATGAGGGTTTACGGATTTTGAGAGAAGTTTTAGCGACTTTGACCAAAGCGGGTTTTTCAATTAACTTTAAAAAATGTTCTTTTATGTGCACTGAAATTGAATACCTTGGCCGCGTTATTTCTAATGGGGAAGTGAAGCCTTCTCCAGGTAAAGTTCAAGCGCTGGTTAATTCTAGTCCTCCTCAAAATGTAAAGCAGGTACGTCAACTGCTGGGTTTAGCGGGGTACTTCCGTAAGTACATTAAGGATTACTCCACTAAAACATCCTGTATAGCGCAGTTGACTCGCAAAGATATTCAATTTAATTGGGGACCTGAACAAGAGCGTGTTAGGCAGGAACTTATCACAAGTCTCACTAGTGCCCCTGTATTAGCCATATTCGATCCGAGCTTACCTACCGAAGTACATACGGACGCGAGTAGTCTGGGGTATGGTGGGGAACACCCCACACAACAACAACAGCTACAGGTTCATGCGGGAGGAGCTAAGCGTGTCGTGGCCTACTATAGCCAGGTGACAAAGGGAGCTGAGAGTAAGTACCATTCGTACGAACTCGAAACCCTGGCTGTAGTAAAAGCACTGCGCCAGTTTCGACACTACTTAATAGGTACGCATTTCTCTGTGGTAACTGACTGCAATGCTTTGAAAGCTACTCAAAGCAAGAGGGACCTCCTACCGCGTGTGGCACGATGGTGGATATATTTGCAAGATTTTAATTTCACTATTTCATATAGAAAAGGTGCCATGCTGCCACACGCGGACTATTTGAGTCGTAATCCTTGTAAGTCCGTGAGTAATATTGATAAGCCGCGTAACTGGGCTCAGATTGCTCAAGCCGGGGACGAGGAGACGCGAAATATGATTCAGGCTTTGGAAAGAGGGGAGCTAGATACGTCACGCTATGTGCTTAAAAGTGAAGTTCTGTATTATCAGTATAGGCAGATAGGGGAGGATTCGCGGCTTCTTTGTTATATTCCAAAGGGTCAACGCTTAAGCCTCCTTCGAATTTTCCATGATGAGCATAGCCATATGGGTGCGGACAAAACAACAGAACTCATTCTTAGGCATTTCTGGTTTCCTGGGGTTAGAGGTTTTGTTAAGAAATATGTAAAGCATTGTTTAACTTGTATTGCACATAAGCGAGTACCTCGCGCGCCTCTACAACCCATCTCCTCCTGGCCTAAGCCAGACGTGCCATTCGATACCTTACACTTCGACGCATTGGGCCCGTTACCCGAGTCCAACGGCTTCAAGTATGTGATGCTGACTATTGATGCTTTTACTAAGTATTGTTTGCTTACACCTATCCGCTGCCAGGACTTGGACGAGTTGAAACGGGTGTGTATGAATGTCATATCCTTGTTTGGAACTCCCCGTTTGATAGTGTCCGATAGAGGTCGAATTTTTGAGTCCGCTGGCTTTAAATCGTGGATGCAGGTTTTGGGTATTGAGCTTCATCATATAACACCCGAAATGCACCACGCGAACGGGCAGGTGGAACGTTACGTTCGGACAGTGCTCAATATGCTACGAATAGAGGTGAATTATAAGAAGCATCAATGGGCTGACCAATTGTGGCAGCTACAATTAATTCTTAATGTGACCCAACAGAAAACCACTCAAACTTCCGCCTTGAAATTGCTCATCGGCCACGAAAATGTGACTCCGGCTATTCGTGCGCTGGTACGAGACGTTTCCATGGAGCCCCCTGCAGCCAACCGCGAGTCCAGGAGGGAACTTGCCAGGCAGAGGACGGCCGAACGGTTGGACAGAAATCAAGCGTCAATGGACGCTCATGTTAATCGGGACAGGTGTCCTCCTCGTATTTTTCAGGCAGGCGACCTGGTCTTCGTGATCAAGTACGCCCAATCTACGGGCAAGCTGGACCATGGTATGCGTGGCCCTTATCGAGTGGTTCGAGTCCTGCCCCACGGCCGCTACGAGCTGAGACTGGTGGCCGGCTCCTACGGGAAGGTGACCTATGCTGCTGCCCAGTATATGGTCCTCTGGCGAGGTGAATGGACTCCTGAGTCTTGCTCTGCCTTCTTTGAGGGTGAGTGAGCTGCTGCTGTGCGGCCCGAGATGGCTGTGACCTGGAATGGCTGCTGTGACCCGTGTGGCGGGTGACCTTTGTGGCGGTGGCCCATGTGTGGCGTGTGACCCGTGTGTGTCGGGTGGCCCTTGTGGCGGTGGCCCGTGTGTGGCGTGTGACCCGTGTGTGTCGGGTGGCCCTTGTGGCGGTGGCCCGTGTGTGGCGTGTGACCCGTGTGTGTCGGGTGGCCCTTGTGGCGGTGGCCCGTGTGTGGCGTGTGACCCGTGTGTGTCGGGTGGCCCTTGTGGCGGTGGCCCGTGTGTGGCGTGTGGCCTTTGTGGCATTCTGTCGGGGTGGTGCACTCGCTGGGGTGCACCCACGACTCTGGAAGCTGGTCGGCTTTGCAAACCGACCAGTCGCTGTGCGATGTGCGCTCACAGTGTTGATTATTAAGCATTCTGTATGTGTTGTGGTGATGGTGCAACAAGTTAGTTTTCTAGAGTACACGGGTCATATTAAACTTGTAATATGCAGAGCCATTGCTGTGTCAATGTTCAGCTTGTAGGTTGTACTCTAGAATGCTATCTTCAAGTGATAATATCTCTTGAAGAACTGGGTTTCATTTTGCACGGATCTAACTAAAACTAACCATAACACTAACAAATTAACCATGACAGGTAGTCCCTGTATTAGGTTTATAAAAATTGTGAATTTGTTCACAGCGAGCGATGATGAAGGTTCTGAGGTAGAACAACTCGAGCCTTCGTCAACAGATGAACCACTGCCGGGCTCTTCATCAAGACCAGATGATCCTACTCCAGGATCGTCGGCAAGACCTGAAGGTCCAGCTCCGGAGTCTTCGCAAACACAAGAGGATCCGTTACCAGGGCTTTCGCGGGGTCTGGACATGCCTGACCTGGAGTAGCCGAGACTCAACATGGTTTTAATCCTGACGAGGACGTCAGGGTATCAGGAGAGGCCGTATTAGACATCATTCTGGTAGTTGAGGGGGTAACATGGTGGGGAGTATAAAAGCAAGGAGCGGCGCTGTTAGCGCTCTCTTGTGGCTGGGTCGTCGTGCGAGGTGGACGTATTGGCAGGCGTGCTTGGTCGTATTTTCCATCCGTTATAACTTAGTCGGTTTATAATTTGTAATTAATTGATTTTCTTTATTAGGTTAATAAAATTGTTTTTTTTAAAACTAAAACTGCTTCTGATTCCTAAAAATATATAAATTTTCTCGTAGTCATTCTGACATGTTTTCCTGCAAAACTACGCAGATATTTAATATTATTTTTACAGTTTTATATAATGCTAGAATAAGTAGTGACATTGTTATATTTTTTATTAAAAAATGACTAACTGTTGAGTTTCTTGCGGCGCTTCTTCTCAGCAGTGGTCTCCTCTTGGGAAGCGCTGGTAGATTTTTGACGTGTAAAAGTGCCCGTGCGGCCTACTTACTGAATAAATATCTTTTATCTTTTTTATTCAGCGGAGAAAAATTTAACATTTTATCAAGGTACCGACCAACAAGCTTTCGGTTATCTTGATATTTATCAAGTAAGCTTTTCCATACAACGTCATAGTTGCTAGCCGTTATCGGAAGGCTTTTAACTATATTCAACACTGGGCCCTTAGTGCACGATATCAAGTAATGAAACTTATCTATTTTTGAGATGTGAGGTTTATCATGCACCAACGAGCAAAACGTAATTCATGCTTCAAACTAAATTGAGAAAAAGAGATGAAGATAACAATAAGTTTGTGCTTCAGAATTGGCCCCGGGCCACAGAATTATTGAATCTCTGTGATTCTTGAAATTCAGTCTACTTATACTTATATTAGTATCCTCAAGCCATACAGTTTTCGTTCTGCAGCTAATAGTAAAAAGTAACAGCTCAATATAACATATCAAGCAGTGCCATTTAGCTGATTACTACCTAAGGGTCCTATATAGGGGAATTTGAAGGAGTTGAACTTGGAATCAGCTGTAGCCTTTAGTTAGTCTATCTCACTAAAAAGTTAGAAGATATTGCCTCGTTTTGCCCACGGTATGCTGCGATTGCAGACTATTGTGCACCAATATTGTGCCACAGTATAATCCTGATAGTCTTTCAGGTGAGTGTGGGTGTGGGCAAACATCTGGCTAACTCTTCTGTTTGAGATACTTTAGGGTTTGAACTGGTCTCTGTACACCCTGAAAAAGCATCTATTTAGTGGGGCTTCAAAAGATCTGTTTGCTCCCTTATCTAAGGTTACTATCTTTTGCCCACGCCTCCAAATTTCCAAACTTTAATGTACCTCTGGTGAGGGGAAACTTGGTACTTATAGTACGAACAGATGGTAGGACGGGTTTGGAGATCCGCTCTCCAGAACCTTGCGTCCAAACTGGGACTATTAGAAGATATGTGCCCAGCGCCCTGTATAGAATATTCTATCACACGGGATTGGAAATCTGTTCTCCTGTACTAGTCTGGAACTACTAGGCGATTCACGGGATTGGAGATCCGTTCTCCAGTACCTAGAGTCCAGTCCGCCCGAACTACTAGGATATGTGATATATGTGCCCAGTGCCCTGTATAGAATGATCTATTACTCGAGACTGGAGATCCGCTCTCCAGTGTGTTTGAGTTGTTGGTATTACTGGGAAGTAAGTACCGAGTGTTCTTTATGGAACATTGAGGCACGGTGGAGAAAATATCCACTTGATACGGTAGTTTCAGGCTCAACTGAAAGGTATCTGTAAATTCTGTGTAGTAATCCTCCACATCAACTATAATGTATTTGGTTACTACAGCAGAGCAGATCGAGGTAAATACGTCTATTTCTGACTTTCCTCAACAGCTGAACACCTCCGTGGTGAGCTTGGTTGTCAGATCAGAGGCCAATCGGATAACAGCCTGCCCCGAGACAAGCAATCTGCAATGGCATTGTATCTACTCAGAAGAGCTGGCACAAATTATATTGAACTGATCAGTCAGATCCAATAGTTGAAAGGTCAATCAGTAGCCATATTAAGAAAGTACCACTGACTAAAAAAGTCAGACAAGGTGACTCCAGAATCACAAACAGATAATCCTGGTCTAACAAGGTCTATAAGAATTAAAAGTGCTCTTGAGCATTTAGAATTATAAAAACAAAATCTTCGTGTCTAAAATAATGCTCATTGAAGGTACAAGTGTCATGTCTTTAAAAATTAGGAACAAGTTATAATATGTATGCAAAAGCCATGACTGTAATGTGTAATACATTTTTTTTTTTTTATTATTTATTTTAAAAAAATATTATATTATGAATTATTTATGAATCCAAAAATTATCATATCAGCCAAATGCACATCCATTGATGGACATAGGCCTTCCTCAAAGATCACCACTGTTGGGTCCTGTGCTACTCCTAAAGTGATGAAATTGAGTAAACATTTAAAAAATAATGGACTTTGTTTGACACCTAATAAATTCTTTCCTCATGGATAAGAACCGATTTTTGGTAGTTGACTTGCCACTTTAAGCTCTCCAGCAACTCCAAGGCCGCCGAGGCCTGCTGAGTCCGTATGGAGTGGTCCTGATGGACCAACAGGAATCCATCTAGGTAAACTAGCATGCGTCTTCCTCTCTTGTCTAGCTAGGATTTTTGCAATCCAGTAAGAACTGCCTGTGAAAAGGCAGGGGGCAAAAGGGTAATGAAGACAACTGAGGTACTTCTCCCTTGTTAATGAGGTGGAGGAATAGCCATTGGAACTAGCAAATTGGGTAATTCTAAATTCCTGGTCTGAAATCTAAAGTTTTATTAGCCAACCTTAAGGCTTCTTAAATTCTGGTACTGCAAGGATATAAGGTGAACATTCTTTGTGCCAACATAATTGTTGAAAACCTGCAGATTAAAAATGGGTCCCGAGACCCTGTCTTTCTTTGCAGCAACAAAAACTTTAACAGAAAGCTCCGGCATGTTTGCCGAAGCGCGCACGGACGACTTTTTTGCGCTGATGCGTAAGAAAGTTGCCTCCGTTGTGTGCAGAGTAAAGGGCAGCAGCAACAGCCTCCTGAAGGTGTTTGCGGGGCGGGGGGACGACGCGGCGCGAGAGAGGCTGCGCAGGCTGCACGCGGGGGCTCCCGGCGGGGTCGCTCGAGCTCCGTGACGTATTTAAACTCAGTGCCATATACTACTCTGTCAAGAAAGTACCGGGAAAAGATCAATAATACACAAACTGTTTGTTAATCATCCAAATTTATTTTATCACCTTCAAAGTATGCTCCTTCAGAAACGATACACTTACGCCAACGAATAATCCAATCATCAAAACATTTTTTAAACGCTGTTTCCGGAATTGAATTCAGTTCTCGGCGCGAATTCTCCTTTATGTCTTCTACCGATTGAAAACGGGTGCCACGAAGTGGTAATTTGAGTTTAGGAAAAAGAAAGAAGTCGGCAGGAGCCATATCTGGTGAATATGGTGGTTGCTCGATGGTATTTGTTGAGTGTTTGGTCAAAAATTCTTTCACAATGATGGCCTTGTGCGAAGGCGCATTATCGTGGTGCAAAATCCAAGAATTTTCATTCCACAAATCTGGCCTTTTTCGTCGAATTTGCTCTCTTAAATGCCGCATAACGCTCAAATAATATTCTTTATTTACCGTTTGACCTTCCGGCAAGAATTCCGAGTGCACAACACCGCGATAGTCAAAGAAAACAGTCAACATGACTTTGACTTTTGATCGACTTTGGCGTGGTTTCTTCGGTTTCGGTTCAGTTGGAAGGCGCCACTCCGAAGCTTGTTGACTAGTTTGCATGTCAAACTCGTAAACCCACGTCTCGTCACCAGTAACAATGCGTTTCATGAATGTTGGGTCGGAATTGACTCGTTCTAGCATGTCCTCAGCGACTCTCATGCGATTGAGTTTTTGGAGAAAATTCAGGTCTTTTGGGACTAGCCGAGCGGTAACATGTTTCATACCCAAATGATTAGTTAAAATAGTACGGATCGACTCGTGAGATACAGAAAGTTCGGCGGCTATCTCTCTCAAAGTTGAATGAGGATTTTCAGTCACTATTTCCTTCACTTTTGCGATGTTAACTTCAGTTGCAGACGTTGATGGCCTACCAGAGCGAGGCAAATCTTCCATCACATCTCGACCGCTTTTGAACGCTTTGTACCACTCATAAACACGTGTTTTTGATAAAGTCGAATCACCGTAAGCCTTCTGTAACATTTTCAGTGACTCCGAACACGAAATTCCATTGGCGATGCAAAATTTAAGACAAACTCTTTGTTCAATGTTTTTGTCCATTATGAAATTCGCAATACACACTAGATATGATATAACTAAAAACAGCACTGTATTTAATATAAATAACAGATGCAACTCAAACTCCGCGCCAAAATAGAAAACAGTTGTGCCAATCTAACAACAACAAAAAAAACAAAAATTTGAATTTGGAACCATAAACAAATCATCCATTCCCGATACTTTGTTGACTGAAGGTATGTAGTTACTAACAATAGGTTTAAGTTATAATGTAAACTAACATCTATGGACCAATAGTTGTCTGATAATAAAAACATTTTATTTTTATTTTTTATTTATTTATAATAGGGCGCTGACTCTTTACAACTTGAACTTCGGTTCGTAAAGAGGAAGTATTCACACGGGTGATAGGTTGCACCATCAGCAGACCTAGCTGAACTTTACAGTTATTTCGGGGTGAGGATGGTAAGCCTCCGGTTTTGCTTAGGCCTAAGAAGTAGTGTGAGGGTAGAATCATTAACCTGGGAACTATAGGCACTTAACCAGTAGTATTTGAGTGTTTATTACTTTATCCGCCGAAAATTATTCTACAAATTTCATAACGATTGAATATTTTACCGCACTATAAAGTAATGGAAGCCTTATTGAATTGAAACTATCAATCATCCTTTCGAAATTAGATAATTTTGGGGTTTTTAACTATATTTTCCATTTACTTTGAGAATTTCTCAGATTATTATAAGCTAATTTAATTTAATCATTGAAGCTCATAGAAGCTAGTCGTGGAGTGAATATTTCCAGTCTGTAGCGAAAGTTCTGCTTTAAGTAAAATTTCAAAGTAATGATTATGAGTTGGACTGTCTTCCCTCAATGCTTCTTCTGCGGCTGTTGTTTCCCCGTCATAGTACTGAGTTACGTACTCGGCCATCACTGTTTAAGGACACCGGCTAGTGCTGTGCGGTTTGAAACTTCTTGCCATTCCCAAGGGAATCCAAGCATAATAACGTGCTCGTTGACCGAAGTCACTCCTTCTATATTAATAGATTCATATCAACAAAATAGTACCTACCTATCAGGACTGGAAAACTTTACTCTAATTAATTAGAAGTCATAAATTAAGACTTATTGAATAATTACTACGACTACAGCTTGATCAATGTAAGCTCTCATAAATAATATCAACGAATAGTTTGGTCAAAGTAAACTTTCGTTCTGCAATATATAACATAATGCAAATACAGCTTGATCAATGTAAGCTCTCATTCACGAATAATATCAACGAATAGTTTGTTCAAAGTAAACTTTCGTTAAGCAAATGATATGTGATTATTTCTAGTCTAATGGCAAAAGCCGTTTATACTTCGCCACTGAAAGATTCTACGAAAAAGACTGATTTCCTTCAAACTAATGAATATTTTACATCAAGTGATTTCTCTGTTTACACTAAGGGTTATGTCCCTGCCTGGAGTTACTCAAGGGTAATCCGGCCTTATAGTCTATGAACAGTGAAACCACAAAACCATTCCTACGGGAATTTACTACATCGAACATCATACTACAATTAATGATTGAAATCGTCATTAAAACAAACATTCATCGTGACTAGAAAGACTCGCTATCATTATAAGGAATTTCTTATATTAAACTGGATTCTTCATTGAAATAACTACTTCAAACAATTCTTATTTTGACCACCTTTGGTTGACCTAGACTTACCATAGTAGTACAATAATAATTCAGCTCCAAGTAATAAATTTAATATTTATTCAATAAAGTAGACATCTAAAAGTCTACCCTACATTTTATCTGCATACTTGACTCTTGCATTGAGTAAGGAGCTTTGTGATCCCTTCTTGACCCTTGAGCACTAAGGACTTACTATTACTGACTTATTACTGTCAATAGACAGTGACCATAAAATCAAGACTTCTTTTGATGAGTAGAAAAGATTAGAATCAACTGCTAGAGGGATGACCAGTCAGGCTAGACGAGTCCCATAGTCCTGGTGATAACCAGGTGGCACTACCAGCCAGTGGGGCGGCGGAGGAGCCCTGGACCTTGGCAAAACCTAAATTTGCCATGGCATTCATAGTAATATAATAATTACCTATTTCTAATGATCTAGGCAAAACATAAATAAAACTATAAACTAATTACCTTATTTTAGTCAATAACTTTATCTTCAAATATCAAGACTGACTAGACCAAAACAAAGTAACTCCTTACTTTAGTTACTTAAGTAGTAATTAGGGATTATTACTCATTTTAACTATACCAATCTTATATGCACGAAAAGGATTTAGGTTACTACTAATATTTGTCTCACAACGTAGGTTCCTACACATTACACGATTACAAGGCCAAAATAAGTTCAAAATAAGTTTATAATGTTTAATTTCCAGTAGAGTCAAGTTTATTATTTAAAAAGTCTTTTTTAGAGGGGGGTTGGTTACATTGCAGAATAACTTTAGAACGGCTAACTGTTACCACTCTTGAACATTTAGACAGGGCATTTGCAACCGAAGTGGAGAAAAACTCTACGCTCGCGTCCAGGATCACATAATATTGGGGCCCAGTCAATAGATTTTAAATCAAGTCTTAAAGAATCAAAATCAATCACAGTTTTTGAGCGACCTGGTTTAACTGGCTTAGGCAAATTAAGAGAGATCCCCACCATAGTTAGGTCATGATCCGTTAAATCCGAAGCGCAGACAATAGACTCTGCGGTGGATTGTGCTGGTATAAACATGTGATCAATGCAAGATTTAAGGTGTGTTGCGGTATTTATACTTGAAAGAAGTCCGTGCTCCGCCAATAGACACAAGTAGTCTGAGTTTTGGGCGTTGGTCTGACCTGTACTCAAAATATCAATATTTAAGTCACCGGTCATAACAAGACAGGGACTTCTTTCGTGAGTTTTAAAAACAGAGTCAAGAGATTGAGTAAAAGCATCAAGGTTACGAAAGCTGGGAGACCTATATATACCTATGACTGTGAAGTAGTTAGGGACCTGAATGAGAACGCAGTTCGCTTCATCCACTTCAATCTCTGAGAAAATTGGAGACCACTTTTTATGAACGTAACCAACTACTCCACCACATTTATTAATAAATTTTTTTGATCGAAAAGAAGTATAACCCTGCAGTTGATGAATAGTAGAACTCTCATTTATCCAGCACTCACTGAAAACGATCACATCAAAATCAATATCTAATCTTTTTTTTATGACTTGAAGATTTTCAAAATTTTTGTTTATACTCCTAATATTTAAACTTAATATTTTTAGATTACACTTAGAGATGATTTGTGAACAGTTTTCAGGAAAAGAGATAGTATGGCATTTCAATTCATATGTTTTATCAATATCTTCTAATAGTTCTAAGTTACCCATGGGAAAATAATGACAGGGTAGCAAGTTATATATAAAATTATACATGGGACGGTGGCCATACTCATACGAACATGATTATATTTAGAGACATTTGTTAACAACACGACTGAGAATGCATATCTAGACTGAGTGTTACGCTGCAACGCGTAGTTTTTATTATAATGTTTATAGCTATAATAAAATGTGTGTATGTAATTGTGTGTCAGTGGTAATTGTGAGTACGTGTGACAGTATGTATGATTAGTGTAGCACAATAGCGTTTGAAAAATATTAAAGCAGAAAATAATGAAAGAGATACTAATATGAAGCGTCGGCCCCAACGCGGGCCGCGGAGGTTGACAGCATCTCGAGGTCGTCACCCGTAGGCCCACCTGCCTCAGGTTGATCCGGTGCAGGCGCAGTTTGCAGTGCGCAGATGGGCAGACTGTTGAGGTCATCATCGGAGCGGATGAGGATCGCTGGACTTCCGCTTCGTGCGTCTTGCTTCCTGACGAGGATGTTACCATTTCGAATCCAGCAGTATTTATATCTGCGTTCCTTTGCGACGATTCTGGCGTTACGAAATAAGCGCCGGTTTGCGCTAGTGAGGCGCTCATTAACGTAGATCTTCTTGTTAGAACCACGCTCAAGGATGTCTCCGCTCTTTACGTTTCGGCGCACCTTCGCTTGTTTTAAGAATTCATCCCGTTTAACTCTTCGGACAAAGGCTACAACGATGGGCCGCTGCCAACCTGCATTTTCAACCGAGTTATTCCGCTGGCGCTTTGGGCCAACCCGCGATACTCGTACCAAGTCTGCGTCACGAAGCTCGATGCCCAGCTTCACCGCGGTGGTCAACACCAGGTGATAAGGGTTTTCTTCTGGATTCTCATCGAGGCCAAGAATTTCCACCTCGTTACTCAGACTTGCCTGTGCTTGGATGCCCAATTGATACTGTAAATCAGCGACAGTAGCCTTGAGAACGGTGTTTTCGTCTTCTAATTTTTCCAACATTTTAAGTCTCGAATCGTAACTAGATATATAGATAGATATATAGATCTAGATATATAGATAGAGATAGATAGATATATAAATATGTGGAGCTACTATGGAGTTTCTATTACTCGAGCAAGGCCGAGCCGATGGTGATGGAACATCGGACTCTGATAGACTTTGATAAATGAGATGTATCGGAAAAGTATCTAAAGGTAGGTATGGGTTTAATTATGAAGTTTGCTGTCTGATGTCATTGCTAGTAGAACCGGAAACCGTTGGGGCAGAAAGGTTCTGAATTGGCAACCACGGATAGGAAGACGCAAAATAGAGGCACAAGGTGAACCATCTGATAAGGATCGCGGAAAACAGCTGTTTGCGAGTAGGACAGGATGAAACATGTTGGAAATATGTTAGTGGTCGTTTTCGGTTTCGACTTCCGACTGACATGATAATGATGAAGATGATGGCGTTTTGAATGATGTATGTGGAGTGAAGAGAGTGACTAGATAATTGTTACTAAAGACAATGGAAGGGTTATAGAGTTAATGTGAATGGAGTAGGCAAAGCTTCGATTAAGGATGGAGGTTCGGAATTTATGAGGAGTAGACATTTTGTATGATTTTATTTAAAATGAGACATTTCACTCAACTGTCCTAAATGATGGAAATTGTAAATTGATCCTGAAATTGTAAATTCAGTAATAATTATGGAAACCTAGCGATCCGCGCTGGTTTCGCACGAGCAGTAGAGCATATACGCACCTTAACCTTAATGAATTATATACCTAAATCTTCCTCATGAATAACTCCGTCCATTGGGAACAACCGAATGAAAATCCGTTTAGTAGTTTTTGAGTTAATCGCGTTCAGACAGACAGACGCGGCGAGGGGCGGAACTTTGTTTTATAATATGTAGTGATAGTGACTAGTTATGTGCTATGGATGGATGGGTGGTTGTATTTATATACTATGTATTGTTTGTGACCATTCTAGTAAAGTAGGTAACAAATAAAAATTTGCTCTAATTACAATCGGGTCTTAACACGTTAAAAACTAACGAAAGATTGATATACTTACTCTACACCTACCCCTTGACCTTCACCTTTTGATGAAAATATATGTTCTAACAAAAAAAAAAAAAAATGAAAATATGGATTTGTATAATCTGTCTAGAAATGTTCACCAAGTAGCCAATATTTGGATTTGAATGGATATTGATTTACAAGTTTACGGACGTAGGTAACATAGTTTTTCTTCCTCCGAGAAAAACACCTTGATTCATTTAGCATGGATTCGTTATATGTGCGAAGGGATGTTTAAAAAGCCTTGTCATTTAGACCTTAAAATTATTGTCGTAACTCGTAGCCACACGCTTTGATGGTGCTTAAAGCCATGATAAAATTTCAGTATTTAATCTTCAATACTAGGCTTTCAAAAAAAAATACTGATAGAATGGTTATAATTGAGTTGAGAGTACGTAATATTTAATATTTGTTGACAACTTGTTTGTTGGAATTAGTGTTTGCTTCTGTGAGAAGTACATTTTATGTTTTGGTTGCGATAATGTACCTATCGAATAAGAAATCAGAAATAGTTGATTTTAATTTCGAGTGATGAGTGAAAGGAATGGGGCACCCGACGTTTCGACTCGAGTGCTTCGTGGTAACCATCGAGTATAACAAAAATGGAGCCTATATAACCTTACTAGAGTAATTAGGTACTGATTACCTACTGACAGTTGTATCGGTTACTTGCGGTTCTTTGTTCATTGTAAAATGACGCAATGTGATAAAAGATGGCGGGTCGTGTTTTCGCGCACATTTAATTATTTCAGAACTTGAATGTTATTTAATCTTATTAAGCATTTTACCTAAACGAAAAAAAAAGGATGATATAAAATTATACCTACACAAATGGTTTATTGTGTCATGTAGGTTGTAATAAGTGCAACACGTGTTGTTCAATTACATATTTATTACTTATGCCAGGATAACAAGCTACTATAATACCTCTAAAACTAGATAAAGATAGTACTTTACGTTTGAGAAAGCCGTGAGGCGGGTATTTATTCCTATTTGCCAAGATATTAAATGCAAATGTTTTTAAAGATCTAAAGATTAAAAATTTGTTTGTCCAACATAGGTAAGTTACATGATGAAATATTCGAACAAGAACTTCCAGTGAGCCATTTTATCAAGTATATTTCTCATATTTACCATGGTCAATGGAAAGCGTCAATAGAAAGGTAAAAAAATAAACATGCCAAGTCGTAAAGATATATCAGTTCAAGATTCACTGGAACATACTCAGTACCTACTCAAAAGACCCTATGTTACTGAAGTCCTACTTGTAGTCAGACCAAGTTATAATTGCTTAGTTATGGTTCATCTGATGCCGACGTTAGCGTTGTGTTGTGTTATTAATTCTTATTAAATGATCGAGCGGGCAAAGACGGACAGACTCACTCTCTTCATTAATCAATTGAAAAATGTCTAAGTTTGTGTACGAAAATACTAAGTAGTATTTAATTAATTTATATGGAGTTTATTTGCATAATGACATGACATGACTAAAAATTTAAAAAGTGAAAATTAATGAAAAAATGGAAAATTATATAAACAAGCTTACTTGTACAAATTTTACATAGGTGCATTCAAATTTGGATACGATACGATTAAAATTTTCAGAGATTGGTAACTGTACTTTCCCACCGTTTTTGACGGGTTACATGGATGAATATTACCTTCTAAGTCTTTAGCTTCCCACCAATTTATTACCTTCCTTTATTTTCCTACTGAGTCAAAACAGAAGGTAATTAAACGGACGGTATTTATTACCTTCTAATTTAAAACAGAAGGTAATTAATTAAACGGACGGTATTTATTACCTTCTAATTTAAAACAGAAGGTAATTAAAGGAAGGATATCCGTCGACTTCTTTATTTACCTACTGAGTCAAAACAGAAGGTAATTAAACAGACGGTTCATCGTAGGAAGGAATTTCCTACCGTTTGTGTAAATAACCTACTACTATGGAAGGTAAATTCAGTGGGAATCCTGCCATGTACCCTCTATCGTAGGAAGGAATTTCCTACCGTTTCTGTAGATTACCTACTACTATGGAAGGTGAATACAGTGGGAAACCTGCCATGTACCTTCTGTCGTAGGAAGGAATTTCCTACCGTTTGTGTAGATGACCTACTACTATGGAAGGTGAATTCAGTGGGAAACCTGCCATGTACCCTCTATCGTAGGAAGGAATTTCCTACCGTTTCTGTAGATTACCTACTAGTATGGAAGGTGAATTCAGTGGGAAACCTGTCATATACCCTCTATCGTAGGAAGGAATTTCCTACCGTTTGTGTAGATAACCTACTACTATGGAAGGTGAATACAGTGGGAAACCTGCAATGTACCTTCTATCGTAGGAAGGAATTTCCTACCGTTTGTGTAGAATACCTACTACTATGGAAGGTGAATTCAGTGGAAAACCTGCCATGTACCCTCTATCGTAGGAAGGAATTTCCTACCGTTTGTGTAGATAACCTACTACTATGGAAGGTGAATTTAGTGGGAAACCTGCCATGTACCCTCTATCGTAGGAAGGAATTTCCTACCGTTTGTCTAGATAACCTACTACTATGGAAGGTGAATACAGTGGGAAACCGGACATGTACCCTCTGTTGTAGGAAGGAATTTCCAACCGTTTTGTTAAATCAGGCAGAGAATCCGTCTATCGAGGAATGATTTTCCATTCGCATATTAAATTATATACCAAAGTAAAAGGGAAATGCAGTGTGTATTATATAGCATTTCCCTTTCATCATAGGAAGGTAAATCAAGGAGATCCTTCAAATTATAATTATGTAACTAAAAGGTAAATCCTATAATACACACTGCATTCGACTTTTATTTTAGTATGTAATTTAATATGACAATGGAAAATCATTCCTCGTATATCAACTCTGCCTAATTTAACAAATAGTAGGAAATTATTTCTTATAATAAGCGATACATGCCACGTTTTCCACTGCATACACCTTTCATTGTAGTAGAAGTAATCTATACAAATGATAAGAAATTCCTTTCTACGATAAACAGTACATGCCACGTTTCCCACTGCATACTGTACCTTCCACTGTAGTAGTTATCTAAAAAATGTAGGAAAATCGTTCCTACGATAAATGATGAGGTACATGTCAGTTTTTCTTACCGCTTTAATTTTCCATTGTAGTGGCTAATCTAAAAAAATGGTAGGAAAATTCTTTCTACGATGGACGGGTTACTTTACCAACTCTCCCACTGCGTTCGCCTTCGGTTTGAGAAGATAATTAGTTGACGGACGGTACATGCCCTTTCTTTTACTGTTAGTACTAGACCTGAAATACAAGATAATTTATAGTATACTTTTTACTGAAAGCGTGATTTTAATGTGTTGATGCATAACTGTATTATTAACAAATCACAATATGAAGTCATGAATAAAACCAGTAATGAAGTATTAAAGAAACGTGTATTTATGAAGTAATCTTAAATAGTTAAGGAGACACATTTAGCGCTTCACATTTAAAAGTATCCAAACAGAATTTCGCCTTCGTGATTGTAATTCCTCGTCTGAAGTTTTTTGTTGATCTGTATTTAGTTGTATCTGTTCGCCACAGACGAAGTTTTCAAAGTGGTCAAATCTTCAACAGCCCGCAAATGGTAGTCAATTTATTATTGATAAATCTAGATCATCACTTTTTGTATCAGTAGTAGGTATCTGTGTCTTCTGAAGTACAAATAGTCGTGTAGCTGGTGCACTTTGCGAAATGTCAGTAATAAGTTGTCTATGGTGAATGCCAGCAGTCTGCAAAATAAAGTGGACATTTGTCTCGAGTTAAACATATACATTTATATTTGCTCGTACTTTTTCCGTAGACCTGTTAGAGCTATTTAAATCTCATGAGCCGAATCATCATTTTTATGTCTGTAAAATGTTTTTTTCGGAAACTATTGTTTGGGGTATCAAATGAAAGGGCTTCACGAGCCGGTTCCAAATATATATTACACCATTACCACCACCACCAAACTTTACGGGGCTTTTAGCGTTCTAATAAGAAATGCCGAATGTTTGCCAAACTTTTAGCGTTCTAATAAGAAATTATTACACATTAGATATGAGCGCCGATGGGGGGAAGGTCGGCGGCGGCGCGCCGACTTTTTGGAGTCGGCGGCGGCGGCGTCGTCGGCGGCGTGGCCTCCAAAGGATTTTTTTAACGTTGCCAGTATAAAAAATAAAATAATCACGTAGTTTATCGATAAAAAAACTTTTTTATATAGGGTGACTGGTAACTCGACCTAAGTATTCCTTGAAAGGGGTTATTATAGGGCTTCTTTGCAATGTTTTTAGCCCCCAGTCAACCAGGGGTCGAAATTCGGTAGTTTTCGAGTTATTCCAGTTTTTAGTTTTTTACATTATAATTATGTCCCTGACTTACTGTGTGAATGTGGGTGTGCGCGTGTGTGTATGTGTGTGTGTGTTTTATATACTATGTAAAAAACTGAATACTCGTATAACTCGAAAACTACCGAATTTCGACCCCTGGTTGACTGGGCGAAATATATACCTACAAAGTAGACTACTTAAATTACTGGTTGATAGGAAGACCAAAAAAAAATTGTAATAAAAATTATAACCTTTTGTTTAAAAAATGTAATGTAATTCCTGTGCATGAAAAAGTTAAATACTTATTAGCTGTAGATCAGTATGAATGTTTAGATTTTAAAAGTTTTAAAAATTACAACCGATGTCTAAGAGTAGCGTTACGAAAGAAGTTCACTGAACCCGGTGCTTATAATTATTATGGACAGAGAACGAGAAGCTATATAATACCACGGATTTTCAACAGTCTTTTCTCAGAGGATGAATGTAAAAGCAAGAAAGTTTTCAAACGTAAATTAAAGTCCTGGTTAATAAACATCTTCCACTCAGAAAATAGTTAAATAGTTAGTAGGTAGTTAGGGTGACTGATACAATATCTTTATACTTGTAATTACCCTTTTTGTAGATTAGTATTGCTTACACGTCTTTGAATAAATGTACATTGTTAAAATGTATGCACTCTTTTAGCAATATAATTTATAATTTATATATAAATACTTATAACCCTTCGTGCGCGAGTCCGACTCGCACTTGGCTATTAATAATCGAAGGTCAATTTGCATCCGGTAACAACCACAACACTGATAAGAGCCCATTATTAGTACAAAATATTCTTTCAATACCTATAATAAATACCTACTGGAAAAAAATTACCAACTTTTGGCGTTTTGTGCAGTTGGAAATCCCTTATCTCTCAACCGCACCCATACAACTTCCATACATTTACTTATCTTTACTCAAATTACCAACCGCAAATAACGAGTGCGCTAGAACCTCCACACCAACCATAAATACCTACTGAAAAATGTTTAATTACCAACTTGTGACGTTTCGTGCAGTTGGAAATCCCTTATGTCTAAACCGCGCCCATACAACTTCCATACATTTACGTATCAATTTACAAATTACCAACCGCAAATAACGAGTGCGCCAGAATCCCCAATAATGCACTACTGAGGCAGAAACTTAGCACGTAGCACGACTAAAAACTGTTTACTTTGTACCCGTTTGCGCGGCAAAACTCTGCAGCCTATTATGGGAAACTTACCTGCAGAGAGAAGCAACCCATCGTATGCTTTCTATTCGTGTGGTGTCGATATGGGCGGTCCGTTTATGATATCAAGTAAAAAGGGTAAAGGTAATCGCATTTCAAAAAGTTATTTGTGTTTATTTGTATGTCTCGTTACTAAAGCAGTGCATCTGGAGCTGGTTAGTGATTTAAGTACAGAAGCATTAATTTTGCCTCTGCGACGTTTTGTAGCACGCAGAGGCAAACCATCTGTAATTTTCTGTGACAACGGTTCAAATTTTAAGGGAGCAAACAATGAATTGGGTAGGTTGTTAAAATCCAGTCATCTGTCTGTAACAAATTTTGCTAACGAGGAAGGGATACAATTTAAGTTTAGTCCCGCTTATTCGCCTCACTTTGGAGGTATTTGGGAGGCTGGTATTAAATCGGCAAAATTCCATCTTCGACGTATTGCTGGAAATGCATCCCTAACGTTTGAGGAGCTGGCAACGCTTTTCGCTCAAATTGAAGCAGTTCTAAATTCACGTCCACTAACTCCTCTCTTGTCGGACCCTACTGACCCTACCCCTCTTACCCCAGGGCACTTCCTTATCGGGCGACCCCTCTCTTCACTGCCGTCTCTGCCCATCACAACAAAGCACCCCAACAGATACGAACGCATTGAGCAGCTACGGCAGCACTTTTGGGAGAGGTGGCGTCAGGAATTCGTCGCAGAACTCCAACAACGCACGAAATGGCAGACACGTCAAAAGGAGCTTCGAGTAGGAGACCTCGTAATCCTTAAGGAAGATCAACTTCCCCCTCTTCAATGGCGTCTCGCTCGTGTAACTAATCTATACACTGGACCGGATGGAGTTAGCCGAGTTGCCGATGTCCTCACTAATAAAGGCACAATTAGAAGAGCAGTGAACAAAATGTGCATCATCCCAACTGCCAACGACACACCGAAAGAAGATTCGACATAATTGCAGGTTGCCGAAGGGACGAATTAACCTATCACATTATACCAGTTAAAGCCAACTCTTAAGAAACTCTGCAATTACCTTTGAAAGCATGGCTTTCAACGCCCGGAGGATGTACGCGCGTCATCAGGCGACCGAGGGGAGTGTCGCGATGATTAGTGAAAAAGGGGATATTTATCGTAATTTAGCGACATAACTTTAGATAACAATAAACGACTAGATAGTGACCTCGAGCTTTCAACTCTATCCTTGTCTCACTTTAGATACTTTACATTATATATTCGTACAGAAACTCCTAGTAGGACCAAAGTGTAATATGTCCTCTGTGCATGGCGGTACAGTGGTAATTCACCTCTGACCGCCCATCTCATCTGGGCTCACTGATATATGAGGGCCCGAGTCACCCTCGACAACTGTAGGTGAGGACACGGAAACTATGGACATCGTGTCCCTCGGAGAGTCACATGTAAACACTCTCCCTCGAACACCAAGGCGGGAAACAGAGTTCCCTTAAAGAGCCTCCCAACACCCCTACAGCTCAACCATCAATCCACCAGGTATAACCTCAGTGTTCAAGACCCACAGCTTGCCATCACTTATGCCTCATGCCTTATGCCTTATGCCTTGATCTGTACAACATTACTCAAGAACTTAGATAAGAGTTTGCAATCTCGAGGTCACTATCATTGTAATAATTTACAGCACATTATAGTAACAGACAAATAACACATCAGGAACCATAGTGTACTCACAGTTTCACTAGATCTCCTCCACTTCTTCCACAATGTGTTCACCTCTGTTCTATACCTGTTCGCTCGTCCGTGCCTCAGCCGCCATTCCACCTTTTCGCGCCCCTCGAACTGTCAACTTGCCTTCTCACAATGTTACCATACTACAAATAATGACAGTTACCTGATAACTATCGGTTCGTATCGCGCTTCGCCGCGACAGGGAGCAAGGAGATTCGCGGGGCATCAAACCTGCGCGGGCGGCGCGCAACCAGTCCGCCACCACTACTCACGTGAGGCTCACGTTCCTCTGAGCCCCGAAATTATTATTATCATTCCATATTATATCCGATGACTGAATACACGTTATAAAAAACTTTTCTTGAATTTTATTGTACGGTCTGGACAATAAGAATGACAGAAATATGGTTAAATTTGCAGGATCCATAGCACAAATTGCCCATGACTTGTTTGTCGCTTGGTAGCTCCTCTCTACCTAAGTTTAAAATCAAGAGATAAATACATATCAGAGGGACAGGGATCCACTGAGTGACAAGTAAGAAAATACAACTTTTGTTAACCATACTGTTATAATAAAACATTAAGGTAAATTACAGCTGAATTTTAATAGAAAAATAATTATTTAACATGGATATCAAAAACATGTTTAACTCTTGTCTTCCAGGGTGGCAGTTCAAGGTGGATCATCTGAAAATAATAAAAACAACAAAGTATATTACAATATACACCAACCTGTTTAACACAGTTTGGTTTCATAATTGTGTTAGGTAGTTTAATCTTTTAATGAACATCCACTGAAACATGCATAAATCTATAATAATAATATTACTCATATAAATTTCCTGGCTGTCTTAAAAGTACCTATCTCTGATAACATTATTTAAAAAAGGATTGGCCCATTACAACCCTAATAGCCTTATATTCTGTTTAACCATGACTGTCTGTGACAGTCAAGAGGACTCCGATTTGTTAAATAATAAATTACCTTAAACTCATACAACTACATTCCTAGCTTGCAACGTTAGTCCAAGTTTCTTCATAGATTTATTGAAAAAATATTCAGTTATGAACATTATTTTTTACTTTTCTGTTACATTATATCTCGATTTTGTATACTGTTTTTGTAAGATGTTTATTGTAAATTGTTAACAAATAAATTATTTCAATTTCAATTTTTCAATTTCAATTTCTTGCAAGCAAGGCGCATAGTTGTACAAGTTTACTCGGTATCTTTAGTGATTATCCTAGATAACTAGGTACCTTCTTATGTTTGTGAATTAATAAATTAATTAACAATATAAATTTTACCTTCTTTAACCCGTAGGTAGTGTCCTGAAAGAAACTACGTTCGTCTACAGGATCTCTAAACGGAAATTTTCCGTAAAACTGCTTTACACTACGTTAGTCTATTTTGTTATTTTTCATCTCAAGCAGAAGGAACTCCAGCTCCCTGTAGAAGTCCTTCTTCAGGACTCGTTTCATTGATTTAATCAAATCCAGTTAGGTCAGTGCCGTTGTGGATTCGAGACGCTGCACTTTTTCACATTTATTAATACAAGGTGGGCCAAAAGAAATCACCCTATTGGAAGATGCTCTCATTTTTGCAAATGGTCGCCAATGTCAAATCTGTTTTGACATTTGTGGACTTGACAGATGCAAAATACAAGTGAACAAGCCATGGAGCGATACACTCCCCAAGAACGCGGAATAATCGTGTCTATTTTTTTGCGTAACAATTCGTCTGTGGTGTTGGCGCAGCGCGAATTCCGTCGCCGATTCCCCGGCCGTCAGACACCGACTGCGCAAACACTGCGCCGTTTGGCCACCAACCTTGAAGAGTATGGGACCACACGAGACGTTGCCAAGAGTGGCCGGCCCCGGAGCGCCCGTTCTGCCGAGAATATCGCCGCTGTTGCCGAGGATGTCGAGCTGTCGGCGGAAACATCAACCAGACGCCGTGCCACGCAATTAGCCATCAGACGGACGTCCCTAAGGCGAATTTTGGTCAAAGACCTGCGCATGTTCCCATACAAAGTCCAGTCCGTGCATCAGCAGCTGCCTGCCGACCGCCAAACGCGCGTAACCTACGCCCAAGCCATTCTCAATCTCGAGGAAGAAGTGGACGATTTTTCGACCAAAATCATAATGAGCGATGAGGCTCATTTCCACCTCAGCGGGTACGTGAACAAGCAAAACTATCGCTTCTGGGGCACCGAAAATCCACGAGTGATGCACGAGGAGCCATTACACCCGCTCAAAGTGACTGCATGGTGCGCTGTTCACGCTGGAGGAGTCATTGGGCCATTTTTTTTCGAGAATGCCGCTGGCCATACGACAACAGTGGACGGTGCGCGCTATAGGGCCATGTTGACCGAGTTTTTTCTGCCGCAATTGGACGAATTAGGACCGAACGACATGTGGTTCCAACAGGACGGAGCAACGGCACACACTGCGCGAGCCACAACCGATATTCTGAAGGCGGCGTTCCCGGGTCGCCTCATCTCTCGTTTTGGCGATTTGCACTGGCCCGCAAGATCACCCGATTTAAGCGTTCCAGACTTTTTTTTGTGGGGTTTTTTGAAGTCCCGTGTTTACGTGAACAAGCCCGAGACTCTGGAAGCCCTCAAGGACAACATTCGACACGAGTGCGAAAATCTGTCGCCCGAAGTTCTCGCCGAAGTGATGAAAAATGCCATAAAACGAGCCCGTATGACAATCAATTGTGACGGCGCCCATTTGGCCGATATAATCTTCTCGACTAGACCAATAAAATTCTAAAGGTTTAAATTAATATAATAAAAAAACAGAATCCAAGTTTTTCATTTAGAAAAAAAAAGAGAGTCAAACAACATCGGATGACTTCTTTTGGCCCACCTTGTAGATAAAAACCTCATATGTTTCAATTTTTCAACAAAGTCGGTGAGAAGAACTTATAACCTGTGTAGGAATTCCATTACGGCTCCCGCACTGAGTAAATAATCACTACGTCCCGGTATGCGCGTTTCGTTTTTACGATTTCACAGGGAGTTTTTGAAAATGTGTAATAGGAATGTTTTGCATTCCAACAAAACATATATTATGTACTGAACAAACACATAACGTCTCTATATTGAAGAATACGTTGCGTCAAGCCTTATGATTAGTTAAAACATACCTGATTATCTCTGGTTACCGTGTTTTCCTCTATGGTTCCAGCAAGTGTGCGCATGTCCGCTTTAACCCAGGACGAGCTGTCACCTTTGACGTTTGACATAGTGTCTTCAACAGCAAGGCCCTTGCTGAGACGTTATGTGTTTGTTCAGTACATAATATATGTTTTGTTGGAATGCAAAACATTCCTATTATGTACATTTCCAAACACATAACGTCTCTATATTGAAGACTTGTTTGATATCTGCTGGTTGAAAGGAAAACACAAACGCTATGTGAATTAGTCCAATTCAGTATAACTGATTATGTTGTTATGTACAGCTGCTACATAATAAAAAACGATTATTTATAATTCAATAATTTTCTTTAATGAGATCAATCATCAGTCTCTGTTAATAAGTTTGAACTCTAAACAAATTGTTCATGTAACAAAATTAAAATCAAACTTAACAAAATAAAAAATAATCACACAATGTTAAAATTGTCATGCAACATGTCTGTGCTGTGTGTGTTCTCAGTCTTTTCCACAGAACGATAGTAATGATCTCTAAAAATTTTAAAACATTTCCAGTTCCCTCTCTCTAATATCTCATCAACTGGTCTGTTGTCTAGCCATCCCTTAGAGGCTACTGCTGATCGAATGCTTCCAGGAGAAGCATCAACACCAGAATCTTTAAATATGCTTTTTACCCATCCTGCAATATTAGTTTTAGAAGCAGCTTTAACAGTGCCAGTCACTGTAATAAATAAGTTACTCAAATTATTTACTTTAGCACGCCTAGATTTCGAAATTGAAATTAATTTATTAATATGCTTAACAGGACAAATTTTTTCCTCAGGGTGGGGTGATAAACACCAACCTGATTGTCTTTGGGATGCTGAATCAGTTTTAGAGCCAAAGAGTGGCCAAAGAATAAGGTTAAGGTCAGATTCTATGAAGCTGTCTTTTGTAATTGTAAGTAATGTTAGATCATGTATTCTACGACCGGATGCCAGTAATAAAATGATTGCTGTTCTTCTTGCAATATCAAAAAGTGTATTATTTAAAGGAGCTGATAATAGCCAATCATACACAATTTTTGTGTCCCATACTGGTGACTTTTGAGGCACAGGTCTAGCTATTGCTATAGCTTTTAAGATCTGTTTAATAAGAAAATTATTAGAAATTTCTGATGGAAGAGCACAATATGTTGAAATTGCAGACTTATGTAATAATATTGTACTATAAGCTAGTTTATGATCTAAATATAAAGACGCTAAAAACTTAGCTATATCCTGTCCTTGTGGAGACTTGTCATTTATGTCATGTTCTGCACACCATGAGGTCCATCTCTTTAATGCTGGAGCATAGGTATTTAAAGTAGATGTTCTCCAGCTGCTCTTTAGCAGTTGTTTTTCACTATTATTCCAGTTAGCTATTTGATCACTCCACCCCCAATTTTCCAGGCCTGTAGCTCTAGTAGCTCTATCTGAGGTGGATGGTATCCTGTTGTGCAATCTATGAGAAGTCTCTTCAGGTTCACTATTGGTAGTGGTTTTTCCAAGGCTCGTGCTTCTAGATCCGGCGTCCAGTAACACTGGTTCCACACTGGGGCAATCAGTATGTATGTACCTTTTGCTCTGTTCAAATAAGACAGTACTTGAGGAAGTAGATTGGGCGGTGGAAAGATCCATCCTAGGTGGTATACCCAAGGTTGACTGAATGCGTTGCAGAATTCGGCTACACCATCTCTCGAGTCTAGTGTTACGTATCTTGGTACTACCTTGGTTTTTGCGGATGCAAACAAGTCGATTTCTGGCACGCCCCACTTTGCGAATATCGCCTCCGTGGCTTCTGGGAGCAGGTGCCATTCGGGTAGTGCCTTCCCTCGGGACAGGCGATCTGCTATTCCGTTGAACCTTCCCGGAAGGTAGCAAGCCGACAGTGAAACATTCAGCTGGTCGGTCAGTTTCAGTAATCTGGTCGTAAGGGACAGTAGTTGGAGCGATCTCGTTCCTCCCTCCTTCCTGATGTAGGCAACCAAAGTCCGATTGTCGGACTGAACCAGTATGTGAGCATCTCCGAGATTGTTCCTCTGGTTCCTCAATGTGGCATACACTGCGTACATTTCTTTCATGTTCGAGTGCCATGACCTTTGAGACCTGGACCAGGTTCCTGACAGATGAAGCCCGTTTAACTGGGCTCCCCATCCCGCATCCGCTGCGTCTGTGGTCAGGAAGTGTGTTATGTTCTTTTTGGTCAATGGCGCTGAAGCATAGTGAAGAGCATTTTTCCACCATCGAATCTCTGTCAGCGCTGTCGGTGGAATCACCTGCCTTTTCCAACATCTGCCTTGGCTTAGCTGTTTTAGAAAGATCTGAAGCCTTCGGCAGTGTAGTTGGCCTCTTTGAACCACTGAATTGGCAAAGTTGAGATGGCCTAATAGTGTCTGGATTTCCAACAGGGTACCTTTGCTCCGCGCTTCGAGTAGAGATAGTTTCTCTTGGACCCTTTTGATCTTTTGATCTGGCAGTGATTTGGTATTTTCCCGTGTGTTCCAACAAAGTCCTAAATATTCTAGTTCTTGAGTTGGTTCTAGGATCGATTTGGAATAATTTAGGTGCCAGCCCAACTGTTCCAGAAGACTCACAGTTTCCGCAACTTGAGTTTTTAATTTGGAACGGTCCTGGTTTACTAACAGGTAATCGTCTAGATAAACCAGGACTCTGAAACCTTTTGCTCGAAGGACTTCCGCAGTCCAGTTCGATAGGGCAGCAAAGGTTCGAGGGGCAGATGATAGGCCAAATGGAAGGGCGGTTAACTGAAGTAGCTCCATTTCGTAGACAATCCGTAAAAACCTTCTGTGACTCTTTAAAATCGGAACATGGAAGTATGCCTGTGTCAGGTCTATCTTTACCATCCAGTCTTGATGTTGTAGAAAATCCGGAACAGTAGTGCGCGAGACCAGCTTGAAGTGTTTTGTTGATACATGTAGGTTGAGGCCCCGTAGGTCGAAAATTGGGCGGACCCCACCATCCGACTTTTCTATTAGGAACATCTTTGATATGAAACCAGGATTCTTTATTGATGGTTTCTCCAATATTCCTTGTGACTTTAATTTTTTTATTACCTCTGTCATTTCTGGAGTAGTCCTCGTTGAAAATTTTTGTAACTGGTGCTGTGAGGGGTAGGTGAGAGAGGGTCTGGCTTTGAAAGGAATCCGGGATCCTGTTATCGTTTTTAAAATGAAAGGATTGGCCCCTAACCGTTTCCAACTTTCTTGATGTTGTTGCAGACACCCCCCTTAAAATGATTGATTGTCAATTCTTTTTGTGCTGCTGGTTTGAGGTGTTGTTGGCATGAAATGGCTTATGTTGTTTTGCACCATGTTTCCTGTTATATTTTTTATAAAATTTTTTAGTATTTTGGTTTGTTTGGGGTTTTCTTGCTGTCTCATTAGTGCCACCACTCTCCGATTGTTTATAGTTTGTATACTGGGCCCCCTTTTTTTCTTTGATATAAGCAGGAGTGTTTAACCACACTTGAGTCCCTCCGAGAGAGTGAATAAGTGGGGCCAGGGCTTCCCTACTAAATAAATGCTCAGCACTAGGTGGGATATTTTTTAAACTTTCCTTTAAATCTATATTAGTTACTTCATTAAGCACATAATTCCTCCGAACTTCCATACACTCTGTTCTTTTTCCCACAACAATTTGCATTGTCAGTTCTGAATGTTTGGATGTGGCCGAACCTGGACCAAAAAGTGAATTTACTTTTTCATACAATGAATTAGGAGTAAGCTCATTGCTGTTACTCCAATCAATTAACTTTTGTAAGCCTTCCTGTAACAGATCTCTTTGCATTAATACAGCATTGGCGAGGCCTGCCAAAACTCTCTCTGTTGTAGCTAAATAATCTTTGCCTTTCTTAAAATGCATTAATTCATCATTGAGTTTTAACTCTGTGAAGCCCGGGGTTGCTAATACAGATTTTAATGACTTTTTATATCGTATGCCCTGCCAAGATGGCGAGTTGAATTGTTGCAACTTGTTCAAGGTCGCTAGCCTATATTGATCTGCTTGGACTATAAAATTATCATCTTTAACCTCCGTGGTTATCTCGCCTAAATCTACCTTTTTTGGATTTTGAGGCGGAACTAAAAGTTGTGTAGTTTTGTCGCGATCAGTTTGTTCCGAACAAGTTTGTCCGTTAGCATGCATAATGTAATTGGTAAGGTAACTCACTTGGGACATTAAAGTATCGACACGTGGATCGTATGCAACCTGCGGATAGGGCTCGCCGAGAGCCTTCCGAGGTCGCTTATTCGGTGGCGGATTCACTTCTTCCTCCGAGGAAGACGATGACGAACCATCGTCCGACGATGTTCGCCTATCGGAAACCGATCCCGAACCGCGTAGCGCGGTGGAGGCCGTCTCCAGATCGGGATGCACCTCGGAGTTTGACTCCTGATCGGAATCCATAGCGATTCACTCACTTTATTCACAACTTTCCACTATTTTTACCACTTTAACAAGGCTCCGCGTTGCTTTCGCGGCAAAAGACACAAACGCTATGTCAAACGTCAAAGGTGACAGCTCGTCCTGGGTTAAAGCGGACATGCGCACACTTGCTGGAACCATAGAGGAAAACACGGTAACCAGAGATAATCAGGTATGTTTTAACTAATCATAAGGCTTGACGCAACGTATTCTTCAATATAGAGACGTTATGTGTTTGGAAATGTACATAATATTTACATAATGGACTTATATTAAAAGCGAATAAAACAAGTTAAAATAAATGGTCTAAAAATAATAACTAGCATTTGCACTTTACTTGGAAAAAATCATTTTTGATGGTTTATAATCTGTGTCAAGTCTAAACGCAAAAACATTTTCTTGCAGAATCAAAACGTTACACCGTTTCGTTCATAATCATTCTTTTGATTTGTCGTATAATCTGTTGCTCATTCGTAAAAAATGTCATCTGCTTAAGCTGATGGCCTAGAAACCACAACTCAAAATAATAATTAAAAAAAATCAAGGATCAAGGTTGGGATGCGTTTCTCGAGTCCGACTCAGGTGATATTAGTTTATTAATAAGCGGCAATCCTAATCCTAGGATTACGTATTGAGTCGGTCTCGTAAAAGACCGTATCAACGATGGGGTTGAGATGAGTCTATTAATACGGCCCTTAAAATCGTAGCTGATCTTGTGATCAGTGGACGCGCGGCCCGTTATGCTAGTCATTGCCCGCCGCACCGCCACTGTTGACTATCAGACCTACCTCATGACTGTGTTAGCATTTAGTGTTGAATATTACAGTAATATATTCAATCACAAACTGTTTGGTGTGCTGAACAGGAACAACTATCTCACTACTGGAATTATTTGCGTGATGTATGAAAGAAAGTGTAAGGTGAAGAATTTAGGGCTACTCATTCATGACTCAATACCATCAAGAGCAATCTTTAATATGATCTCATGTAACATCTTCTAGGCCCTGCCAAGTTATTAATATTTAGGTGCATTGTTATGTACACCTGTGTTTCGCATCCAACAAATCGAGTTTTGGTTCATGTGTGGATGCGATGTTGTGTTGCACAGTGTTTTATGCTTCGTTTAGTTTTAGCTATCTCCATCCTAGGTAGGAGATACATTTCGTTTTCTCAGACAGTGCCGTCTAGGATTTAAGATTTTGCATTAATCAGACACATTGTAAATGTATCTGACATTTTAGTGAAGTATAACTTGGTGAAGGGTTAGTTTTGCGGTTTGATAACCGAAATGTTTAGGTAGGGTTTTCGGTTAGTACCTACAAATTTTAGTTGGTTTGTAGATTCCGCCCGGAAAAGGAGGGGAAATATGTAAGAATGCTGAACATCGGTCCTGGCTGCGGGCAATTTACCTCTTCAGCACAACATTGCCGTTGTGCTGGAAAGTTAAACGGATAAGTTTTCTAAATGGGTGGAATGATTAGGTTTAGTTTTGGAGAGTTTTTTTTGGTGTGTTTTTGGTGTGAATTTTTCTCAACAACACTAACTGCCCGCAGGGCCTGCTCTACTTCAACGCCAAGGTCAGCACTGTATACACAGCCCGCACTACAGTACGCCCTGCTGCTCGTGCTGACGGCGCGCGCCGAGGCGCCTGCATGGCAAAGAAGCCTGATTGGAAAGAGATGGTTTGAATATGCCTACATCATCTCCACTTCCGCATGATGATACACAACAAGAAGTGCCTTATTTTTTTGTTGCCGACAATGCTTTCCCTTTGAAACGCAATATCATGCGGCCTTATCCTATGACAGGTATAAACAATATCAAAAGAATCTATAATTACAGACTGTCAAGAGCACGTAAAACTATTGAGTGTACATTTGGGATGATGACTCAAAAGTTTCAAGTACTTTTAACTCCAATTCGTTGTTTAAATTACGCTACAGTGAATAACATAATAAAATTTGTTTGTGTTCTACATAATTTTATACGATTACGAGATGGAGTGCAATATTCTGCAACAGATAATGAGGGTACACAAAATGCTTCCTACAACATTGAAAGAGATGAGATTTCCATCAACGCCAGATCAGCAGGATCAACTGTACGAAAATATTTGACTAACTACTTTGTTTTACCTAGAGCAGCGCTTCAATGGCAGTACAATCATTGTATTTAATTCCTTCCTTATTTTTGGTTTATATAAATGACTTACCACCCATAGTAGATACACTTTGTGATATTGTACTATTTGCTGATGATACATCACTCATTTTCAAGGTTGACCGAAAATCCGTCGACTACAGTAGGATAAACGCCGCGCTTGTTAAAGTACTTAACCCCTTACCTCATGGAATAGGTAAAATTAAGTAAAAAAAAAATTCTTCTTAACAGACAATATTTATTTTATGAGTAAATTTCAAAAGTAGAGGGAAAAAAAAATTTCAACACGAATTTTTCAAAATCCATATATGGCTTCGTATGCATTTCAGAACTAAATAATAACAAACCATAAATGGCTTGGTATGTATTTAAAAAAATGTAAAACGTCGAATTTAACATACATTAACATGACTTGATAGGAGTTGGAAGTTAAAAGAGTGATAGAAGAAGTACAGTCTGTCGCAAAGCGTGTCATTGATAATGGAGAGAGGAACGCGCTGTCGCTGCGAGCGGTCGTGTTACATAAGCGCTCCCGAGTTGCATCCCGATCGCTTATATTATCTTTATATTATCGCGATTCACCTCGACCACTTATTTAAATAATAAGTGGCCGTTCGAGATGATATTCGTGCAAAGTGTTTATCCCTTGTAAGTAAACAATAGACGCTAGACATTGAAAAATGTCGAATTATAAAAGTGACGTGTTAACAAACTACCCACATGATAAAAGTACAAATCATGACATAGTGAAGTGCTATCACTGTGACGCAGATAATAAAATAAAAAACTTTTACGATTGGTTGGATAACCAGACAAAAATTAAAGTGCTTTCGTGTGAGAAGTGCGACAAAAAATCATGCGTGAAAATATTTGCGCACACAACAGTATCCAGAAGTAAAGAATCTAACCAAATAGTTACAGTGACAAAATACTACACTTTCTGCGTTGCAGAAAATAAAACGAGACAGGGACGAAGCCCTCAATGCTCAGGGAGGGAATGTAAGCAACCTACCTACACCAGAGTGATTGATCAAGAAAGATTTATCAACAAAGAAATAGTATCATGCAAGTTTTGTGGAACAGTGAACGAAATAACAGCTACGAGCCCATCTCTCAGAGATTCGCCTAAGATTCGTCGCGTCGGTGAATGGATCACCTTAAACCGTCACGAACAGATCCGCCGTGAAAAGGAAAAGGAGAACATAGAAAAGTTTAACAAAACTCACGACCCGAAACCTAAAAGTAACAAAGTCGCGTTGCAAAATCAATTTGACGCCCTGGATAACCTAGAAGAAATAGACATGACACTTGACGTGTTAGATGACGAAACTGCTTCAACTAACCGCGACACAATTGAACGAACTAGTGTAGCTAGCATTACGGGATCACGAAAACGAATGCTAACACTTGAATGCAACACAAACGTCAAACGCGGCAAAGCTAATACAGACAGCGTAACTACGTCACAAAATCATCGGATGAAGGATAATGACCAAACTTTTAAAACAACACCCAGAGAATTGTAAGCTCAGCGAAACCAAGAAACTTTGACACAGAAAAAACCCTCTAATCAAAAGAAATTGCCACCAGTCGTTTGCACGCAAGAAGGGTGGGTAGAATCGACATACATGTTTAAGAAAATTACAGAACTCGCGCGGGATCACAACTGCGAATTAAAAACTGACAAACGGTCTGGAAAGATATATCTTACACCGAGACAAATAGAGAATAAAAGAACACTGCTCGAAGAACTTAACCAAAGACCCGACTTTGAATTTTATACGTATGGATCAAAACAAGAAAGAAAACCGTCGAAGAAAGTTGTAGCTAAAGGAATTATAACAAGTGGACACAAAGAAGAAGAAATTAAACAGGATATCAAAGAACGATATGGTATGGTACCAGAACGAGCAGTGCCACTCCGCAACTCGGCGCTAGTGTTAATATTCAGTGGTGAGACAGACATGAGAGACATTAAAAATATAACAACCATTCTTTATCAAAAGGTTAAAATAGAAAAATATAGGGTAAAACTAACAGCAGTTACTCAATGTAAATGTTGCCTAGATTTTGGTCACGTTCAAGCACATTGTGGACGACGGCAGGTAAACGATATGGAAACTGAAGTCGATGAGGAAGGACAAACTACAGAAACTTGTTCAAAATGTAACCAACCAGGACATACTGCAAAACAGGCAAAATGCCCGTTGTTCCAGGAGGAAATTAAAAGACAAAGAGAAAGACGACTTCGCTTTCGACAAGTAAACAAGAAACCAGAAGTGTCGAATATTAACCCACGACAACAGCAATTCAAAAATCTCGCGGAAACTGCAAAACCGGGAGTAACATACGCTCAGGCAGCTTCGACGAAACCTCCAACATTCAAAGAAGACGTCATCGAAAAAATGTTTGCAATTTTCCAGAAAATGCAACAGCAATTTTTAAATCAGATGCAACTACAAATGCAGCAACTCCTGGAACTTATTCGCAATGGATAGACAAGCTAACAAACGAAGAGAATCCAATCTCCGAATCTTACACTGTAATGTGCAAGGGTTAAGAAATAAATTCATTGAAGTAAAAAATATAACAGTACAAACCAACCCACATATCATAGTGCTAAATGAGTGTAAGGTTGACTTCGAGAAACAAAAATTCAACATCAATGGGTACGACAAGCTTTACGATACAAGACAACAACATCTGGGAACAGCAGTTTATATAAAAAAAGGATTAAAATGGAGCCAAGTAGAAGTAATACCTGGTCATGACAACAACGACAGAAAAATCGAAGGGGTAGCTGTCAAACTTATCACCAATTTCGAAACTGGGGAGTCAATTATAATAAGAGGCCTATATATACCCATAACACCATACAGAATTATAAGAAGTGAGGTAGAAGATATTCTTGAAACCAGTGATGCTATAAACATAGGGGACCTGAACCTCCGTATGACACAGTTGAATCATAGTCGAACGGTAGGGGCTGGTCTTGAAGTACAAAAACGTATCGACGACGGACTATGTACGTTGAAACATACAGGCCTACCATCGAGACCATGTCACGCTGGAAATGGAATACTTGATGTTGCACTCATCACTGGGGACGCACAATACACAATTACACGCTGCAAACACTTACAGTCAATATCTTCAGACCACCTTCCCTGGCTCTTTTCCATGAATATGCCTATGGAAGAGGAACAAATTGAGATAAGAAATATACGACCTTTGTATGAAAATGAGGATTTAGCTAAAATATACATTGAACTTATCGAAAATAATCTCAATCCAAAGACACAAATAAAAACCAACGAAGACTGCGAACTTTATATAGAGAACCTTGAAACAATAATTAATTCAGCTTTAGACGAAGTAGCACCGAAAAAGATACCGAACAGAAAAGAGACGCTACCACCTGACATACAACAAATGATAGAGGATCGTAACGCAGCAAAATTAAACGTAAAAAGAACAGGCGGTCATATAACAGCTAGAATAAATTACAACAACCTTAAACATCAATTACAAACAGTACTACAGCAATATAGAGAATCGACCTGGACAAAAATAATAGAGAGTACAAAAGACAACAGAGCAAAGATGTGGAGAATCCAAAAATCTATTAAAAAGCCCCCACAAAGACTCCCGTGTTTGGAACACTGTAACACCGAAAAAGACACAATAAATCAATTAGTGGATGCCGCGATAGTAAAAGAATCTCCCATCTCAATTACGGATGAAGGCATTGAACAAACCACTCCGTATCACCCACTGGAAGAAGCAACTGTAGCCGAAGTAAAAAAAGCAATATTTTCTTTCAAAAACAAAAAAGCTCCAGGCCCGGACCAGATTAAAGTAGACGCACTCAAGCTAGCTGGCCCCGCATTTTTCTGTGCCTTGGCTAAAGTGATTAATTACGTCTTATCAACTGGATATTATCCAAATCGATGGAAACTGGGCGAATGTATATTTCTACACAAGCTAGGGAAAAATTACAAAGAAGCAAAATCGTACAGACCCATTACACTTCTCAATATTATGGGAAAAGTATGTGAAAGAATAATGCATAGCCGCATTATAAAAGCCTGCAAACATTTAATCCCTGACCACCAACATGGTTTCATGCGAAATAGAGGCACAGGGACACAGATACTGCGAACGTGCAAATACATTTCGGATGCTCTGGAAGAAGGTCATAGCATCGCAATGATATCGACAGATCTGAGCAAAGCTTTTGATTCAATAAATCATAAAGGCCTAACGAGTAAGTTAGTAGAAAAGAATATCGACAATAATGTTATTAAAGCGATAGAAAACTATCTAATGAACAGAAAAACTCGGGGAAAGTTTCGAACAACGATTGGCGACGAGGTAGAGGTACCACACGGGGTGCCCCAAGGGTCCATTTTGAGTCCACTCATATTTAACCTCTATGTACACGACATTCCAGAGAAAAATATAGCGGGTCAAATGTTATCGCAGTATGCTGACGATCTGTGTGTACTTAACGCAGCAGAACGACCAGACCAAGCCACGATTCGAGCGACATGGGCTGCCGAAATAATTGTCGATTACTACGAACGCTGGGGCCTACAGTGCAACGTGGACAAAACAGAGTGTATTATGTTTACTAGAAAAAAAGCTCAAAGTCTGCGAAATCCACGTGGTTATAAATCAACAGTTAAAATAAAAGACACTTACCTTGAGTACAAAAACTGCGTGCGATACCTAGGTGTGCAACTCGACAAGAGACTAGGCATGAATGAACACGTAAAAAACCTAGTTAAAAAATCTAAAATTGTAAAAGCTATGCTCACTCCAATAATTGGCTATTACTCCAAGACAAACATAGAAACTAAACTTATTGTGATACGAGCATGTCTACTTCCAATTTTAGATTACGGAATAGTTCAACTGCTTCCCAGAGTTAGCAAAACAAATCTCTTAACGCTTGAGAGACAATACCGCATGGCACTTAAGTCGGCGGGAGGTTTTCCTCGCTCAACCCCTACGGAAATGTTGTGGGACCTACTGGATGAAGATCCCTGGCATATTCGGGTTCATGATTTACACAGAGATATGCTGGATAAACTAAAGGACATGTGTATACCAGGGCTGGACACTCCAGGTCCACAATATACTAGATACGGTCAGTTTAACCCAATGATGTACAATAATAGAATAGGTGAAATAGACTATGTTTTTAAGAAACATAGGAATAAACATGTCAGCAAAAGGCATCTCTCTGTCAGGGAACCAATTTTAAGATAATAATAAATGTAGCATAAAAATTTATGTATAATCATTTAATTGTGAGCTGTAAATAAGCTACACGACATAAAATAAATGTATAGATCTTTAAGACATATTGCATTACATACACAACCCTCTGAGGACATTAATTGTAACAGAAATGAAAAACAATAAAGAACTTTCTATTCTATTCTATTATTCATTGATAATGTTTTCTTAAGTTATTACTTTGGCATTTAATGAAAAATCTCATATCTCTCATCAACCTCACAAGCAATGATTTAAAATTCACAATGCATACGAAGCCAAATGTGACTATTATTTTAATATCTCTGATGCATACGAAGCCATATTAAGATTCGTGCAAAAAAGCGCTAAAATTAAGTATGCATGATAATATTATGTATAACAATCGTAATCATACACTTAATTAGGCTTAAAGGTAGCAGTAAAATATGTTTTTAATAAGAACCTAGACTCTTTCGTTAAAAATTCTGATATACATAATATAAATACTAGGAATAAAAATAAAATTGCCATAAAAAAGTTTCGTGTCCGTAAAGTATATAAATCATTTGTAGGTCAATGTATTCATTTTTATAATAAATTACCCGACGTAGTTTTAGAGTTACCCCTTCCAGCACTTAAAAATTACTTGAAAAAGTCGTTGATGTCAAAGGCGTACTATAGGGTCGAGGACTATCTAACGGACAAAAATGCTTGGCCTAAACCAGAAAATTAACTAATGTTTAATGTTCAATAGCTTACCTACTACTCGTACATACCTCATAAAAATCATGTAAACGCTGTATCTTGTCTAGGGGACACGGTTTATGTAGGAAGACATGTCAAAACTGTTTTGTGTGATATATATATATAAATTTTCTCGTAGTCATTCTGACATGTTTTCCTGCAAAACTACGCAGATATTTAATATTATTTTAACAGTTTTATATAATGCTAGAATAAGTAGTGACATTGTTATATTTTTTATTAAAAAATGACTAACTGTTGAGTTTCTTGCGGCGCTTCTTCTCAGCAGTGGTCTCCTCTTGGGAAGCGCTGGTAGATTTTGACGTGTAAAAGTGCCCGTGCGGCCTACTTACTGAATAAATATCTTTTATATCTTTTATATCTTTTATATCTTTTTTTTTTTAAATAAATGAATACTCACCAGTCAATTTTATTTTATGAGCAAGTTCTGCCCACGCTTTTTCTGTGAGGTCCTTTCGGGAATATTCCGGTAACTTATAGTTTATATAACTATAAGTATAAGTAAAACTTTGTGTCCTGCCTATCGGTGATCACTGTGATGAATAATTATTTCGCATTAAGCCACTATACGCGTTTAATAACCGTCTCTCATCTGTTTTGTGCTGTCTGTTGTTTAATTTTTCTTTACCTATCTGTGTCCAGTAAGTCAGGAAATCCCTTACTTTCCGCGCCTAGGCAATAATGTACTATATTGTAAAAGAACGCTATGCTATCTTATCTGTTACTGTAACCGTTACTTTCGAGGCTTTTCGATGCTAGAAGTCTGAAAATTTTTAAATTTTGCAGCGGGGGGGAGTATGTTTAGTATTCCTGTGAGTACATCGGCAACTTTCAGGCCATCTAGGTCACCTTATTTTCTATACATATTGTTGTGGTTCTTCGTTACCGGATACATAAATTCGTATTAGTGTATATGGAAAACAGATACGATACGTTAGATAGCGTTCTTTCTTAGTATAAGTATGTGGAAACATATTTATTTAATAAATATTTATTTATTTAATAAGTGTATACATTGTTTCCTAAACAACTGGTTGAATTAAAGTAAGTTTAGTTCTAGACGTAACTCTGGTCAATACTATTCATTGGTGTCATATGTAATTATAAAGTTATAACTCAGCTAGTAAAGTAATATTGGATCATCTTTGTTGGAATTTGTTAGCGGGTACTGGTCATAGCTTGAGCATTTGCGTCAAATCCGCGGGTAGATTCTCGCCGCTGCAAATTCCAAGCGACCGCACCGGTATTCCTTTTACGGCGCGTTATAAACTCGCATCCTTATTCTGGCACGAGTAACAAGTTTGGTAGCGTTTTCAGTGTAATAAAGTTTTGTTGTAGTGTAATACACACACAGTTAGTTGTTGCTTTCAAAATGTTTCAATTAGAACAAAGTAGATGTAGCTTAGCGTTTAAGCGCGTAAATGACGCTTATCTTGTTGGAAAAAGATGTTTAGCTGATGCAAATTTGCAAGGCCGTTTTCAAGTGCATTTAAATCGACTAAGTGACTTAAAGACATGTTTTGATGAGAATCATTTAAAAATAATGTCGTCCTTGACGGATGAACAACAGATTGCCGAAGCAGAGGAAATCAGACAAAACTTTGATGACACTTTTATGGATATTTTAGAAATGCAATTATCTGTGTTCAGTGGAAAACCCGATCAAGCAGAACGTAAACTATCGGTCGACTATCAGAATAGTCCCTCGTCGAAATCACATGTACGCTTACCGCGTATAAATATCCCCTCTTATGAAGGTGGTTATAAGAATTGGATTACGTTTTATGATTTGTTTAGGACTTTGGTTCACGAAAATAATGATCTTTCTAAAATTGAAAAATTTTAATACTTGAGTTCCTCATTAAAAGGGGAACCTTTAAACCTTTTAAAGGCGTTTCCGATTTAATCGGATAATTATGACATAGCATATGATACCTTAGTGAAGCGGTATCAGAATAAGCGTCAATTGGCTTTTTTTGCTTGGCAGTCTATTGTTAATGTAAACATGCAGAATAATACTGCGCAGGCCTATCGCGATTTATTAGACACGTTTCAAGAAAATTTAGCTATTTTAAAGTCGTTACAATTACCCATCGGTGAATGGGACTTTGTGTTGTTTTATACCCTGTTATCTAAATTGGAGCCGTCCGTTCGGAAATAATTCGAGATGACGGTAACCTTGGACCCTTGGAGGATATACCGAGTCATCGATCATTAGAGTTGTTCGTAGAAAACTATTGTAAGGCTGTGGAGCGCGCGGGACCGAGTGTGGGTTCCGTCCACGCCGTGACCATGCGCGCCCCCGCCGCCACTCCGCGCACCGACCGCGCCCCGCAGCCGGCGCAGCGACGGTTTAAGCAGACCACTCTCGTGGGGAATCAGCCGTCTCCGGCACCGTCGCCGGCACCTCCGCCTTGTCAGTTCTGTTCTCAAAAGCATTTCATTGCCCATTGCCGTGAGTTTCAAAACTTAACTATTGCACATCGGTTGCAGGTGGTTGGTGACAAGCAGCTATGTTTTAACTGCTTACGTGCGGGTCACATAGTATCCAACTGTCCTTCAAAAAGCTCGTGTCTATCATGTGGCCACCGTCACCACTCGTTATTACACTTTAATAAAGAGGCGGACGAGAAAACAGCTCGTCCGTCAAACTCTGCTTCCACGTCTAATTCTCTCGGAGTTCAGGGTCTTTCCTCGAATGTGACATCAAACCAGACTGTCTTGTTGTCTACTACTCGCGTGGATATCCTGGATAACTGGCGTGCCTTTCACGTTGTTCGTGTGTTAATTGATTCGGGTAGTCAAGCCAATTATATTAGCCAGAACCTTGCAAATCGTCTAGGTCTATCTGTTTCTTTGAACGCGCCGTCTGTCTTTGGCATAGGTAATGTATCTGCGCCTGTGTTGGGCACCGTCCAATGCACTATTCGTCCTGAAGGCCATCAGGGCAAGGAGCTCTCTTTTGAGGCCATCTTCATAAAGAAAATCTGTGATGACATGCCTTCTATCAAGGTGGAGACCGATTTTTTGGAAAAGCTAGGCTTCATAAAGTTAGCGGACAACCGCTTTCACTGTCCGGGTCCGATCGACCTGCTTCTCGGTTCCGAGCTTTGGAACGAGATCTTTCTTCTAGGAATGATTCCCGGCAGGGATGACTCACCCGTGGGACTCAACACTATCTGTTAACGTTAGAATCTGCTGCACACCTGTGTGACATAAAGCTTAACCTAAAAGAAATAGAAAACAAATGTAATAGACTTACTTAGATAATAAACATAGATACATATGTAGTAATATAGACTAACAAACATACAAATATAAATTAAATCTGAAAATAAGATGACCTGTACTTACCCGTAACGCCATCTACTGCGACTTCATTGTAAACTGTTTTTATTAAAGCTAGTTAATATGAGAGAAAAGGGTATGCATGCGTGGCTGCTTACTAGGGCAGACGCCATTACGTTTCGACAGCGAACACACGTATCTTTCTCGCTCATATTTTGGCATCATTCAGGCTCAAAAACTCTGTGTTTTCATCTCCCGCATAATCCACCAATTACAAAGTGGTTCTTCGACCGGATCACGGGAACAAAACCTGTAAGCAGGACGGCCGCGCAACAATGGTTTTGCCGCGCAGTGCAATTAAAACGCGACGCACGGTGAAGAACGAGGCGTTGGCTAAACTAATGGAAGATCACGGACACCAGCTTACGGATGTACAATCGGAAGGTGTCGTGCTCAAAAACGATCCAATAGAAGCTGCACCCGCGCCCGCATACCATGGGTAGCAAGAAATCAGCTTCGTCGTCTGTACTACTAGCCCGCAAGAGACAGCTGGAGCTCGAGGCTGCTGAGGCCAAAGCCAAAATCGATAAGGATTTGATTGATAAGAGGCTTGCAGCGGAACTAGCGGCCCTCGAAGAGCATTCGCAAAAAAGTGATAAAATGTATGCATCGGAGTGTTCCGGCAATGAAAAAGTGGAAGAATGGCTGGAACGCAGTATCCGGGAAAGAGAACTAATAAACGAAAAGCCGAACCAAGCCGGTTGCGGTGGCTGCGAGCCTGTTGCTGGCCCTAGTCGTGAGCCACCAGCGGCGCTGGCGCCGCAACCCGCCCAACAACCTAGTGACGTTGAAAAGTTGGCAGTCGCCTTAACAGATGCCATTATAGCTTCGACTTCCAAGGCTATTAACCCGCAACTGCTTACCAGGCTGGCGACCTCGAGAGACCTGCCTTTGTATTTTGGTGATCCCCTGGAGTGGTTGCAATTTAAAGAGGCCTACATCGAGTCTACTGCGCTGTGCAAGTTTAGTGACGTAGAAAATATTTATCGTTTGCGTAAATGTTTACGCGGCGAAGCTAAAGAAGCTGTCGTCTCGATGCTTATCGGCAAAACTGGCCCAGATGTAGTTATTCAAACTCTTGAACTGCGGTTTGGCAATCCAGAGAAGATTATTAACAAGATTGTGACTCAAATTAAAAAGCTTCAACCTTTATCGCAAGCGTATCACAACGAGATCGTCAATTTTGCTACAAAGATCAAGAATTTCGCGGTTGCTGCTCGTGCTATAAATCAAGCGGATTATTTGCGTAGCCCAGAGCTTATTACTACTGTGGTAGCCAAATTTCCAAGTGGTCTTATAAATCGGTGGTCAGACTATGCCTACGAACACTTAAACAACCAGGAGAGGTCTAAATTTGAACTCTTGTCGGATTTTCTTATCAACGAAGCTACGAAAGCAACATCGGCAGGCGTGTCGCACATAAACAGCCAAGCGGAGCGAAGCAGAAAACCGTTCGAAGAACGAAGGCAGTCGAATTCTATATTACTCAGCACCGACGACGCGGAGAAATGCAAGTTTTGTCGTATTTCGTGCCACCGCCTTCCAGAATGTTTCCGATTTAAGCGCGCAATGCGGCGCGATCGCTGGCGATATGTCCGTACTAACAATTTGTGCTTTAAGTGTTTAGGTTCGCAGCATGACAAACAAGGGTGCCCGGCTAGTGTATGCGACGTTGATAATTGTGGTCAGGATCTTCACAGACTATTGCATTGGTTACCTAAGAGGGACAGTGTTTCGAACGTGGACTGTGTTACTGCCAACGAATCCAGGGACCTGCATTCTAGCGTCAACGCAATCATAGACGAGACTGTAAGTGATGAAGCTACGAACTCAAGTAAATACGTAAATTACACTAATACACGGTACGCAAATGTGTTATTGAAAGTAGTGGCAGTTACTGTGCACGGGCCTAGCGGCAGCGTAAGTACGTTTGCTTTATTAGACGATGCAGCCACCGTTTCGCTGTTGTCAGCGAGTCTCGCTGACGCGGTAGGTTTCCGCGGCTATAGCGAGACATTACAGGTGCGCGGTGCATGGAATAATACTGAACTGTCATGCAAAAGCGAAATTGTTAACTTTACGATTAGCAACTCGACTGGTGATTCTTATCATGTACGCGCTCGTAAATTAGGCGACTTAAACTTGCCCGTACAGAGGCTGTCTATTGTTAATTTTGATAAGTATAAACATTTAGAGAATTATAAGAGCATTCTGTTGTGTAAAGATGTGAAACCACAGTTATTAATTGGTCAGGACCATTACCATTTGCTTATGCCTATTGTTACAGTACCCGGTAGCCAAAATAAGCCTTATGTCACACGCACACCGCTAGGGTGGTGTCGTATGCAACGCGCGCGCCGCCGGTCGAGCTGATAATGAGTCAGCATTTTTGTCAGCAGAGGAGCCGCCGCTCGTGCGCCCCTCTCCCCTGCACTCCGCTCCCCGCGCGCCCGCAGCCTTGCATTATCCCGTTCCGGCTACTTTATCGGCCGATCAGCTGTTATCTTTGTTATCACAGAGAAATAACTTAACTTATTCTCTGCATCGCGATGATTGTTTTAATGATATTTTGTTAAATTCAGGAACGCAATCAGTAGCCGTTGTGCATGGTCTTAGTGACTCAGAAACAAGCAATGACGATGAAAATTTAATAACATTAAGTGAGATGGTTCGACACTCGTTTGCATTGGAATCCATTGGCATTTCAATGAAACCTCGGCAAAATAAAGACGAATTGCGAGCGATATCCGTGTTAGAAGACACAGCCAAGCTAGTCGACGGGCGGTGGGAGGTCGGTCTACCGTGGAAGACTGACACTATGTTGCCTGATTCGTATCCCAACGCTCTTAGAAGACTGTATGCAGTTGAAAAGAAGATGAAGTAAAATGAAGAGTATGCGTCACGCTACCGTGAAAGAATCCACTTACCAATGGATACGCACGGGAAGTTAGTTCGGAGGAACCGGCGGCAGCCCGCATCTGGTACTTACCACATTTCGGTATTGATAATCCAAACAAAAAGAAGTTACGAGTCGTCAGCGACGCCGCCGCTACTTCGGAGGGTAAGTCCCTTAATGATTTTTTGCTTCAAGGTCCCGACTTGCTTCAGTCACTTCTGGGCATCATGTTTCGATTTCGAGAGGGTTCCATAGGCGTAGTTGGCGACATCAAAGACATGTTTTTACGTATAAAGATAAGGAAAGACGATCAAGACGCGTTGAGATTTGTTTGGCGGGATCGTCCGACGGAATCCGTGAAAAAGTACGCCATGACGGCTTTAATATTTGGAGCGAATTGCTCGCCCTTTATCGCGCAGTATGTAAAAAATAAGAATGCACAACGTTTCCATGCTACCATGCCTGATGCTGTGAAAGCTATTACTAAATCCCACTACATGGACGATTACATTGACAGCCACCATAACGAGCAGAATGCTGAAAAGGTGATCACCGATATTTTGGAGATTCATAAATCAGGAGGTTTTGAGATGCGAAATTTAATGTGCAATAATCCAGCTGTATTACGTAACGTGCCAAAAGAGCTTTTAAGTGTGAATGCGATAAGGTTCAAAGTTGAATGTGACAACCGAACCGAACGGACACTTGGCTTACTGTGGAGTCCAGCACATGACACACTCGGTTTTGACTTATCATTGCAGCGTATCCCGAGAGAAATTTTATCATTCAAACAAAAACCTACAAAACGAGACTTGCTGCGCATCGTTATGTCTATCTTTGATGTGTACGGCATGCTGGCTCCTTTTACAATAAAAGGCCGAATAATGATCCAAGAAACATGGAAGTTAAATATTAATTAACGATGTGATATCGGATGGGCTAATGACTATGTTTCGGGACTGGATAACGCAGTTACAAGAAATTTGTGAATTAAAAATACCGAGATGGTATTTTCAAGCAACAATTACGGATCGGGAGATAGAATTGCACATTTTCTGTGACGCGGCACCGAGCGCATTTGCGTGCGTAGCCTACTGGCGCGTTATCAACAATGATAGCAGCGTGAGAGTATCATTCGTGGCAAGTAAGAGTCGAGTCGCTCCAGTCAAACCGGTATCTGTACCAAGAATGGAGCTGCAATCAGCTGTGCTCGGCTGTCGCCTAGCAACTGTCATAGAAGATGAACATAGAATTAAACCTGTCACAAGGTATTTCTGGACGGATTCTTTAACGGTTTTGCATTGGATTAGAAATGAAAATCGAAATTATAAAGTATTTATTGCAAACAGATTAGGAGAAATTGAATCATTAAGTAAAATAGCAGAGTGGCACTATGTACCGACAAAAATGAACATAGCAGATGTAGCAACAAAAAATAACTCCTATAAATTAGAAGCGAAAAGCGAATGGTTTTGTGGACCATCATTTCTGTACTTGAAACCCGAAGAATGGCCCGCCGCACCTGAAAAAGAAAAGGAAGTCAATGAAAATTATCTGGAAAAAGTGTGCACGATATGTGACGCTCACTCTATGAACTTACCTGTGCCAGATCCTTTGCGGTTTTCATCTTGGCTGCGACTGCTGGGAGCCACGTCGGTTGTCCTGAAGTTCATCAATAAGTGTCGGAGGCTGCCTGAAAAATCAGAGCACGAGTTATTTAATGACGCTGAACGTTTAATAATTAGACAATCGCAATTAGACTCGTTTGGAAAAGAAATAGCTGCGTTAAATAAAAATAAAAACATAGAAAATAGCAGCAAGCTGTTAACATTATCTCCGATGTTAGACAAATACAGCGTACTACGTGCCAGGGGCCGCATCGATGCCACTGATAAGGTTTCTGCTGACGTGAAACGACCTATTATCCTAGACGGTCATCACCAGGTGTCGAAACTGATCGCCAAGCACTACCACGTCAGAGCCGCACATGGTTTTGAAGAATCTGTGGTGAATGAAATTAAACAAAAATACTGGATTACTAGGCTGCGCCCTACCGTAAAATATGTGACTGCTCGGTGTATGCTCTGTAAAATTCGACGAGCTAAACCACAAATACCCAAGATGGGAGAATTACCTGCCGCACGAGTTGCTCACCATCAGCGCCCTTTCTCGCACTGCGGTGTTGATCTGTTTGGTCCGATGGAGGTCACGGTGGGAAGACGTCGTGAGAAACGATACGGTGTCTTATTTACATGCCTTACGGTCCGAGCCGTGCACATAGAAATAGTTGGGTCATTAACAACCGACTCTCTTATCATGGCACTTCGACGAATGGCAGCGAGGCGTGGTTGGCCGCATTGCCTTTACTCTGACAATGGCACAAATTTGAAAGGAGCGGACGTAGAATTAAAACGGGCAGTCCACGATATAGACGAACAGGCATTGACAAGAGCGGGAGCCACATATGGTACGAAGTGGACGTTCATACCACCAGTCAGCTCGCACTGGGGAGGTGCATGGGAGCGCCTAATAAGAAGCGCTAAAGCAGTTCTGAAGGTGGTGCTAAAAGAGCGCGCGCCACGTGATGAAACGCTCGCTACGTTGATGGCTGAAGTGGAAGCCATCATGAACAGTCGACCTTTAACACACGTGTCGGTGGAACCATGTTCCCGCGAAGCTATCACGCCCAACCCGAGCAAGAAAGCTCGGGTCACCGTCTGCACTACCGGTTCCTGGAGTATTTGACGACTCAGAGTTTTATTTACGCAAACAGTGGCGCGTCGCACAGCGCCTTGCGGATATGTATTGGCGAAGATGGGTCAAAGAAGCGCTCCCGGATTTGATACCTAGACAAAAGTGGCACCGCGATCATATACCACTAAAAATAGGAGATATGGTTCTAATAGTGGACCCTGACAGCCCAAGAAATGCATGGCCACGAGGCATCATACAAGAAATATTCCCTGGCAAAGATGGCCGGGTCAGGGTTGTGACAGTCAAGACAAAGGCGGGTACTTTGAAACGACCTGCAGCCCGCGTTGCACTGATTCCCATGGGAGATGAGTGCTGCTAAGGCAGCACTAGGGGGGAGAATGTTAACGTTAGAATCTGCTGCACACCTGTGTGACATAAAGCTTAACCTAAAAGAAATAGAAAACAAATGTAATAGACTTACTTAGATAATAAACATAGATACATATGTAGTAATATAGACTAACAAACATACAAATATAAATTAAATCTGAAAATAAGATGACCTGTACTTACCCGTAACGCCATCTACTGCGACTTCATTGTAAACTGTTTTTATTAAAGCTAGTTAATATGAGAGAAAAGGGTATGCATGCGTGGCTGCTTACTAGGGCAGACGCCATTACGTTTCGACAGCGAACACACGTACCTCTCTCGCTCATATTTTGGCATCATTCAGGCTCAAAAACTCTGTGTTTTGATCTCCCGCATAATCCACCAATTACACTATCTTTGGTTGGGTATTTTTAGGTCGCTCTCGCTGCAGTGCACCCATCCCTTCGTTGTATTCGAGCCTGTCTTGTGCTCAAGCTCTTCATGTTTGTAAGCACAATTGTGATGATGACTTAAAACGTCTGTGGGAGATGGAAGATCTGCCCACCTCAGAACCAACTCTTTCGCCAGAGAATGCCGCTTGTGAGGAACACTTTCTCTCCAACTACAACCACGACGAGTCGGGTAAATTTATAGTCAAGCTACCGTTTAAAAGCACGGAACCAACATTTTGTAACATGCGGTCGATAGCTGTTGGACGTTTCAAAAAATTAGAAGCGCGTCTGTCGGAAAACCCTTCTCTTCGTAATTCATACAATGCCTTCATGCAAGATTATCTGGATAGTGGTCACATGTCCGAGGTCCCTTCCTCTGACATGAATGCGGCGGAGTCCTACTATATCCCGCATCATTGTGTGCTGTCACCTTCGAGCGCAACCACTAAACTGAGGGTCGTTTTCGATGCTTCCACACGAGATGGTAAAGGGCTGTCCCTAAACGACACACAAACAACCGGCCCTAAGCTTCAAAAGGATATTTCGATGATCCTCCTGCGCTTTCGTTTGCATACCGTTGTGTTTGCGGCGGATATCCGCCAGATGTACAGAAATATCATCGTAGATGAGCAAAATCGTGACTTTCAGCGCATCATCTGGCGCTTTCATCCTGATGATGAGCTTAAAGACTTTTGTCTGAACACCGTAACCTACGGTGTTTCGTCGTCTCCGTATTTGGCGTTACGCACTATCAAGCAGCTGGCTGCCCTCGACAGTGAGGCTTTCCCGTTAGCCGCCAATGCGCTTTCCGTGGATACGTATGTGGACGATATTCCTACCGGTGCAGCCACTGTTGACAAGGCTCTTGATCTGCAGGGGGTCAGTTAATCTCTTTGCTGCACAGAGGAGGTTTTGAACTTAGAAAGTGGGCTAGTAACTGTCCAGAGTTACTAACTCATCTGCCCCCTGAGCACTGTTTATCTCAGGCTAACACCTCTTTTGATGCAGATTCGCCGACGATCGTTAAGGTATTAGGCTTAAACTGGGAAGCATCTTCCGACCAGTTTACATACAAGGTCAATCCTTCGGATGACCAAGGTACAAAGAGGAAAATCCTTTCGGAGCTTTCCCGAGTATTTGATCCGTTGGGGCTTCTTTCCCCTGTTATCTTTTTAGCAAAGTGTATAATCCAACGGCTCTGGCTCCTAGGCCTTGACTGGGGCCAGGTTCCGCCTGAAGACATAGTTTCCATATGGCACCAGTTTTCTGGCCAATTGGGCAATCTATCGCGACTCGCTATACCGCGACTAATCACTAACCCCAATGCTGTTGCCTATCAACTGCATGGATTCGCAGATGCTTCTCTGTCGGGTTATGCAGCGGTTATATACCTACGAGTGGAGCTTCAGAATGGGTCCTTCCTTACCTACCTGGTATGCGCAAAGTCTCGCGTTGCGCCTACCAAGCGGATAACTCTCCCGCGACTCGAACTCTGTGCTACTGTTCTGCTTGCCGACTTGGTGAACAACGTTCTCCCTCATCTATCATCGTTGATAACTATCGAGTCAATTTATGCTTGGTCCAATGAGGATCAGTCACATAACGGGAGAATCCAATTTTGACTATTACATTGCATGTGTTATGATTTTCTGAGTACACTACTTTTTGATTTTTTGAAATCCGTCCATAAATGGCAAAGTTATTTAATATTTTATCGGGCTTGATTTTAAAACGCGCGCCTCCCGCCCGTGGATACCGATGACGTCATCACACACAGACCCTGCGCGATCGCAGTCGTCCAGTACGCACATTCGTGATTAGTAGCGAACACTCGGTTTTTTTTTCAAGTTTTATGCATTATCGGTTTATTGTTTCGGTGTTCTGTAATAATGAGCAACAAATTGGAAGATGGATTCGAAAAAGGACAGTCAGATAATCTACCTAAAGTGGATTCTTTCATGGTTTTTGAATATTAAACAATCATGTGAAGTATACCAGCGCTGAAATCCGAGGTTGGAAGCTTCAACGGTAAGTCCATACCAAATTTAATGTGTTAGTGAGTTTAGGCCTAGGTACTTTTTTACATGGCCGTTGCAGTAGGTAATGTGAAAATAATAAAATAACCTAGGTAAAAAGGTACATGAACAGCATAACACACTCCATCATAAAAACGTTAGTCAAGTCAAGTACCTACATTATTTCTTCCTACGGAGTTCGAGTTGATGTTTTTGTAAGCAGGCAACTGCAGGCATGATTTATTGCGATTTAGTAAGTGCCGGTTTCAAGTTCACCTAAACATTATAGACCGGGAGCGCGCCGTAGATTAACTAACATAAGCGGATACCTACCATGTTTTTTGTTTCGATGCACTTAAATGGTGCAGCCGCATCAGGTGATGTGATGTAGGTATTTAATGTTGTATGATTATTACAGGTCTGTACGAGAGTCATATGGCGACGATGCCGTAGGGTATGTCCAAGTCCAAAGAAATGGAAATGTGTGCACAGTAAAGGCAAGAATAACACCGGAGCATAAAGTAAAAACTAAAGGTTATAGCTGCACTCTCAAATGTGAAGAAAATGATAAAACCATTATTGATGTTACTTGTCATGATTGTGCTGCACAAAAAGGAGGTTGCAAACATAGTGTAGCTTTTCTTATGTGGATACACAGACGCAGTGAAGAGCCTTCTCCAACTGAAAAAAAATGTTATTGGGCCAAGCCAAAACTGGCCACAGTGGGCACAACCTTGAAATTTATAAAAGCCAAAGATATCGGTTCCAGCGCTGGAGATATTGATGATAACGCTAATGTAAGAAGTGAACAATTTTTTAGCAAACTGGTGCAAAATATACAGTTAAATTCTATTAGGATTCAGTTAGCAAGTTACGTTACACAGAATGAACTTAAAAAAATATCATTGCATAACTTGATAAATGATTATAAAAAAGAAGGTAACGACACGAACAGTGCACAAGGCTTCATCGATTATTGTACAACAAAACAAACACCAGAAAAGTGTTCAAAAATAGAACAAGAAACTCTATCTCAAGCTCAGTCTCCTTTATGGCATGAGATGCGATATTGCAGAATAACCGCGTCAAAAATACACGACGCCGCCCATTGCAAAACCCCTGACGGTTCATTAGTTGAGCAAATATTCGGTGCAACCATACCAGAAACTCCTGCAATGCGAAGAGGCAAAGTACTGGAACCTGATGTTAGGGCAAAAGTAGCAAAATTGAGAAAATTAGTAATCGAAAATGGTGGGCTGTTTTTGAAAAGTGATTGGCCTATTTTAGGTGCGTCTCCTGATGGCTTAAGAATATGTAATAGAAATAAAATGTCCCATGACCACACAAGGCAAAGAAAGCTTTATTAAAAATAATCGTCTCACAAACAAATCAAAAGGTCAAATCCAGCTGCAAATGTTTTTTTGCAACAAAACTAAAGGGCTTTTTTGTGTTGCTGATAAGAATTTTGAAGCTAACAAAGAAGTAGAAATCTTTGAAGAAGATTTTGATGAAATTTACTGCAAAGATCTTTTGGAAAAGTCAACAAGTTTTTGGAAACACTCAGTCTTTCCTAAATTGGTCAAAACTTAGGTTAAGGTATAAAAATAAACAGATGGCTTAAGATATAAATATTGTTTTATTTTAAACTTGGTTTCTGAATAAGCATTCTTGAAGATTAACTACTCCACAAGCAGATGTCACAACATAGTCTAATATTCTAACATAATCAATGTCAACACATGCATGAGGTGCAATCATTTCAAACTCCCTTAAACGCCCTATACTTCTCTCGACGTGTACTCGAAGGGCCGCTATTCTTTTAGTTTCTAAAACTTCTTCTTTACTTAGTTTTGATCCCGATTCAACGCTAGGAGGCCTTAAAAGTTTGCAACCTTGACGTTCAAGTAAATGAGCTATATTCTTAAATCCCCTATCAGCCATCACTACGTCACCGGGGGATAACATCTGAAGAAAGCCGCAGTCTTCAAAGATAAGGGCGTCCGATGTCCTTCCTCCATAACCTTCGGATATGAAGCTTATAAGTCCATCAGGTGTTATCGATATTAGATATTTTATGGTATTCGCATTCTTATATTGTGACCACGTCAGCGCCTGATGTACTGCTGAGCTAGGTTTCTCGATTTGAATTTCTAAACAATCTATGATGCTGATGACTGTTGAAAAACGCCTCCTAAAAGGTATCGGAAGATTTGAGCGAATATCGTCGCGAGGAGGAATAAAAATCAGTTTCTTCATGCATTGAGCAACCTTAGGTATTGTTTCTTTGAAATGTCTGGCGACTGTAGATTCCGAAACTCCAAATTGAACAGCAAGCACGGAATTCGGTTCACGCCATCTCAGTTTTTTCAAGCTCAATAATACATCCATCAGAGGTCTCTCAATAGTTTCACTCAAATATTCTAAACAGAAATACACTTGCGATGGTAATCCGAGAAAAAGCTTAGGTTCTCTAGATATAGACATTAAAGTTCCTTTTTGCATGTGTTCCTTAAATAACTCAGTATCTACTTGTCGTTTCATTTCACAGGTGTCAGTATTTACACTGAATCCACTTAGGCTCGCAGAAACTGATGAGGTATTAGAGTAAGATGTGAAGCTATCATGCATTGGTTCCCGATGATGATCCCGACGATGTTCTTTTGGTTTCACCGTTTTTATTTTAAGAGCAAACTCTTCAACCTTGGCAAAACCGGCGTCAGTATTAATGCCCTTGCTTCGAACTTTTGGCTTTATATTAACTTGCACTGCGAGTGATTTATATTTAGGATCATTGTGTAGATTTGCCGCATTATCTTCTTCAAGCGGGTTGATAACCTCTGTATCATTTAAATTAAAATCAAGAGTTTCACACGCCACGAACTCTTCTTGTGTTATTAGGTTTTCATGACCAACTTCCGGATTAAGCACTCTTTCAAAGTACTCAATCTGCTGTCTTTTTTTATATCCAGTCCGTTCTACAACGGCGTTATCCTTTCTTTGGCAGTCAAATTTATGCGGCAGAACTTCTTTTTTTAGTCTTAGTTGACCACCCATCAATCGGTACCTTATATAATTTTCCATGTCATTTTCGACCTGTAAAAAGTAAAAAAGATTCTTTATTTTATTGTTAAATAATACTGTCACTTACTGAGTAAAGCAGATCCAAAAGATAAGTCCTACAGCAAAGAAATTAAAATTCGAATCATTACCTATTTGATAGGTATTCATTATTCTAGATAAAAATGCGGTAGTCTCCCGGACTACAAATATCATACCTACTTCGTTGATTATTGTTTATTGTTATTTCGTACGTTTGTGTTAATGTTGAGACAATATGACATAAAAGGATTAAGTTTTAAGGTTTTTGATTCTATTGATCGATAAAATAGGTGAAATATACTCAATAATACGAGGAAATAGGTATACGTCAAGTATAAGGTATTACGTAGGAAAGGTACTTACGTCGAAATGATCTTCGCAACAGTAATGAGTACTTTTGCTTGATAAAGGATCTCTCTTCATAACACTACACCACTTTTTTCTAGCTTTTTTGTCTGTTGGAACATGAAAAAATAGTTTGTCCGGCGTACTACTACTTGTACTCTTGCACTTTGGCACGATACAATATTTGTAAGACATTTTTAAGGATATTGATACACAACAATAAATCTATAACAAAGCGACCGGGACAAGCACAGCTCAAAAAGTGCGCGGAAAACGGAGTACACCTACAGAACTGAAGAGCGCGCGCGGGGTCGCGCCCCGGGTGTGTGTGGGATGACGTCACGCGCTCGCGGCTGGTACTGGCGGGCGTTATTTGAACTGCTACAGTTAAATTGCTGTACCTTCGTCATTTCTTGTCCGATTTGGATATTTTTTTCACCATAAGTCATGTTTTTTTTACTGTCATCGATCTACATACTTAACAAAAATCGTGACTGATCCTCATTCCACTATCACACTTTCATGGATCGCTTCGCACCCTTCAAAGTGAAAGGTATTTGTTGCCAATCGTGTCGCAACTATCCAGCGTAAGTTGCCCTCCACGCGCTGGAACTATATAAGCACCCACGACAATCCAGCTGATGCAGCCTCGAGAGGCTTGTTGCCCGATGCGTTGCTTGCCCACCGGCTTTGGTGGACCGGCCCCTCCTTTCTCTTAGGTCCATCTACGCAATGGCCTCACACGACTACTCTTCCCCTGTCCCCGGACGTAGCTACGGAGTTAGGTCACGAGGAAAGAAAATCTGCTCTCGTGGTCACTAACGAGATGGATTCGATACAGCAGCTTCTACTCCGGTTCTCTTCACTAACTAAAATCTTGCGAGTAACCGCGACTGTGCACCGATTCCTAAATATTTTGCGTAAGCAAAGATCTTATTCGGGTCCGATATGTGAACAAGAGAAGAAACATGCTCTTTTAGCCCTTGTGAGAAATTGTCAACAATCATGTTTCAAATCAGAAATACAATCTATTAAAGGAAATAAGGAAGGCCTTAGCGAAACCGTTTAAAAAATTAAGTCCGTTTCTGTCGGAGGACAATGTGTTGCGTGTTGGCGGGAGACTCCGGCACTCAGATTTGGATTACGAATCTAAGCATCCGGCTATACTACCTTCTAATCACCGTCTTTCCACGTTAATCATAGACGATCTTCATTTGCAATCGTTGCATGCTGGTCCTCAGATGGTCCAGTTTCTACTATCCCAGAACTTTTGGGTTCTGTCCGCTCGTCGAGCTATCAAAAAACGGCTTTCTAACTGTGTCCCGTGCTTTCGGGCTAAGCCAGTGCCGTCACAACCACTTATGGGTGACCTTCCCAGCGTTAGGGTAACTGCTGTCAAGGCCTTTCAACGCGTGGGGTGTGACTACGCGGGACCTTTCCAAGTAATACTCGGACGGCGGCGCCGTGGTGTGCGCTCCGAAAAAATATACTTGTGCCTTTTCGTTTGTCTTTCGAGCAAAGCTGTTCACCTCGAGATTGCTACTGACCTCTCGACGGAGTCGTTTATCGCCGCTCTCCGTCGCTTTATAAGCCGCCGAGGTCGATGCTCTGTAATCCTTAGCGACTGCGGCACCAACTTTGTAGGGGCGAAAAATCAGTTGGCGTCGCTCATGGAAGCTGCCGAAGCTGGCGAGTCTATCACGTTCAAAACTATCCCACCTTCCTCTCCTCATTTTGTTGGAGTCTGGGAGGCTAGCGTTCGCTCAGTCAAGGGTCACTTGACTAGAGTGGTGGGAAACCATCTCCTAACGTTCGAGGAATTTCATACCATGATAGTGCAGATTGAGGCAGTTTTAAATTCCCGACCTCTCTGTGCTCTCAGTAATGATCCAAATGATCTTTCTGTTCTAACCCCCGGACATGTTTTGACACTGTCCCCTTTAACCACCGTTCCTGATGATAGTGACGTGAATGAGAAGACTTCTCTTTTAAATCGCTGGCAGTTGCCACAGCGTTTACATGCAGATTTTTGGAAACGTTGGCATAGAGATTATTTAAACTCTCTGAACCAGAGAACCAAGTGGACTGAAAACAGCCGTCCAGTCCAAGTTGGGGACCTCGTTCTGGTTAAGGATGATAATCTCCGGATGTTACTGTGGTCGGTGGCCCGCGTCACGAACGTACATCCAGGTCCGGACGGTGTCGTTAGGGTAGCAACCGTTCGAACGTCTGGAGCTGACTCTAGAACGAAAGAGTGCAAACGACCGGTAGTAAAACTTTGTGTCCTGCTTATCGGTGATCACTGTGATGAATAATTATTTCGCATTAAGCCACTACACGCGTTTAATAACCGTCTTTCATCTGTTTTGTGCTGTCTGTTGTTTAATTTTTCTTTACCTATCTGTGTCCAGTAAGTCAGGAAATCCCTTACTTTCCGCGCCTAGGCAATAATGTACTATATTGTAAAAGAACGCTATGCTATCTTATCTGTTACTGTAACCGTTACTTTCGAGGCTTTTCGATGCTAGAAGTCTGAAAATTTTTAAATTTTGCAGCGGGGGGGAGTATGTTTAGTATTCCTGTGAGTACATCGGCAACTTTCAGGCCATCTAGGTCAATTCCTCACTGAATGATTTCCTATGTGATTTGGCGGGACCTACCCCGCCCCCTCCACCGGCTCGCGGACGCACTCGCCGCGGGCGCCTGGGAGAAGGAAAATGGCTGTCGTCGCGTGCGCATCTTCCTATTATTCGCCGCGCTAAAACACTGCTTTGGTGTGAACTTTCATTACTTTCCCTTATTCTGTGGACCTTTTTGTGTGTGCTGTGCTGTAAGACCAAGCTCAGCCGTGGGTCAGGAGCTGGACGCCACCAAAGGAGTACGCCAGGCCATCGGATATCACCAGGTGAGCGGATTGCCTAGTAACTGACTGTTGCCTTCATATTTGGGTTTTTGAGTTGAATTTCTAATGCTATCTAGCCTTTCTCCACTATTATCAACCTTATTTTCTATACAATAAGAGTGGATATTTTTCCACTTCGGCAACCAAATTAATACACGTGGCTCTTTCCGCCGCCATTTTTGTTTACGTAATCACACGCGGTACGCGCTCGGCATGCAGGATTCTACTGGCTGTCCGCACCGCGACGCGGCATACCGCACGCTTACCGCCCCGCTCCCGCGCAGCCCGCGCCAATGAGGAAGCGTCCATTCAAATATAGGCGCTCGGTATGGAATCGGTAAAAATAATACCGAGCGTCCTTTACTGCACCGATACCGCACCGCCAAGTCAGGAAGCGGCCTTAGTGTGCGAACCAGAGCGCTGGTTTTTCTGGGTAAAACGGAGGTATTTTCACGCCCACCCGGAACGTCTCAGCCAGTTGTACTTGCTGTTCGCTGACGCCGGCCACATCTGGCTATGGACTCACGAAGCGATTTTCACCCGCGCCCGCCGCGGTGGCGGAATGGAGTTTTATTTTCAAAACTCACGAGAACGGAGTTTTGTCCGGTTACGCAGCCATCGCGGTTGCAATTATCGCCCGCAAATTTGGCGGTTGATTATCGCAAGACGGGCGGTTAAACGATCAGTTGAGTTCCAGACCGTCATGGACACACACCAGAAACGCCAACCGATCGCAGAGCGCGCGGATGCAACCCGCCGTGGCTGCGGGACTGCGACCCGCGCCCGCCGGTACAAGATGACCGCCGGTGCACCGGGACCCGCAAACAACCGCACACGCCGCGGGCGTAAAACGCGTCGTGAAATGTTCTTTAATTTTTTACATAAATATCTGTATTCTACAAAGGCTGCGGGCCCGCAATCGCAGCGGGCGCGGGTGAAAACCGCTTCGTGAGTCCTTAATCTCATGCGCCGTCGACACGCCGCCGGGTCTGTGTCTTTATTATCGGGCATATTATTCACTACGTGCACTTTACGGGCTCACCAATATGGGGGTGGCCTACCGGGATAGCAGTAAAAAGTCAAGTTTATCACAGTAGGTTTAATACCACACACATTAACGTTTACAACACTTAGGTTAAGCTTGAAGGAGAGATTAAGACGTGAACGCAGCGTCGGAGCGTTGTAGCGACTGGCCTGCGCGCGCAGCCCGGCGAGAGCGGCGAGCGCTCGCGTCGAAGGCCACGCAGCGAACACCGCGCAGGGACGTACTTTAACCAGGGCCGTATTTCAGAAATTGGGGTGGTTACAAATTAACAATAAACATTACATTTCCTAATTAAAAAGACTTAAAATATAAAAACTAATTAAGGCTATGCCACAGTAGTTTCTGTTTTACATCCATGAGTAATTGCAAACCATTTACTTAGTCACAACGACCAGACATGTGAGATTCATAAATTAGCTAGCTCAGTGAAAGCATGGGTCGTCCTTAAAATTCTATGGTTCTTATTATAGGTTCACAATTATTTATTCTAAGTTGGTTAGTCCCAAAGAACCTAATGTCATCAATTCCAATATTTAATTAAAATTCTACTTCCCTACGTGTGAATCTCAAAGAGATTAATTGAAATCCTACTTCCCTAATTAATAAGTAATTATATAACCGACCTCGCTTTGTAGTAACCTTCCCGCAAAGGCTATCCGGCTGCAGACTGGATCATGGCAGTGGGAGTCGAAACGCGAAGCTCCGGGCATTGGCTCTATGCAAGCTCCAATCGCAAGCCACACAGGAAGCACGTAAAGGGTATGTTCAGGCGGAGCAAGCAGAGAGATGTCTTGAAAGTTGTTGAGCTTTAAGAAGCTTGAAGCATAAGGCCTAAAAGAAAAATAGTCATGGACTTGCTACACAAAATGGCGGTTAGTAAAAGGTACCTAGCCCGCAATACTAAATTACAAAATATCTAAATCTCTGGTGCAAAAAATGAGATATACTAAACATGTGCTTATTTCTTTCAGAGCTCAGAAGAAAGGAAGCTAAACACGAGAGCCCTGAAGATAACTAAACTTGCAAAGTCCTAAAGGTGTGCAGCTCAAGTTGATTAATTAATGCATTACTAAATTCCTAAATTGGTTTATTAATTCATTCTTTGAATTGAATTTACTTTAATTAATTTAATTTAACTCCCATTCAGCTGGAAAGAAACAAATTGCTTCGATTAGAATATGCACATGGCAGAAATTAAGCGGAGAGCAAAGCAAAGATGATTAAAGGATCCTTACCGAAGACCATCCAATAGAGATTATCTCAAACGCTGTCTTTCCCTCCGTCCCGGCATGTAAAACCTCTTGAAGAGATGAAAGTTAACCACGAGGTTAGGAAACTAAACTGACATGATCCAAAGCCAAATCGATCCGAAAGGGATACACTGAAAAGGTCAGAGACCTCCCGCCACATGAGTCCCTTGGCACCCCTTTCTCCATTCTTGACCTGGAGTCTGCTCAGCGGTCAACGAAGTGTGGCAAAGCGCCGGGGCTAGATGAAATATACCCAGAATTCCTGGCTCACCTCGGGAAACTTGCAAAGTGATGGCTCACCAGCTTCTTTAACAACATCCTCGAAACTGGTATCATCCCACCGATCCTAATGAGGGCTAAAGTGATAGCCATCTTAAAGCCCGGAAAACCCGCTAACGACCCCGCGAGCTATAGACCTATCTCGCTACTGAGTGTCACCTACAAATTATTAGAGCGCTTGTTGTACAACCGGCTATACCCGATTGTCAACCCCCACATCCCCGCTGAACAGGCTGGGTTTAGGGCAAACCGATGCTGCACAGACCAAGTGCTGGCGTTGACGTCCTATATTGAAGCCGGTTTCCAGGAGGGGCTCAAAACCTTTGCTGCTTTTGTCGACCTGAAAGCAGCCTACGACACTGTGTGGGTGAATGGCCTGCTTCACAAGCTGATAGACATAGCTCCATGCAAGAAGGTGCTTAAGCTATTAAAAAGTATGTTGGGCCCCCGCTTGATAAAGGTGATACTCGGCGCAGAAGAAAGTAGCTTCAAAACTGTCAAAGACGGGCTGCCACAGGGCTCTGTGCTGGCTCCACTGCTTTTTAATGCATACACGATGGATATGCCTGCGACCAGTGCAGAAAAGTTCATGTATGCCGACGACCTAGCCATTACCAGTAGCAGTAACTAGATTTAAGTGTTGTAACCCTGGGTAATAATTATTGATTTTCTGATAAAAAAACTGGCTATAGTCGTAAACTATACATTGATGTTCACTATATTTTTTGGGTAATTTGATGGAATAAAATGTACAGTATGATTTATTATTATTATTTTTATTATAAAATAATCACAATAACAATTAAAGTCCTTATAACTCAAAACATTTTTCTAAGTGTTACTACAAAAACTACAATGATCAAACACGTATTTAGAAAATGTTTGAAATGTATTTCTTATACATAATTTAAAATGTTTTAATAGTTAAATTTTATCAAGAAACATTTAATAAAATTATCACATGTTGAAATGAGATGAAATGAAAATAATGAGACGTCAAGTTGCGGAGCGCACACTACAGTCGCACGCTCTCCAGCCTCGCCCGTCTCGTCTAGCTCCTCGCCATCGTCTATGGGGTTATGAGTTTGCCACGGCGCCCGACACCAGCGGGTCGAGCGATGAGCGCGGCCGCCATCACCGTCTCTGCCCGTTGCACCCACGACCATCTGTTATGAGATTGGACATCCCGCGAAAGTACAGAGGTCGTGGCATTTTAAATGCTAATAAGATTGCACAATCTCAAGGATAATTTCCATTAATAATGATTGTGGAATGCATCGTGATGTGGTTGCAGTAGGTAGGAGCCTTACGCCGTTTTCTTTGGCAAACGAAAACTGGCGCAAACCAAAGGTATTAAATACTACGTTGATAGAAATTCGCCGGTTTTTGCCTGTTTTCTCGACTTGTCGAAAGCTTTTGACCTGGTTTCTTACGAAGTATTATGGAAGAAACTTGAGGCCATAAAACTTGCACCTGAAGTGATCCAGATCTTCCGGTACTGGTATGGAAACCAGGTCAATAGTGTTAGATGGGCTGACACGTTGTCTGAACCGTACATGTTGGAGTGTGGGGTGAGGCAGGGTGGTTTAAGTTCTTCCACATTGTTTAATCTTTACATTAATGGCCTACTTGAGGAGTTCAGCAGGATGCATGTCGGGTGTCACATTGACGGCATCTGTGTCAATAACCTAAGCTACGCCGATGACATGGTTCTGCTGAGCGCTTCTGTATGTGGTGTACAAAAATTGCTCCGTGTATGTGAGAATTATGCCGAAATCCACGGCTTAAAATACAATGTGGCCAAGAGCCAATATATGGTCTTTGAGGTTGGGCGTAAAAAGACAGTAGAAGTGTCCCCTATCATCCTTAACGGCCAGTCACTGAATAGGGTAGATGTCTTTAAATATCTTGGACATATAGTTAAGTGTGACCTCAAGGACGACAAAGACGTTGAGCGGGAACGGAGGGTGCTTTCGGTCAGGGCAAACATGATCGCTCGTAAGTTTGCTCGCTGTACGAGGGAAGTTAAAATTACCTTGTTTAGAGCGTATTGTACCTCCCTTTACACGTGTAGCCTATGGATGCGATATACTCAGCGGGCCTATGGAGCACTCCGTGTCCAATACAACAACGCGTTCCGGGTGATAGTGGGGCTGCCTCGCTTCTGTAGCGCATCAGGGATGTTTGCAGCCGCTGGGGTCGACTGCTTTTACACCACCATGCGCAAGAGAGTCGCGTCCCTGGTGCGCAGGGTGCGCGCCAGCCCCAACATTGTAATATATAAATTATCTATGGCTAGAAATTTGCTGGATTACGTGTGAACGCGACTTAAGTAAGCGCGACTTACACGACGGTATTACAGTGTTGCAAGTGAAATTTTGTTAATACCTGACTTTTTGGGTAATTTTAAATGGTTATCTTCAATATTGCATTAGTGTGAGCTTCTAAATTTGGATTTGAACTATCGCTGGTTAACCAAAATTATTTAACTGACAGTTTGTGACACCGTCTTTTGTTTTCACATTTTATTTCAGGTTTTTACCACTAAATCGTGTCGTGGGTTATGACTCAGGATTAATTTCGTTGCTTGCTTCTTCAATCCTAATATTATACAGGATTTCCATGAATTTGTTTGCATATTTTATCGAATCAATTATCATCAAGATGTCTATATTTTGACCATAGCGATGGAGGCCGCGCGAATGCAGGCAACACCCCGTCTCTTGTCAACTCCAGAATGATCGTAGAATATTCGAGCCTTTTACTCTCGATCTGCGTTCGATACGCTTAATTTGCCAATATTATTGTAATACCAGTTTTCCGTAAGTATTTTGAAATTTGGTTGATCATCAGGTCGTCGCTTCATGGAAGCTTTGATTTAAAATACAATTTGTTTTTGTTTCAGTCCAGCCAGTTTTATTACGTGTTTGCCAAATACCCAGGACGTGGCCTTTTCTTGTGTCACGTCGGCAAAGAGATTTTCTAAAGAAAGTGAGTAATAATCATCGTGGGATCACTCCGCGATTTGCGCAAATAAGCATTTGCTTAATTTTTGTGTTTTTACAGCCTCACTCTACGTCATTGCGTCTTGCTTTAAGAATACCATTTTGCATGGGCTGTGCACCTGCTCCGGAGTCGACATTATCCAATAGACGCCTATAGGCAGGGTTATTTTCCTCCAAAAGGTAAGATTAAAAACAATTTTGCTATAGATTTATATATGTGTTTATATGAAATAAATATTTTCATTTTTCATTTTCATTTTTCATTTTCATATTTTTGAGATTATGTTACTTGTGTTCCATTATCATGCCAAATCCTTCTTTCATCGCCTGTATGTCCTTCTTGCACTTGCTCGGGAAGGCTCTTACATTACTATATGCGTGATTGTACCGATATTTCCCATCTTTTCTAAAATTATGTTCTCCGGGATGACCTAAAATGTTATACTGGCCAATTCCAGGAGGTAACTTGCTACCGGTAACTTTCTACGGGTAACTTCTACGGGCACTTAGCACGGGCTAGCTTCTTACTTCCCATCTTACTGCACCAGTTGAGCTTAAAAGACAGAATTTGCTTCTGTCCACCCCGCTCGGCTCACCGAGGCGAACCCGCACTGCTTGTCCCAGCTGAGTCCACTCCAATTCTATCTTATTTTACTATTTAAACTGTAGTAGGGAATCGTTTAATCGACCAACATTTTTACCACTGTCCAAAACAACCTTCTATTAATAATTTAGCTATTAAACCCTAGTTTTGAAGGGCGGGGCCAAATAAACCAGCCTGAAATACTACACAATTGGTTTAATTTCTATATAACCCTTGGATTACCCTCTTAAATACATTAAATTAGATAAATAACTGAAAACCATACATATCAATATAACTTAAAATTATTTAAACATAACATTCAACTTTTAAATATTTCAACATCATCCTCGGAATGATAGGGAGCAGGGTTGACTGCCCCTATATTCGACACTGTAGGGAGCTTCATGCTCCTTCTAATTAATTATATATTGTATTTTTTACTATTAACATTTAGATTTAAGAAAGTACCTACTAACAATATATGAGTTACAAATTGCTCGAAATAAATGATTTTATTTATTTATTATTTATTAAGCACTGAGGACCGCAAGGATGTACGGAAGAACAAGGACGCTTCTACCGGGCATTAAAAGCGCCCGACGTAGACTTTTTATCGTCTGTGAACTGGCTACGATTCAGTGACCTCTTCGGGGAGACCGTGGGTTTTGTCTGTGCAGACTGTGTCCCTCAGACATATCATTTTCATTTGTTCGCATTTGGCCTACGGTTGAGTACTTGCGCAGACATAAAATGTTTGCTAAGATCATTCATCAGGTACTTTCTCTTCGATACGTTGTTGTTGAGTCCGAAGTGCCGTACCTACTACAAGTACGCACCGGTGCCAGTTTTCGGTTGGTCGTGCAATGCTCTATTGGGATCGACTTGTCATCCCGGACAGGACTGTTGTTACTAATAAGCCTGATATTGTGGCGACAGTTCGATCCCAATGCCGAGGACAGAGCTCATCGACATCACCATTCCGCATGACGATAACCTTGTGAAGGCTGAGAAGGACAAGTTCAGCAAGTATCCTGACTTGGTTCACGAAGTGACTCGACGATAATTGTCCCGATAGTTGTTTTGGCGAACGGTCTTATAGCGAAGAGTCTCGCGACGAATAGATTCAAGAGACTCTTACTGAGAGTACTGCTTCTTTTGCATCGGGTCCTTAATCCAGCCGGGATTAAGGACCCGATGCAAAAGAAGCAGTACTTTTCAACACGGCACGCATTGTCATGAGGCTCCTCTCTCTGCAACCCTAACCACCGGTAGCTTGAGTTAAGCCTAGCACCCGTGGGTTAGGTTTTTTATAATGTTTATTTTTGTATTTGTATTGTTATCCGATTTTTAGTATACATACTGTAAACAATCTAGGCTACTGGAAATAAAATAAATATCTAATATGATCGGAAATCGTCTAACACAAAAAATAATGACAGGGATTCTTAATGTATGTATGTATGTAAACTCTTTATTGCACAAAAAGTATAAGTAAATAATACAAATTAATTAATTAATTATTCATTAATTATTAGGGAAATAACATTACACACGTACGCTCATAACTACTTCGTGAGTCAACTATATGCACGGTTATATGATACCATATTCTTGCATTGCCATCCGATTTATATATAAGAACTTAACCTAAATTTCAGCCCAATCGAACACCGGTATGTTGATGAAATTCTGCTTGTAAGATTTGAATTAAACATACTGATTGTCCCACAAATTTAATAACAAATAAAAGACTGTTGAGTTTCTTGGCGCTTCTTCTTAACAGTGGTCTTGTCTTGGGAAGCGCTGACAGACCCAGGCATGTAAAAGTGCTTACAGGGCCTACTTACGGAATAAAGATTTCCATTTTTTTTTTTTTTTTTCAACTAAAGTAAAATAAAATGACTGAGCATGAATTTAATCCCCCTACTTACGAGAAGAGATAGAGAAAATACCTACAATATGTTAATGTGTTCACTATTTCTAATAGGAAATCTAGTCATTACACTCAAGTTCTTAATTAAAACTTAGGTCTTGGTATACACTTATATAAACCTTATTGCCTTGTAAGGTCGTAAAGTATACACACATTAATGAACTCGACTGTACGTGTCATGTTTTAGATATTACCTTTTATTCGCGGACATATTGGCGGGACTCGCGCAGCAGACGCTCGCGTTCTCTATACGCGCCGCAACGCCGACTGACCCCCGCTCGCAAAAGCAGCGTGGAAGGGGAACAGCACTTTACTAGGTTTTAGTAATGTTATGTTATTTAAAGGAATTTATGCGTAATATTATTTTATTTTTCAAACAAGCTATGCACGTCTTAAATGCAGTTGCTTGGTTTTAGCGATGTATTTTTAATATTAATCACAATGACATTCCCATAAATAAAAGGTTAAAGAACTTTAACTAAATTTAAACGTACTATGTTATTAATAACTTGTTTTTAGTGTTGTGTCTTGTATACACTTTTTAAATTAAAAAAACGCCAATAAATCCGCAAAAGTATTAGAGCGAGGTATTAGTTAAGGATGCGTAACAAATGGTTTTTTAGCTATGTATGTAACGCGAAGTTTTTATTTGAAAAAAAACATTAACCGCGCTTAGATAAAGTAAAGCATAGTTTTGTTGGTTAGACAGGTTTCAGGATTGAAAACCTGTAAAAATCATGCACTTAGACAGGTCGGGTGACTCTGTATCTTCGAGAGCAACAAGGATAAAAAAATAAAACCAAGATGGGTCGATGGAGAATTTCTCGCTCTCTTACGCTATATAAAAAAGTAAAAAACACACTAAAGGTAGTTAGAGGAGTTTTAGTCAGAGCACGGCAGATTTGTACTTATGTATTTGTACATATTATTTAATTGGGTTAATCTAGTATTTAATAAGGACCTTTTTACTGGCGGACCTCAGAGGAGTAAGTTGTTGCCGCTGCTTGGAGGTTGAATTTTATATTTGATTTTAAAATATTTGTTCGTGTGTGTCCTAGTATATTTATTATTCAAGAAATTGGGTTAATTTAGGATATTAATATTTGGGTTTATAACAATCGTCGGTTGGGCGAATTGTTGCTGCCACTGGGACGTTGGAGTTAATACTTATTTCTTGGGTATTTGTGGACATTATTTAATTGGGTTAATTTAGAATTTAATGATAGGTTTTGATGGGGCATTTCAATGGGATATATTGGAGCCACAGTTTGGAATTTGGGGTTTATTATTTAATTGTGTTAATTTAAGGTTTAATATTTGAGTTCCAGGTATTTAACTTATAGTGAATGTTTTGCTTGGTGTTAATTTTGTTTTTAATTCCAGGTCTCCGCTTTGTTCGACTTACTTGGAAGTCGTTGGGCTGAGATCCAGGCAGACGTTGATAACAATTATAAAATTTCACTTACATTTTGGTTTAGGGATAATTGAATATCAGATTTTATCTTTTAACCAAGTAAGTTAAGGGTTTTCGCGTAAAGAGTCTGACGCTCTATAAACTCGCGTTTCGTCAGATATCACTAGCAATATTCTGTAAATTTGCTCTATAGGTACCGTCGAAGTGGAACCGATACTCTTGGGCAGTAGAGACGATATGCAGAATATGTATTAGTGATAGTCCCTTATTTATATATTTATATTTATTTATTTATTTTATTTATTTATTTTCAGGCAACAAGGCCCATAGATAAATACCTTACTGACTAAAATACATTTATTTATTTATTAAGGAACACCAACAGATAATACATCTTACAAAATTCTTAAGTAACTAATTAACATTCCAGGTAGATGCTTATCTTATTACAGGTAACCACATCTTATTTGAGTGTCTTCAAACATACGTTACAATATTCTAAAATAAAGAAAAAAAGAAAATTGTAAGCACTGACTTGAATTGTACTCGCTAGCATTTAATTTAGTTGACAAACTTTCTAGTTATTAAAATTAATTTATTAAATCTATTAACAACGCAATGGAAACGCTGGTAAAATGTTTGTAGGAGAAGCTACCCGGCAGCACATGGATGGACATCACAATTTCGCCACATCCTGAGAGCCGAAATGCCTGAGCAGATTCTCTATTGGAAGGCATAAAATTATTTGTAATAATAGTGTTACGCATAATTGCTTTTAGCCGAAATAATGATGTGCATAATCATCTTTACGCATATATTATTACGCATAACATTAAAAAGCATAAAAATAGAGTAAGCATAATTGTCATCAAGACTAACGTCAAATAGCATAATTGCAAAAAGTCATAATAATTAATTGGCATTACAAAATGCATAACAGTATTGTCCTAAAAAATAGTCATATACTTAATGACGTGATGCAATGAAATTGCTATAGCGAAAGTCGTAGGCGTATCACATGACGGTACGTTGCCGTTGCAAAGGAATATTTAAAAATTGAAACTGAGGGTGAGTTATAATATATCATGAGCGAACAAGGACAAGTGTTGTTATTTCTGGTGTATATTTCTGAATAGTCGTAACATGGAAAATCAAGTGCGTATATTTAAAACAAATAGAGGAGGTATCAAATTAAACTGCAATGGTTATATTTATGAAAAAAATCGGGCGGTTGACAACAAATTCTACTGGGTGTGTGAACATCACCGCGACAACAATTACAAGTGCAACGTTCGGCTTATAACTAGAGTAAATGATGAAAATAATCATGAAATCATATCCAAAGAAATAAAAAACCATAATCACGAGGCTGATGCACTAAGAGAAAAGGTTAGTTTTGTGTTTATATATATGTAGGAACTAAAACGAGGCCGACGGACGTCCGCTTCGCGGACCTCCTGTTCTGCGTTACTTGAGCGCTTCGCGCCTGGATATCATACTAAACTTTTTTGTTTTTTTTTTTTTTGACAGGGTGGAAAATGCTTTATGCATTCCCCTCACCATGGGAGTGGCGAGGGGATATGTGGGACTCACTCCTCCCCCCCTCCCCAGAATGGGGAGAAAGGGAGGAGCGCAACCCACTAAAAACCACCCTGGCGTACCCTTCTGCCGGTTTCGGTAAGACGCCGTGGTTCCGCGTTAGCATTGCCACGACGCCTTCCGGCTGCCCCAGCCACTGCCGGGGCTCCCCGCGCCAAAGGGGAGAGAGGCCGAGCACGCCGGGCCTCTGCCCCAGACAACCAAGTGACGTTCCTACGGCAGGTGTGGGACTCCCATCCCCCACCTGCAGCCACTAAGGGTTGAGGCTGGCGGCAAACCGCCGCCGCCTCAACCCCCGCCGTCTGCGCCGGAGCGGATGCGCGAGAGGAGACTCTTCGCGCTCACGCTCCGCGACCTCCTTCTGCGAGATAACGCTCTCGCAGAAGGAGGGCACCGCCTGCCAGGACCTCTCGCTGCACAGCATTGATGAGACAACGCTGTGCAGGGAGAGGTCCCATTGCCCAATGGCCAGTGCCATGGTGGCGCGCTCCGAACTCCAGCGGCTGCACACCTCGAGGGTGTGCTGAGCCGTGTCGTCCGGATCGCCGCACTCATGGCACTGCGGGCCAGGCTCCCTCCCAATTTTGTGCAGGTAATGACCGAAACACCCGTGTCCGGTCATTACCTGCACAAGCCTGTACGACAGAGCGCCGAATGCCCTATCCACCCAGGTGTCAAACGACGGGAGGATCGCCCCTATGGTACGGGTACCATAGGGTGAGTCCTCCAGGCCGTTCTTCCACCTGTCCCGCATTCGGCACTCCGTCATACGGCGCGTCTCCTCCACCTCCTCAGGGTCCGGGCGTTCTCCCCTAGCCCGGGCCCTGGACCTAACCTTGTAGGTCTCAGCCTGCACCTCTGCGTCCATTTCCCATGGCGGGGTGCAGGCGAGGAGGCAGGCCGCTGCGTGGGCCACTGTCATATAGGCCCTCACCATTCGGAGGGCCACCACCCGTTGGGGCCTACGCAGCATGGCCCTGTTCCGGGCGGACAGCTTGTCCGCCCAGATTGGGGCCCCATACAGGGCCATGCTCCTCGTGACGCCGGCGTATAGCCGCCGGCACAAGGAGCCCGGCCCTCCCACATTTGGCAGCAGCCGGCCCAGGGCCGACGCGGCGCCCACGATTCGGGGAGCAAGTCTCGCGAAATGCTCCCCGAAATCCCACCGACGGTCCAAAGTTAGCCCCAGATACTTTATATGGGGCTTTATCTGGACCGTCTCTCCCCCGATCGTGAGCGCCGCGCCCGCCGGCAGCCGCCACCCACGCCCCCCGAAGACTATCCCCTCGGTCTTCGAGAGGGCCACCTTCAGGCCGAGCTGCTTGATCCGGTGGATCGACAGCTCGGCCGCCACCTCCGCCCGTCTCATCACCTCCACTATTTCGGTCCCACGCACGGCCACCATGGTGTCATCTGCATAGCAAATGGCGGCCGTCCGTGGGAGCAATTCCCCCCTGATGGCCCAATCGTACCCCAGGTTCCATAGCAAGGGACCGAGCACGGAACCCTGGGGTACTCCACAGGCCATCTCCCGCTCCCCCCGACCGCCATCCCGCCCCTCGTAGAGCACTACCCTCTCGGTAAGGTAGTGCTCCACGATCCTCCGGAGGAGAAGAGGCACTTCGTGATACCGAAGTGCCTCTCTAATGACCCCATAGGGAAGGGTGCCAAATGCGTTGGCGATGTCCAGCGACACCACCACGACACCCTCCCCATATCATACTAACCTAACCTAACCTAATGTACCTAACGTGACCTAATTTAACCTGTGTTTTATTCATTTAGAAAACTAATATTATGCTTAATCACAGATATGACAAATAATTATTAGCCCAAACAATAATATGCATAATGTGTATTAGTCAAATACAAATTAGTCCAACTAAAATTATTCTAATAGCCTAATATGCTAAAAAAAGGAGTATGCTAAAGTATTATTATGCGACAGTACAATTATGCCAATACAAATTATACGAAAACAATTATGCGAAAAAATATTAGTCTAAAACACATTATGCGATCCAAGGGGATCCCGCCTGAGCACCTTTCTTTTAAAGCTCAAAGGGCCGTCGCGTAGCATATCGACCCCCAAGGAATTTGGGAGGTGGTTGTAGAGGTGAAACATTCTCGAAAGCGCAGAGTTGCGGCCCAGATTAGTTTTTTTAAACCTATCTTTGAACATCCTGTAGATACCAGGGCGCGGCAATCTGGTGGGCACGGCAATATTTACGTTAGCAAGCAATTCTGAGCAATCTATTCCCTTAAAATTTATCAGTTTGTAAAGGAACATCAGATCAAGCATCTTTCTCCTACCGTTAACGTTAACGTTAAGCGTTTATAACAATATCTTAAACTATTTTGGCGACAAAACAGCGCGTGGCTCTGTTGAGTCGCAGCGTTCGAAGTCATGCTCGCTGGCAGGCCGCCCCGGAACCGCCGGAACACGACATCTTTCGGCCAGAAGGCAGGCGACTCGACCGTCCCCAGCAGCGGCCGCGGCACTCGCACCACGAATGAAGCGAAGTGCATATATCGACCACCTTAGGTATTTATCCGATTCGGATGCCAACTTAAGGCTTTCATTAGCCGGCTGAACAGTGTTAGGATTACACACAGGAATTCTAGTTCCGAAGTCTTTGTCATGATAGGTTTAGCTGGTCTAGCAGGGTATCTTTACACCGAGGTATCCTGACATAACACACTTACACGATTAATTGTAAATGTAAGAGTTACGCGACTCTTTAGTTTGGTTTAAAACAGTAGAATTTTAGGGTTTGTTAGGTAGTTAGAAGTGTCCTCATTACACCGTGAGGAGCTTTAAAACACATAATTGTGCTTTAGCTAGGCAAGAAATCCTCGAATCACGTTAAACAACAAAATAACAATAAAAGCTAAAGTATCTATATAACTAAATAAATTATAACGACTATAGTAAAATTAACTATATTTAAAACAATACGAATTTAAATATTATGCGAATAAATTCAATAAGTTAAAATCAAAGGCAAATATTGAGCGAAGTCAATTCGTAAGTTGAATGACATTTGACAACTAACTTTGTCTGTGGTAGGAAGGGCGCTTAAAACGTCAAACTGATGTATTGGTAGAAAGCGTTTGTGCATGATTTCGAGCCGGGTTTATATGATTTAAAGCAGAAAAATGACTGTTTTCAAGTTAAATTAAGCTGCAGTCTTACTTCGAGAAACATAAGTGATATAACGTTGAGTCCAAGTCAAATCAGTGATTGAAAGTGATCAAATAGATCAAATAGTTAATCAATAATACTCCAGCTAGGTTGATTCATAACTAGCATTATGAAACTGGAGGATTCTAAGTATGAACCTCATTAAACCAGTTACGAGCAGATGACTCGGAAGCGTTACTTACTCCCGTAGAGTGGAATACGAGTGCATTTCATACAAAATAGGGCTAGATTTGTTTTAGAATGAAAACAAATTTCCAGATAGAATCAATACCAGTTATTTTACCTTTTAAACTGAATCAATCAAGCTATGAGTTTAAATATAAAACAAATAGTGGGTAAAGAGCCCAAATTACCAATCTTATTATGTTTCTTGAGGTTGAGATTATATAAATATGGGTTTTCATTTATCAGGAGAGCAAACCTAAGTAAAAACCTAGTTAACACACAAATTCTGCATCACTAAGTAAGAAGCACTACTTATATGTATTGAAATGGTCAAATTAGACGTTAAAGTAAAATTCAAATAAAAGGCTTGAAAGTCTTACATGATTTATTTTGATTGTTGATAACAAATAGATAGTTTGTGGAGCAATAGACAGTCAGGCGACGTATTGCACAGCTTCCTGCGGCGTGGTGGGCAGGAAGCCTTCCCCTACAGAAGGGGGGGCCCTCATAAGCCATTTCATTATGTATATTTGATGGTTAATAGAACTTACCTAAGTGAATATAAACCATAATTATGCGAGATGCTGCATTCGAGGACACTTATAATAATAACACCATGTAGTACACCCTTATAGCATCGTATTACCACACCTTTAGATCAGTATTCGGAAGATTAAAAGAAAAAATTGTTTCTGGGCATTGTCTATGACACCTCACTTGCCTGATAGCCCGCCATCTTATCGTCATTCTTTTTAGAGTATAGTTACTTATCCTGCCAGTACAATTGTGCTGTCTGCAACAATCGGGCAGTAAGCATTTGGGGGCGGGCGGGACATAAGTGTCCTCGAATGCAGCATCTCGCATAATTATGGTTTATATTCACTTAGGTAAGTTCTATTAACCATCAATTATGCTTCTATGCTGCATTCGAGGACACTTATAATAATAACACCATGTAGATGTTTAGAAAATGTTGCAGCCAGGATAAGTAAACGCAAGGAGAAGTCCGCTGTGGGATCCTCAGACACTGGTAGAATATGAAAAGGAACCACCATATGAAATCAAATTGAAGTAAAAAAAAACAACAAAACATATTATCTTACTGAACATAGAAAAGAAGAAACTTAATGCGTAATTAGTTGCCTTCTTTTACTCTGTTTTATTTAATAATTTCGTCCAAAGGCACACCTTCTTATCCAGTGATTAGGTATACTTCATAGTAGGACGTATAGCGTGTAACTGGTAACTGCCAATAGCGGTAGATATGCAATTCAGTACATTCGAATGATCTTGTTTCTGCATTGGTAAATTGGTAAAAAACTCATGTAATACTCGGAATAGTTTTGTAAAATTATAATTTTTAAGGTTAAACCAATGTGTTGGAGTGAATATTTATAATAACCACTAAAGTATCAAAATATAGAAAAGATGTTTTTATTAACTGGTTGTACTGATTACACAGGTTGTAAGATACTGTTATGTGATTGGTAAGGTCAAAGATAAAAAGGTAAGGACCTTACATATACGTTTCAATAAGTATATAAGTATATAAAACACGAATCAATACTCAAACAGTGCAATGTTCTGTTTGTTTGTTGTTTTTAACATCAGTTCATCATAAGTTAAAAAACTAAATTCTCATATTTTAGGTTTCAGCTTCTGAATGATATAGCATAATAAATAACAGTGTATGAGAGTATGAGTTGATCATGCCAGTTAAACTGCTCGCAGTATGTAGATAATGTACCTAAGTACTTAGCTGTATCAGTTTTTTAAAAAACAGTTAGCATGATTGTAGGTAAGTATTTATGTCTAACTTTACGTATTCATTGTCACACGTGTAGAAACTTATCTACTCGTAGGTATATTTATTACTTATGTTTATTAGTACCACTTTGGTAAGATTGAACCTTGATCCTATAAAAAAGGACAGCACTACTAATTATGGTTTAAGTTTCACATCAGTGTTAAAACTTTATTTTCCATGTTGTGATTTTATAACAAACATAGTAGGTAACAGTTATTGGAATCATATTATTTTAATATACTTGATGCCAGTTTTGGCAATGACATGTACTTCCAAGACTAAACGTGTGTGTAGTATACATGGAATACGTCTTTAAACGTGAACTGTAAACGTTTAGTAGATAACAACGATTCATCTTAATTACAATGTAGTTGACTTAGTATTATACTATAAAACAGTTTATTCAAAATAATAATGTGCGGGTAGCAGTGAAAAATTATCTTCAATTCATTGCAAGCAAAATTGCAACTGTTCAAGTTTAGTATTCAGCTATAAATGAATGTTTTGAATAGGAATGTAAGGCAATTGTTAAATTTCCTTTTAAGTTAAATAACTGACTATAAAAGCAACCTTATTAAGATATCTTAAACGAAAACTCTTTCAACGGGAAAGGTATACGTAGAACAAGCGATGAATTCAATTAGATTTGTTTCCAAAATCTATTTTTATTTTATCTATGTATTTCTATCTATGCAAGAATTAACCACATTTGAGTCAATAAAAGCATGGTCCTTGCTTTAGCTTCTTTGTGGCCTATCCACGCCATTTAATTGTAGCAAACTTGCTACTAGGCAATCGTATTCAGATTCCGGTTAATTTATTCCATTAATAACGTACATTTGAGACGAGAATTTTACAACAAAATTTTAACATCATCATGTCTTGCGATCAAAATGTTGAAAGTTAGCCATTATGGCTTCCATTACTATCAGGAATAAGATTTGATTTTACCTATTTGAGGTCAGTAATGCACGAAATGAAAGAAGGTCGGTTAGAGTTTCATTAAATTAGCAGTCAGGTGTTTCAATAGATTTTCAAACATTGCAACAAGAAAATTGATTATTGTTGAAACTTCGACCGGGTTAGTGCACCTGTATGTGGTGCCTTCTGTCGTGATACCTGGCTGACACTCGGCTGCCGAGCGGAGCTTGCAGAGTTGCCTCAGTGTCACACTGTATTTACAATATTTGTAAGCGGACCTTTGTAAAAGCTGGGAAAATAAAAATAAAGCGTTACTTTCACTCAGAAAGGAATTTCCCAACCACATGCAATCCACCTGACTGATGTGCATTAGGGTATCTTGATGTTTTGACATATGGGCACCATAGCCAGCACATTGAATGATCGTCTAATACCAAGGTTTCAACACCAGTGTAAGTTAACACACATATTGTATTTATAATAACGTTGGTATTTTTAAGTCAAGTCATTATTTCCTCCAAGTTGGATTGTGTCAATGATAACCTGTTTTTGTTAGATTTACTTCAAATAATTAAATGTGATTATGTGAATAGAGGTTACAATTTCTCAGATTGGGTACAAGTGCGGCATCTTATTAGCTTACATGCGATATATTTGACGTCATATATGCGATGGTTGACGTCATATATGGGATGGTTTGGCCGCTCCCCTTACGTTCAGAGAAAAAGAGGAAGAGAGATTATTGGCTTTCCAAAAAAAAAATTACTATCATAAATACTGGACCAGGTCGGCATTGATACAGAGTATCCGTGTATGGAGAATTGCAACAACGGGTGATACTTGACCCTTTTGACTGACTGTGGTACGTTGTCCTTCGCATGGTTCCAACAGCTGTTCGTTGCTCGGGGCCCTTGTTCAACCATCAAATCATGTGATGGGACGGCATAGGACGCCCATACCAGGGCTTACCATACTTCTTTATGGTAGTAGGATCAGTGCCAAGCAATTCAAGTAAGTCTGCATCAAGAACAACTTCATTGTTGTCATGTGTTGCAGAGTCGGTCGGAGGCAACCCCACTGTCGCCTCCGTGGCGGCGGGCGGCAAAGGGGCGGCGAGAGCTGTTGACGTATTTTCAGCAGGCTCCACTAACACCTCATCGTGTGATGGTCCTCGCACAGGTTGGGCGGTATCATCGAGTAAAAGCTGTTCTAATTGCGACCCATCAGATTCTTCATCAGTATGAAGCAGAGCGTCCATAATATCAACGCCTTAGGCTTAAGTGGAATCGATACATCATCGTTCACTGCGCATAGCACCAGGCACGCGGCCACGTCCGTGGCGCTCCGGCTGGGCGTCAGCCTCGACCACATCCGCAGGGCTTGCACCATGTCGGATATCCGACCGGAAATGCTCTTATGTTTACTATCAGAATGGCATCACGTACCACTACATTAAGATAGCAAGAAATTTACTTTCAGGATGGCATCACGTACCGCCACATTAAGAAAGTAATGCGCCTGGCAAGGTAACTTTAAACTGCAGATCGAAGAACTCATCGACGTGTAGACTCGTGGCACAGCAACAAGCAGCAAGCAGCAGCAGTAGCGGCAAGCAAGTAGGCAGCAACAGCAGCAACGACAGCAACAGCAGCAGCAGCAACAGTATCAAGCAAGGAGCAGTAGCGGCTACTTCTTTCGGTATGGTTTACATTATCCACATTAAGAAAAGTTGCCGGTCATGCAGTCATTAGACAGCAGTTGAGAGCGCAAACAACTCGTTTAAACGTTTTCATCAGGTCATAACAGACCACAACAAAATGGCGACAGTGCGTCGACCAAGTCAGATCATCAGACAGCATTCAAGGATGCGAATACATCACGTTAGTTTTGAGGGTGCCGTCACACGCAATATCAAAAAACGCGAGATAACGGTTATGTCTTTATTAAAAAGCACTTAAAAGCGCGAACATCCGCTACGTAACTCCTCATGTCGATGACGGCGTCAGACACCATCAAATTAAATAGGCAAGATAAGATGTCAGTCATGCCATCGTCAGATAACACTTGAGTATGTGGACATTATTATGGCATCTCACGCCGCCAAATTGCGGAAATAATACTCGAATCAAGCTTTCATTAGACAACAGCTGGTTATTAAGGCCTAAGTAGTATAGCTATAAACTAGCGATTGTTCCACAAATGTTATTTTAATGACGGCGTGGTACTTTTTTATAATTAAAGTACAAAATAATGTAATGACCTATTTATAGCACAGTCAAAGACAGACTTACCAAGTTAGTTAACTTTACGCCACTCAAGCTGTGCACGGTGCTTAGATATTTGTTGGGCTATGTTATGCCACTACTAATAGATACTCGTAAGTTAGGATAAAGTAACTTTAATTGCTTGATAGCAGAATATTTTAATGAGGGTAATCTAGAAACGTAAAAGTACTCACAGTTTTTTGCTGCGGTAAACGAACATATCGTTCATGGAAAAACACTAGATTTTGTTAATAATTAATTCAGCTACACATTTTTCAAAATGATTTCACAAAAATGTAAACTGAAAACTAATAAAACTTCACAATTAAATTAATGTAAATGGATTAAAAATGAGGTGTGGCGTTAACGACACACAAAAGGTGAATGACGATAAGATGGCGGGCTATCAGGCAAGTGAGGTGTCATAGACAATGCCCAGAAACAATTTTTTCTTTTAATCTTCCGAATACTGATCTAAAGGTGTGGTAATACGATGCTATAAGGGTGTACTACATGGTGTTATTATTATAAGTGTCCTCGAATGCAGCATAGAAGCATAATTAGAGCCATTCTTAACTATAAAATTTATTTTAGTCGTCATTAGATTTTATTACTCGAAAGCGACGAAGTAAAACCATCTTCTAATTCTGCTACTCAGTTGCCTTCACATGTCAGGGTTAGGTATGGTTATTCTAGATTTGTAACTGATACTAAGAATCTTGGTCCCCCCGACAAAACTATAAATTTGGGCCGAAGATATAATATTGACTCCCTATATTGGTTGATTGCACTTGTATACCATATTCAAATCCAATAAGCACCTATTAATTGAATAAACAGGGTTTGGAATCAATGCTATAATTATTATAGAAAAATTAGAATAACAATTCTTCAGATATAATTTTTTTTAATTGTAACGTTAATGTTACATAAAAACATTTAACTTATACAGTACTGTATTAATTTAATTTATAATCAAATAATAAAAATAATAATACTTAATTAACTTAAACACTAGTATGGTTTTAAATATACAACTATAATACACTAATACTAACATTAATATTTTAATTCGGTACAACAATTATAAAATATATTTTACGAAGATTGTACCAAAGTATCGGCGCAGTGCTCCGCGTTACCGGCCTGCATAGAAACACGCTGACTGCGCGTGATTGCCGCCGGCGCGTCATTCATTACTCTGCCAGGAGCTCTCGGTGTCGGGCATATGTCAGCGCGTTCGCTTGTGACAATTCACAGTTGCGTCCTCTTACGTGTCATATAGTGCCCGAGATATAATATTTATTACCCCAGAATAATAGTTCCCTTCGCGGCAGTGGAAAACTCACACCTCGTGTTTTAATAAAGTTTACGTAACGTCTGTGCCCCGGTTAATGGGTGAGTGTTGAACAATATATTCCATCCTAGTGTAGTTTTAAGTATCAAACCATTGTATAGATTGTGCTACTTTGCAAATAACTTTCATCTTCCATATCAATATTTTAATAAGCTTTCTATGCCCAAATATTATTCATGCTTATTGCGGTTACACCTAAATGTGAATTTACCTTCTTTTCTCACCTATCTCAATATTACCTTTGTAACTCCGTTGTGATCGTGAGCACCATCACTAACTACTTGTCGGTTCTCCCATTGCTTCCGCTTGACCAGGGTGCTCACCATAGTCGGCAACACGGAGCCAATTATAATGCGAGTCGTCCATTATTCGCAGGGTATTACGTTTACGCTAAGAAGCGGCACACCTTTCCTACGCTCTTCCCCGCGGGTGTCATTCATTTTATAGAAATTTCTTTCATCTAATTTCATATCACCGAAAACTATTCCACGAATGTCATTTCATTTTTTTTTCTAATCACATAAACATCAATTCATTGTTTTTTAAATAATCGAACAACTATTCATCTTGAATCGTTTCGAATTTGTCTCAAATCGTAGCTTAACTATTCATCGATTTTATCTTTCACAGAATAATTAGTTAGTTGTAGTATTAATTTATCGAAACATGATTCACAGATGGTACGTCCCATATATTATTATTGCCACGAACAATGTTTCATCGCAGTAACGTTTCATCGAACGATGCATTTTTGTACCTAACTGTTTGACAGTCTGTGAGCCGCCAGCGTGTCGGTGACGCCCCGCTCGCGCGGGGCGTCTACTTGCGTTCTAAGGGCTGCATGACGTGAACCCTAACCTAACCAACCCAATTTTGATGGGTATTTTGATGGGTGTAGTATTAACTACACGACCTAGGATGCCTATTTCCGCTCTAAAGGTCACAAGATAACCCTAACCTAACCCACCAATAGTACAATTGTTACTATTTTATTTTTTTTACTGCGGGGGGCTTCGCCCCCCGAGCCCCCCTCGCGGGGGGCCCCGCCCCCCGCCCCCCTACTAGCTGCCCTAACCTAATAACCTAATCTAACCTACTTTCTTGACACACTTTTTAGTTACGTAAATTACGTAGGTATATTATATTAGTACGTAACACACTTTTTAGTATCTTTTAACAAGTAAATATTATGATAATTCAGTATTAGAAAGTAAAATCTAAGTAAAAACATTATTCGGCTATGGCGGTGATGATTCGGTAAAGTAAGAATCGAGAAAACATGACTTACGAAAATGCTCTGTCGTTGAAACGAATTATCAAGTACAGTAACACCAGCGAAACGATTTTCTATGCAACAAGAATTTTGGGAACTGAAACTTTCGTTAGTCTAAAATTATAGTATAGGTGGTTCGATAAACGACTATGTCGATAGACAAATAAAAGAATAAAGTAAAATTCGATGAGTTGATTCTTGTGTAAACGGTAATTCGAGCAAATGTATGAGCGATCTATCGACGTTCGATGAATGATTCCTAAGTGATAATAAAATCCTACGAATAGTGTTATAGGAAACAATAATCAATGAAACGATCTTCGGTAAAATGATGGATTACCCTTCCCCGCGGGTGAAGTCCATGAAGCCGTTCCTGCCTGTTCCATCTACGCCGCCCAGCATCAGCGCAGCCCATCAGTGTCAGGGGAGTGTCGGTCTGCGAAAGTGTTGCTAGACGGGCTTTTGAGAACCACGCCAATAAATTTATGTGTTGACTATTGGTGTTCTATTTTATTTAATTAAATACCACCAACATAGCAAACATCACATAATACAAATAATAATGAAAATTAGGCCTAGTTTCAATCTAAGCTCTGGCTGTACTATGGGAGCTAAACAATGATATATTATGCATACTTGTAAAGGTAAATACTCACTTGAATGTATAGTGAACATCCATGACTCAGGGACAAAGTACTTATTACACAAATATTTGCCTGCGTCAGGTTTCGAACCTGGGATTGCTAGCTTTGTGGGCAGGGTCCTTACCAACTGGCTAACATTCATTAATATGTCAATATAAAAGTCATATGAGTTAATATACTATAATAGTAAAGCAAATATAAATTTAATTAATATTTTAGGTTGTACTCAAATCAATTAAAGTCATTAAAGTATGGGTTAATTAAAGTCATTAAAGTATTAATTGGGTTCATTAGGTAAGTTAGGGAAAGTAAACTATAGGTCTTAATTAGTTTGAAAAGAACTTGGTTGCTACTGTCATAACTAGGTGTAATACCACTATGACGATCACACTCTATAACAAAGGCCAAAATATAAATAAAACTAGCTTCATAAATTTAGGGTTCCGTATTACATCATTTCTGATATGAACACCTAACAATTCCAAATTAACAACTAAATATTTTATCAATGGGTTTAACTCATTAATTCTTATTATTACAATTAGGGTTACGGTTCTTTTACAATTTGACGTGGCCGCGACTAGAATTGATATGTTTAAGGTACAATTTGGTGCCGTGACCAGGATGTATGACTTACTTACAATATGGTCAATCATTACCAGAATATTTAAATAAACATGGGATTGAGTGCTATAATATTAGTCGGTGACTAGATTAGTAGGCACTTGACGACGCGGTTAGCCTAGTTGGTAGTGACCCTGCCTACGAAGCTAGCGGTCCCGGGTTCGAATCCCGGTATGGACAAATATTTGTGTGATGAGCGCGAGTATTTGTTTCTGAGTCATGGATGTTTTCTATGTCTTTAAGTATGTATTTATCTATATAAGTATGTTTATCGTTGTCTAGTACCCATAGTACAAGCCTAGAGCTTAGTTTGGGACTAGGTCAATTTGTGTGAGATTGTCCCCTGATATTTATTTATTTATTTTACTTTTACTTTTAACATCAACGAAATATTGTAATCAGTTTGCAATACTGTACTGAATTGTTGGTTGTACATATCTGAAGTGATTGTTACTTGTATTTAGCTAAGTTAGTAGTGATCGCTTGTAGCGATCACAATTTGTTGACGTGGTGGATTAGAACATTTAAGACTTATAGTTGACTTTAAATGGTTGATCATTAATTTAGAGCTCAATAGGGGTTCCCAATAACATTAACAGAAACATAAAATTGAACTAACCTACAAAGAAACCTACTAAGTATCTTATTATATGAGAAATAAAACACAAAAAGTTTAAACATTATCGGTTGTAATCTTAACTTTACATGAAGGGTTATGTTATCATTTTACAATTCTTCATTTCCATTTAAATTATCTGCATTTCCATGTAATGTCGGCGTAGTGACACTGCTTTTACGTTCCGTGGGCGATTATTTTAGAGCAGATTATTAGGTTGGACTGTCAAACTATCGCTGCTGCTTTTTTTTTGTATTCACAAATTTGTTGAAGTAGCATTGAGGCTTCATGTGCTCTGCCTAAGTTTGAAATGCGGGCGAGAGGTTGAGTTTCATATTAATAAACCCTTGTAGTCAGCCAATTCATTATTTCAAACACCAAGCCGGGTCTCTTCCATTTATCGGGAGCACTAAATATTAGTTCACTTTTCTATTAGTAAACAATAAAATATAAGCACGAACGGAGATCCTTCCAGCTATACAAGCGCAATATTTTCTCACTAATTGATTGTAAACTATTAACATTACGAATGTAATAAACAAGCAATTGTAGTCATGGGTGAATTTCAGGGCGTTTCAACCGCCGTCATTAGTGTCACCAAATATATTGACGAAATCAATGACACCTACCAGCAATTTCTGATGTAAACAGAAGCAGAACCGGGGTTGTAGTTTCTATTAGCATCAGAAATTGCTGTAGTGTCATTGATTTCGTCAATATATTTGGTGACACTAATGACGGCGGTTGAAACGCCCTGAAATTCACCCTCATCTATAATAGTCACAGATTGTAATGATGGAAATTATTTGGCAACGTTTGACATTAGCCTACGCAGTTGTTAAGGGTGTTTGAGACACGTAAATAAACGCGCGTGGGGTTAAATAAAAGGATAAGAAAAGAGGTTGTTTAATAATAACACAAAAAAATATTACATAAAAATTGACGGGTTACTTTATTAAAAATCAACTGGTTTATTTTATTTATCTAGTAAAATTGTTTATCGTTGAAGTACAGTCTGTTGTCTCCACTATGATGCAACAACAAAACTGTTTTGGTATGCGTTGGGCTGGTTCTTGAGGGAATAGCGTGGTCGGCTGGGATCGCCAATAATAGGGTGAATTTCAGGGCGTTTCAACCGACGTTTAGTGTCACCAAATATATTGACGAAATCAATGACATCTACTGGCAACTACTGATGTAAACAGAAGCAGAACCGGGGATGTATAGTAGAATTTATTTAAAATGTCGGAATCCACTTGAGAGCTTATCTTCCAATGAATGGCTTTGTTATCTATTGTGAAGCCCGACCGCTAATTAGCAGTGCAAAATGAAACGCACAAATAACAACAGATTTCATATGAATAGCAACTTTACCGCTTAAAGAAGAAGGTTCAAATTGCAATGGCAATGCATTCGAGATAGTACTGTTTAAAATTTAAAGCGGCAGCCAGGTACTATTTTGTTTGTGTCAGTTACAGGGTGATTCAGGGAAAGCTTTCTTATCGTAGTATAGTACGCAAGCACGTCTGCATAGTTCTCAGTCGCCACCAAGTCGACACTACTGTCATAAATTTCGTCAATATATTTGGTGACACTAATGACGGCGGTTGAAACGCTCTGAAATTCACCCAATAACACCTTTTGAGGCTATTAGATGAAGAACCTGGTCATCAACATTTATTCATTCAAAAGTATATCAATTTATACATGCTGGGTTGCACTGAGCCGGGCAATATGCGTTTATTTAGCAGTAGACTATTACATTACTGTTAGACACTTAGGGCCGTATTAATAGACTCATCTCAACCCACCATTGATACGCTCTTTTACAAGACCAACTCAATACGTGATCCTAGGATTAGGATTGCCGCTTATTAATAAACTAATATCACCTGAGTCGTACTCGAGAAACGCATCCCAACCTTGATCCTTGGTTTTTTTAAATTATTATTTTGAGCTTTGGCTTCTAGGCCATCAGCTTAAGCAGATGACATTTTTTACGAATGGGCAACAGATTATAAGACAAATCAAAAGGATGATTATGAACGAAAGGGTGTAACGTTTTGATTCTGCAAGAAAATGTTTTTGCGTTTAGACTTGACACAGATTATGAACCATCAAAAATGAATATTTCGATGTAAAGTGGAAATGCTGTTGCCGCCACGAGTATCAGCGGGGAAGCGGGGGCGGTACGCGGCTAAACCAGTTTCGATGCGCTACGTCCCTCCGCCGCACCTAGCCGCCGATCGCATTCCTCTCTCGGCTTTAGCGACTTGCCATGCACGCTTGTGTGCTCGTCATACATTTTATTTTTGTAACACGTTTTTTAACCAACCATTGTGGATTTGGATTATAGAAGCTTTGTACCATCTACGATTTTTATTATTTCTTCTTCATAAGACCCCAAGTCTTAACATGGTGACCCCGACGTGATGGTTACGCAACGATAGCTTCTGCCCACTGCGCTAGTCGAAGCTTCTAGAGAAGAGGACAAAAGGTCACGCAAACGGCTACTCCGTGTCGGATAAAGAAGATTGCAAGATATTTTCGACCGAATAAAAGCTCAGAAAGATTCAGTGCCGTTTCGTGCAACCGCATGCGTCGTGGAATTCTACGCCGCCATTTTGGAAGCTGCAGCCACCCTTACTTCAAGCCCGCCGGTCAGCCTAATTGCGCCGCAGCCAAGGTTTAGCAAGGGAAGTGCACCATTCCTTTTTTTTTTTCCTTTCTCATTTTCTCTCGAAGTTTCTCTCAACTAGATTATTTAGCTTTGCCATCTTCACCTTCCGCAAAGCTCAAGCTTTACACCCTTTGTAACCCTATAAATTATTCGCGTGACGCACACATTATTTTAAGAGGTCTAGTACCTATGATTTAGTGCCATTATTTTAATACTCTTGTCGCTGCTTGATGCCGGGCTTTGCCACGTGCTTACAATATTTCAACAAGCCCTTTGATATTTATTTATCCTTAAAGCTTACAAAGATAACTTATAATAATAACTGAATCCTATTTGTATTTGCGATATTTTTATAGGCTTCAGTTCGCTCAGTTTTAGCTCTCTAAAGCGCCTTTCCTCTCTTTGTGCTAAACAATAATTATTTATGCATAATCCAAGCTAAAATTCCCCATTGCATAACGTAAGTTAGTAACACGCGTGTTTCGTCCCACAGCCATAGAACCGGTTCCCTCGCCGGCCAGCTCCCGTGCCGCGCCGCACGCACACCACCACAGCGCCGGTCTATCGGCCAGCTGTTGCTGAGCACCTATTCTCGCTGACGCTGCACCGACCGCCGCGTCTGGCAACCACGGTGACTGGGAACATAAGCCGAGCCAATTTACGTATTTATTTTCTGATTTTTTAAATTTGATCTATCATTCGTTGCTTTATCTTGCGCTCGGATCTGTCTTTAAAAATGGCTAATTATCTGTCTACTAGAATTTCAATTAAAGGTCGTATTACTAAATTTAGAAACTTTATTAGCGAATTGAACGAACAAGAAGGTGGTTCTACTAGAGATGTAGACGAGCTTTCAATAAGGTTAGACCGTTTTCGTGCCATGTTTACACAGTTTGACGAAATTCAAACTCAAATAGAAATTGCTAATGCGTCATCTATAAATACTGAAATTGACATAAGGGAAGAGATAGAACGGGATTTTATTTCTCTTATTTCTACTGCTCAAAAAATTATTGACAAGACAGGTGAAAGATCTGATTTTGCAAGCGTAAAGTCTGAAGTTCAAGGTCATTGCAATCATAATAACGAACTTAATTTCCGATTTCCTATAATAAAAATCGCTAATTTCGATGGTTCGTACTTTAAGTGGCTCGAGTTCAGAGACACATTTGATTCTCTCATTCACAGTTCTGACCGAGTAAAGCCGATTCACAAATTCCATTACTTAAACTCTTATTTAGAGGGCGAAGCGGCTCAAGTAATTAGAAATTTGGAAGTTACAGACGATAACTACATTGAAGCTTGGCGTCTCCTCTGCGAGAGATACAACAACAAGAAACAGTTAATTAGTAACCATTTAAACTCATTGTTTAACCTGCAGCCCATTGGTCGCGAATCGGCTAAGTCTCTGCGTTACCTAGTGGATCACGTGTCCAAAAATTTGAGGGCCTTAAATACGCTAGGGCAGCCCACTGAGAATTGGGACACGTTGATTATCCATATGATTTCGGCTAAGCTGGATAATAATACTTCTTTAAAATGGGAGGAATTTAAAGGTAATTCGTGTAATGACGAAATCCCCTCACTGGCCGATTTTAATCGCTTTATTAAGGGTCGCGCCGATATTTTAGAGTCAGTACAACGTAACAGATTTGATAAACCCAGTAGCAGTAAGCGCGAACCCATGTCTTCTCCACATAATAAACAAGAGAAGTCTAGCATGAAAACTTTTACGATTTCAGCCACTCCTAACGCTTCACCAGCTCCTCCTGCCTCGTGTGTATTCTGCAGTGGTGGTCATCGGATCTACGATTGCTCGTCGTTCCTGTCCCTGCCCATCGAAGACCGGATCTCCGGAGCGGCGAAATTACGCCTTTGTCTTAATTGTTTGCGGAAGGGACATACTTCACATCGATGCAGGGTAGCACCTTGTCACACTTGTAAGAAGCGCCACAATACTTTATTGCATAGGGAGGTTTCTCAGGCTGTCGCCGCGCCAGTCGAGGCCCCGCCGCCGCCGCGGACGGAGCCCGGGGTGGCGGTGAACAACATGGCCGTGTCTCACTCGAATCACGTGCTTCTATCTACTGCGCTTATTGATGTTTACAACCCGGTTAATGATAGGCACGTAACTGCGCGCGCGCTTTTAGATTCTGGTAGCATGACATCTCTTATAACTAACAATTTAAAAGAGAAATTGCAGCTGGTACCGCAGCCTAATATTATTAACGTAGTCGGAGTAGGTAACGTTCCCTTGTCCGGCACGCCTGAGCGCTGCGCCATACGGATTCGGTCTAAACATGATAAAAACATCAATTACAATCTCTCATGTTTAGTACTGCCTACTATTTCTAGTAACTTGCCGCATAAGTATATTGATGTCTCACATTTAAACTTACCGCGCAACATAAAACTCGCTGATCCGTCGTTTAATCAGCCCGCGCCTGTAGATGTTTTAATCGGTGCTGATATTTTTTGGAATTTAATTGGATCCGAGCAAATGCATTTGGGACTAGACATGCCGATCATGCGCAAATCGAAATTGGGGTGGGTACTTGCCGGGAACATCAATGCCTGTTCGATGCCTAGCGATAAATCTTTTAATTCGTTTTTGCAATGCAACCATCTGTCCACATATAGCGACAGTTTAGACGAATCGCTGACTAAGTTTTGGCAACTGGAGCAGGTGCCCCAGCCTACTCACTCGCACACAGACTTGGAAGCGGAATGCGAACAACACTTCGTTACTCACACTTACCGCGATGAAACCGGCAGGTTTTGTGTTCGCTTACCGTTAATTACCGAACCTGACTGTTTAGGTAATTCATATCGCTTGGCTAAAAAACGTTTCTTTGCCTTAGAAAAGCGATTTAAAGGCAACCCAGAGCTTAAGATGCTTTATGAGCAATTTATAAATGAGTATTCGGACCTAGGCCATCTCTCTGTATCTGACACTGATATTCCAGAGCCCTCTTTTTTGTGCCTCATCATGCCGTGCTCAAACCCACTAGCGAATCCACTAAAATAAGGGTTGTATTTAATGGTAGTGCTTCAACTTCATCCGGCTATTCAATAAACGACCTACAGATGGTTGGGCCTACGATTCAAGATTCATTGTTCAATATATTATTAAGATTTCGCACTTATAAATACGTGCTGACCGGTGACGTCGAAAAAATGTATCGGCAGATCTTGGTTCAAGAATGTGACCGTGACTTACAATTAATTCTTTGGCGAAGCAACGAGACCGAGCCTTTGAGGACCTTGAGGCTTAACACGGTCACGTATGGCTTTTCTAGTGCCAGTTTTTTAAGTACGCGTTGTTTATGGCAGTTAGGCGAGGAATGCGCGGATGAGAAAATTAAGACTGTGATCCAAAATGATTTTTTGGTAGATGATTTGCTGACAGGGTCCGATACAGTGGATGAACTTCGGTTTATTAAAAATTCGGTTGAGTGTGCGCTAGCGGCTGGTTGTTTCCCCCTGCGCAAATATCGCTCAAATTTGCCATCAATTTTGTGCGGCTCACAAATTCCCGCCACAGGTCAAGGCAGTTTAATTATCAGTTCTTCATCACACACTTTAGGTGTGGGCTGGGACTCTGCTGCAGATGTCATTCATTTTCCCACTCAATATTCTGCCAAGGACGGTTTCCCCACGAAGCGGTCGATCTTGTCCGACTCGTGTAAAATATTTGACCCGCTAGGCGTCCTGTGTCTACTCACAATTATACCTAAAGTTCTTATGCAGAAACTATGGCTCGCGAAAATTGATTGGGACGAGCCCGTGACATCCGAAATTAACGATTCGTGGCAAGACTTTGTTAACGGTTTGGCCTCTTTAACTACCCTGCAAATACCTCGTCATGTTTTGTGTGACGCTCCCACTGAAATCGAGATGCATTGTTTTTGTGATGCAAGTTCGATCGCCTACTCCGCGTGTATTTATTTGAAATCAATTAATGATAAGGGTGACGTTGTTGTCAGACTGCTTTGTGCCAAGGCCAAAGTAGCTCCGGTCAAGGACACGACCATACCTCGCCTAGAACTGTGCGCTTGCGTTCTGGGCGCACAACTCGCATCAGCTGTTTCTAAAACGCTGCGTTGCCGGCTCGCGCGGAAATTTTATTGGACCGATTCTTCCATCGTTTTGGCGTGGCTCAAGACGAGTTATGTTAAATTAAAAACATTTGTGTCTAATCGAGTGGCTAATATTTTAGAACTCACTGAAGGCAGTGAGTGGCGCCACGTCCCGACGTCCCTCAACCCGGCGGACCACGCGTCGCGCGGCGTGGAAGCGCGCCGATTAACGCGATTAGATATGTGGTGGAACGGGCCGTCATTTTTATATGAGCCGCAATGTAACTGGCCTCAATTTGCTTTAAACTCCGGTGATGATTTACCCGAAATGAAAATTGTTAATGTCACAATTGTTAATGACCCGAAGGACAACGTTTTTATTAAATTTGACAAATATTCGAAGCTTAGCACATTACAGCGTTCGTTAGCGTATGTTCTTCGGTTCTTAAATAATTGCCGCCACCCTTCTAGCAAGACCACGGGTGTGCTACAGCCTGAGGAACTTGAACTATCCTTTAAAAAATTGGTAACTTTATCGCAGCAAGATAGCTTCCCTCACGAGTTCAAGACGCTTAGCGACAATCAACCTCTTACCCCCAAAAGCGCAATTTTGTCATTAAACCCCTTTTATGACGCGGATGACAGGGTTCTTAGGGTCGGTGGACGTTTGAGTTCATCTTTTTACTCGTTTGAAAAACGCCACCCAATGCTTTTGCATGCTAAGCACAGGCTTACTAGGTTGTTGTTCCAGCAAGAGCACATTCGCCTTCTGCACGCGCCGCCGCAGCTGCTGCTGGGCTCGACGCGCGAGTCCGTGTGGGCCGTGGCGGGGCGCGCGCTCGCGCGCACGGTGGCGCAGCAGTGCGTCACGTGCCGCCGCGCCGCTGGCAACACCTCCGCCCCTTTGATGGGCGTTCTTCCCTCTCAGCGCGTTACGCCTGACTTTCCTTTTGTTAGCGTCGGTGTCGATTTTGCTGGACCCTTCCTAATTACCGACAGGCGTGGAAGGGGCTGCAAGATTTCCAAGTGCTACTTGGCCATTTTCGTTTGTTTCCGTTATAAATGTTTACACCTAGAGGCCGTTAGTTCGCTGTCTACGGATTCGTTTATTTTATCCTTGCGCCGTTTTATCTCTCGGAGAGGACGACCGCGCGAGATTTTTTGTGATAACGGCAGGAATTTCGTAGGTGCAGCCAAGGAAATTAGCGATTATCTAGCTTCAAACTCAGACTTGGTTTGTAATTTTGCATCGAATGAGGGAATTAAATTTAAATTTCAACCGGCTTATGCTCCCCACTTTGGGGGTTTGTGGGAGGCAGGTGTCAAGTCAGCGAAATTTCATCTCAAGCGAATTTTAGGCAATTCTCACCTGACCTTCGAAGAGTTGGCAACGCTATTTAATCAAGTAGAGGCTATCCTCAACAGCCGCCCTTTATGTCCGTTGTCCTCTTCTCCTAATGACTTCCAACCTTTGACTCCAGGTCACTTCATCATTGGCCGCGCGCTTTCGTCACTGCCGTCGCCCAACCTGATGGATATTAACCCGAGCCGCTTAGATCGATTTCAGAGGCTCGAGGCACTTAGGCAGCACTTCTGGCAGCGTTGGCAGTTGGAGTACATCGCCGAGCTGCAGCAGCGGACGAAGTGGCGCGTTCCCGGCAGAGCCCTCCAGCTGGGCGACCTGGTCCTAATCAAGGAAGAAAATATTCCTCCAATGCACTGGCGTCTTGGACGAATCGCCAAACTATTCCCCGGCACCGACGGAATCTCTCGAGTGGTAGATATTGCCACAACATCTGGCACGTACAAGCGAGGTGTGAAATACCTCTGCCCTTTACTAGACGAGGCAGTAGAACCTTTGAAGACTGACGTCTCCAAGGGCCCCCAGGATGTTGCCGCCACGAGTATCAGCGGGGAAGCGGGGGCGGTACGCGGCTAAACCAGTTTCGATGCGCTACGTCCCTCCGCCGCACCTAGCCGCCGATCGCATTCCTCTCTCGGCTTTAGCGACTTGCCATGCACGCTTGTGTGCTCGTCATACATTTTATTTTTGTAACACGTTTTTTAACCAACCATTGTGGATTTGGATTATAGAAGCTTTGTACCATCTACGATTTTTATTATTTCTTCTTCATAAGACCCCAAGTCTTAACAAATGCAAATCATTATTTTTAGACCATATATTTAAAATTGTTTTACTAGCTTTTAATATAAGGTCATTATGTAAATATAACACATTTTCACCTGTGAAATCGTAAAAAACGAAACGCGCATACTGGGAGCCGGGAATGGAATTCCTATAGGAGGTTATAAGTTCTTCTCGCTGACTTTGTTGATAAAGTGAAAAATATGAGGTTTTTATCTATTAATAAAGGTGAAAAAGTGCAGCGTCTCGAATCCAAAACGGCACTGACCTAACTGGATTTGATTAAATCAATGAAACGAGTCCTGAAGGACTTTTACAGGGAGCTGGAGTTCCTTCTGCTTAAGATGAAAAATAAACTAGATAGACTGACGTAGTCTACAGTAGTTTTACGGAAATTTTCCGTTCAGAGATCCTGTAGACTGACGTAGTTTCTATCAGGACACTACCTACGGGTTAAAGAAGGTAAAATTTGTATTGTTAATTAATTTATTAATTCACAAACATAAGAAGGTACCTAGTTAGCTAGGATAATCACTAAAGGTAAACTCGTAGAACTATGGGCCTTGCTTGCAAGAGTAGGTAGTCCAATTTTCCTACTAACACATTATCGATATATGTAATTTTATGAATAGTTTGATATAATGTAATAGAAAAGTAAAAACTAATGTTCATAACTGAATATTTTTCTCAATAAATGTATGAAGAAACTTTGACTAATGTTGCAAGCTAGGAATATAGTTGTATGAGTTTAAGGTAATTTATTACTAGTATAATACTATAAATCAGAGTCCTCTTGTCTCAGACAGTCTTGGTTAAACAGAATCTATAAGGCTATTAGGGTTGTAATGGGCCAATCCTTATTTAAATAATGTTATCAGAGATACTTTTAACACAGCCAGGCAATTTACATGAGTAATATTATTATTATAGATTTATGCTCAAAACCTTTGCTGCTTTTGTCGACCTGAAAGCAGCCTACGACACTGTGTGGGTGAATGGCCTGCTTCACAAGCTGATAGACATAGCTCCGTGCAAGAAGGTGCTTAAGCTATTAAAAAGTATGTTGGGCCCCCGCTTGATAAAGGTGATACTCGGCGCAGAAGAAAGTAGCTTCAAAACTGTCAAAGACGGACTGCCACAGGGCTCTGTGCTGGCTCCACTGCTTTTTAATGCATACACGAGTGATATGCCTGCGACCAGTGCAGAAAAGTTCATGTATGCCGACGACCTAGCCTTGGCATGTCAAGGAAGGAAGTTCCAGGAGGGGGAAGATGTGCTCACTGAAGACCTTCTTATTCTGAGCTCATATTACAAGAAATGGCGTCTATGCCCAAACCCATCTAAGACTGAAGCGACCGCTTTCCATCTCACTAACTGCTTGGCTGGCACGGAGCTCCAAGTATTATTTAATGGAGAGAGAGTGCGCCACAACTTCGCCCCCAAATACCTTGGCGTTACTCTGGACAGGTCGCTGACTTTCCGCAAACACCTGGAAGCCTCGGCGCAGAAAATAAAGACCCGGGTGAACCTAATTGGGCGTCTGGCTGGGACCACGTGGGGTGCCCGTGCCGATGTCCTGCGAACTTCCGCGCTGGCCCTGGTGTACTCCACTGCGGAGTACTGCGCTCCGGTCTGGTACCGAAGTGTTCACACCCACAAGGTTGACGTACAACTCAACCGAGTCATGCGCATCATCACGGGCACCTTGCGCCCGACACCAACCCCGTGGCTCCCCGTGCTAGCAAATATCGCCCCACCGCGCTCGCAAGCCGCGGCGGGTGAATGGAGCAAAGCGGTCAACACCAGATTCCCTCATAGGTTGCCAATCACTAGGACCCTAGGTAGAAACATACTGGAGCGACTCCCCTCGCGCAGGCCTTTCTGGTCCGATCCCGACATTCGCCAACGCTTCCACTTGCGCACCTCCTGGACAGCTGACTGGGAGTCAGGAGTGTTCTGCGGGCGGACTGGTGGGAGATCCGACTGCCCGACTGCCTGGCTTCAAGGCCAGCCGTAAAAACTGGACGACGGTAAACCGCATCCGCACGGGGGTCGCCCGTTGTAACTACTGTCTGCACAAGTGGGGGCTTAAAGATTCGCCGGTATGCGACTGTGGCGCTCCACAGCAAACAGCGTACCACATCGTGGAAGAGTGCCCAAACCGACGTTTTGCTGGTGGTATTGTGGAGCTCAGCGAGTGTTCTGAGGCGGCTGTGGACTGGCTGCAAAATTTAGATTTAGCCTTATAATTAACGCAGGATAGTTTTCCCCGGCCGTACGATAATAATAATAATAATAATAGATTTATGCATGTTTTAGTGAATGTTCATTAAAAGATTAAACTACCTAACACAATTATAAAACCAAACTGTGTTAAACAGGTTGGTGTATATTATAATATACTTGTTGTTGTTGTTTTTTTTTTATTTTCATATGATCCATCTCGAACTGCCACCCTGGAAGATAGGAGTAAAACATGTTTTTGATATCCATGTTAAATAATTATTTTTCTATTAAAATTTAGCTGTAATTTACCTTAATGTTTTATTATAACAGTATGGTTAACACAAGTTGTATTTTCTTACTTGTCACTCAGTGGATCCCTGTCCCTCTGCTAGGTATTTATCTCTTGATTTTAAACTTAGGTAGAGAGGAGCTACCAAGCGACAAACAAGTCATGGGCAACTTGTGCTATTGATCCTGCAAATACCATTCCATATTTCTGTCATTGCACCTACCATGCACACTATCGACAGCATTTCATCCATGTTCCACTAATATAATATCCCATAAGAACAACTGTCACTTTTTAATTTGCTAAGGTACACTATAAAGTGACAACAAGCAACTTGAGGTAACACTAAATTTAATGAATGTTTATCCCACATGGCATGGTTTATTGGCATATACCTATTGTAATATATAAATTATCAATGGCTAGAAATTTGCTGGATTACGTGTGAACGCGACTTAAGTAAGCGCGACTTACACGACGGTATTACAGTGTTGCAAGTGAAATTTTGTTAATACCTGACTTTTTGGGTAATTTTAAATGGTTAGCTTCAATATTGCATTAGTGTGAGCTTCTAAATTTGGATTTGAACTATCGCTGGTTAACCAAAATTATTTAACTGACAGTTTGTGACACCGTCTTTTGTTTTCACATTTTATTTCAGGTTTTTACCACTAAATCGTGTCGTGGGTTATGACTCAGGATTAATTTCGTTGCTTGCTTCTTCAATCCTAATATTATACAGGATTTCCATGAATTTGTTTGCATATTTTATCGAATCAATTATCATCAAGATGTCTATATTTTGACCATAGCGATGGAGGCCGCGCGAATGCAGGCAACACCCCGTCTCTTGTCAACTCCAGAATGATCGTAGAATATTCGAGCCTTTTACTCTCGATCTGCGTTCGATACGCTTAATTTGCCAATATTATTGTAATACCAGTTTTCCGTAAGTATTTTAAAATTTGGTTGATCATCAGGTCGTCGCTTCATGGAAGCTTTGATTTAAAATACAATTTGTTTTTGTTTCAGTCCAGCCAGTTTTATTACGTGTTTGCCAAATACCCAGGACGTGGCCTTTTCTTGTGTCACGTCGGCAAAGAGATTTTCTAAAGAAAGTGAGTAATAATCATCGTGGGATCACTCCGCGATTTGCGCAAATCGATGGCCCCACCGAATAAACGTGCAAAGGTTAAATAATAATAATCCAGCCTATATACGTCCCACTGCTGGGCACAGGCCTCCACTCACAATGAGAGGGTTTGGGCTATAGTTCCCACGCGGGCCCAGTGCGGATTGGGAACTTCGCACACACCGTCAAATTTCTTTGCAGGTGTGTGCAGGTTTCCTCACGATGTTTTCCTTCACCGAAAAGCTCATGGTAAATTTACAAATTGTATTTCGCACATAAATTCCGAAAAACTTAGAGGTGCGAGCCCGGGTTCGAACCCACGACCCTCGAACGACGAAAGGTTAATACAGTAAAAATTTTTTTTTGCCGATTTGGATTCCCCATGTTGTAATACACCCCCCCTATTTTTTTGAGGGGGCCACGCTTATTATTTTCCGATTTATTAAAGAAAATATTTTTATTCTACGGAAAATATAATCAGCGAGACCACACGAATAGTGTTATTCTCACTTGTTACACAAATTACAATCCATCGCCTAAACACGAACAAACGTGCGTGAGTCTAAAACATTTTTGTTCAAAACTTTACTAAATTTTATATTTGTGTATTATTCTGGTGCACGCTTTTTGCTGTTATGAACGATATGAATTTTGAGAGTATCGCTTCTTGCAGTATAAAGTCGCTATAAAAATTATAGTAACAACTGTTTGCTATTTAATAAAATAACACTCACATTGTGTAATAATGGTTGCAGCATAGAATTTCTCTACGTAATATTGTAATAATTCAAAATACGAATATTCACTGATAATATTCTACGCGTCAAATTTCGTTTGATGAGCTTAGACTTTCTTTGCACCTGTTATACAGTAATGGCTGCTTAGTTGAAGAAAGAGAGGGACAGGGAGTGGCGCGTGACATCAAGACTAGCTAGTAAACGTTTGCAACGCGCACTAGGTGCATTGTCGGCTTAATTCTAAACTATCGAGCGTGCTCGTTTATGGTGCCAAATTTAAGAAAGTGAAAGAAAATTTAAGATTATTACGGTGAGGTTATCTTATCCAGACGTTTTGGATCACGCACCTCTTTGACGCTGTCGGAGATCCGCGGTTGAGAAAAGTAACGAAATGAAATGTTTTCATTGGATCCTTAATTGTTCCGGAGCAACGCCTTCACCAGCCAGCGGTGTGCCGAAGTCTGCGCCAGATGTAGAAGGTATATTCCAATACAGATAGGTGGTGGTGGCGATCGTGCAAACCACGATAAATGCGATGAAGATGTAGTGATGCGTCTGATAGGATGACTTCTTCTTCTTGACTTCGAATGCATTCTGTTGTCCTTTTACCGCCTCAATGCTGACCTGTATTCTGTCTAGAGCTTCTCCATAGTCTTCAATTATAAAGCGGTAGTTTTTCTCCACAGTTATTTATTACGGATTGCTGTATATACATGTCGTTGATTGTGATGTCACTGTGGAAGTTGGTATGAGAATGGATAACATGGTGCTCCCGTTTCTATCGTAATGATTCCTGTGCCCTGTAACAAAAGTGGCGTCACGCCTTTCCTTTTCGAGGTTGACTGCTAAGTATTCCGATGTTACGGCGACTCGCTGAGTGGTGTCCGAGACGATTTGCGGAATTAGAATACAGAATTGACGCAGGGTAGTGATAATTCGCTAGGAAGTTGTCCAGCGATTTATTTAGTCGTTCCTGGAATTGTTCCGGCTTTAGAAGGTTGGCATCATTTATCAAGTCCAGTAGTAGCCTTTGTTGTGGACGCCGCAGGTTGTCCATGTCCATCCCTGCGGCGAGTGCTGTGGCAGTCGTATACTGTTGTCTTGGCGGTCAATCTTGTCTGATTCTGCTAAGTGTTTGTTAATAGCCGTGAATTGTTGATTCATGACTTGCTCATATCTTTGTAGAAGTCTATATTCACCTTCTATTATCGACGTGTGATTTTTATACCTACAACTGTAGTATGATTTTCGTTGTTGCGGGTAAGTTGGATATCTCTGTCATATTGTTGGGGAAATCTCTCGTCCGGTACGCCAGAAAGTGAGTTTGCGACTTAACCCACGCCGTTAATAAGACCACGTCTTGTTTTTTTAGCGTGTGATCCATTTTCAGTCGATAATTAGGTCGTTATAATGTTCCAATTTTCTCAAGTCATGTTGTAGTTGTGTTGTGCTGTGTAGTTGTATTAATATAATAGCACCACCGTTGGTACCCATTTAAGCCTGGGTCACACCGGATGCGTTGCGTAGACGTGCACGTGCGCGTTCGCGTTCCACTGCGTTGTATAGTGTGAAACCTCATATGAGGACACAGCTATACAACGCAGTGGAATGCGAATGTGCACATGCACGTCTACGCAACGCATCCGGTGTGGCCCAGGTTTTAAACTTGAATACTTGCATGATGGGTGTCCGTAACTCTTCCTAGTAACCATTTCGCCGGAGGTATGTTATCCTCTTTCACTAAGACCATGTCTCCGACTTTCAAGACTCTTTTGACAGTGGTCTATTACTCCGGGTCTGTAGTGTTTGCAGGTATTCAGCCAGTTTTCCGGTTAGTTGCCACCATGTTCGAAGGTTACGTGGTTCTGTTTCTGGCGAAAAGGGAGAAATGCCCCGGAGTGAGGTAATCCAAGTCACCTATGCCCTCTGTTAGAGGTGTACTATTAAAGGTCTGGAGTTGAGACAGTTCTCTATTTATGCCAGGAGGGTGGAGTAAATACTCTTTAAGTGTTCGTTTTTGTTCACCAATCACTTGTCGTAGGTGGTCTTAACTGCAATCTCCAACTCTCCATTATCTGTAGGCTATGCGGGCGCGGTAAAGTTCCATTCAATGTTTGAGCTGGCCCAGTGTATCCATGATCTCGGTGTTGATGTAACGTTTAAGAGCTTTTCCTTTTTCTTGTGCCAGCACCTTTGCCGCAATAATAAAATAGATATCGTTGTCACTGTAGATGTGTAGGGGTAGGCTTCGTCTAGCGCCTATTCTTTTAAGAGCTGCCAAAAAACGTTTCGGTGCTTAAATCTGACACCAGTTCTAAATTTTTTACAAGGTGAGTACCGTAAACACGGGTAACTTTAACTTTAGCCCCTATATCTCCAGCTTTTTTTCGTATATTTTGCAATTTTAAGTAACAAATACTTTCTTTAGAATACGTAGTGAAAGTCCGTATAATCTATTTTGATAAAAATAAAAAAGTAAAGTATTTTTATTGGGTGGGCAATGTTACCCCCCAGGGCTAAAGTAACCCGTGTTTACTGTATGTGTTTACTTTACAAATCCATTATTAACCAAATTTTTATTAAATTCACAAAAAAACAAAGTATTAAGTTTAAATAGTAAAAAAGAAGACAGTTTTAATTACAAAACATTAACAAGAACGCCTTAGTTATTGTTAAGAATATTTGCACAAAGTTGTCTTACGCAATCTTGCACAAGTAAGCGTGTTACTGTTTAAAACTGATATTAACAATAGTGTATTTCTTCCTAAAAAAGCATGCGAGAGCTTAGTACCCATCACAGCAGTAGTCTGGATTCTACGCAAAAAATAACGCAACATTGCATTACATTTAAAATAGTCGGACCTTATAACACGAAAAAACGTGTAAACGTTTAAAGCATGTTCTATCTGCGCTTATCTACACTAGAATAAAAAAATAACATGCTTTTTCTCAATTTTCTTGAAAACTAGCATTTATACTTAATGTATTATAAAGTTAATAGAAAGATTATTTTAAAATCTATCTATTTTATGTACATGTTATATACCAATTCTGTCCCATTTGCTCGTAATCACAGTTCTAACGTTTTTATTTTTTCCTGTAAAATTAGCTTTTTTCACATGCACGTTTATTCGGTGGGGCCATCGAAATAAGCATTTGCTTAATTTTTGTGTTTTTACAGCCTCACTCTACGTCATTGCGTCTTGCTTTAAGAATACCATTTTGCATGGGCTGTGCACCTGCTCCGGAGTCGACATTATCCAATAGACGCCTATAGGCAGGGTTATTTTCCTCCAAAAGGTAAGATTAAAAACAATTTTGCTATAGATTTTCATATTTTTGAGATTATGTTACTTGTGTTCCATTATCATGCCAAATCCTTCTTTCATCGCCTGTATGTCCTTCTTGCACTTGCTCGGGAAGGCTCTTACATTACTATATGCGTGATTGTACCGATATTTCCCATCTTTTCTAAAATTATGTTCTCCGGGATGACCTAAAATGTTATAATGGCCAATTCCAGGAGGTAACTTGCTACCGGTAACTTTCTACGGGTAACTTCTACGGGTACATAGCACGGGCACTTAGCACGGGCTAGCTTCTTACTTCCCATCTTACTGCACCAGTTGAGCTTAAAAGACAGAATTTGCTTCTGTCCACCCCGCTCGGCTCACCGAGGCGAACCCGCACTGCTTGTCACAGCTGAGTCCACTCCAATTCTATCTTATTTTACTATTTAAACTGTAGTAGGGAATCGTTTAATCGACCAACATTTTCACCACTGTCCAAAACAACCTTCTATTAATAATTTAACTATTAAACCCTAGTTTTGAAGGGCGGGGCCAAATAAACCAGCCTGAAATACTACACAATTGGTTTAATTTCTATATAACCCTTGGATTACCCTCTTAAATACATTAAATTAGATAAATAACTGAAAACCATACATATCAATATAACATCAAATTATTTAAACATAACATACCAATTTTTAAATATTACATTGGCGCCCGAACCCAAAGTTTTGACAGATTGTTCTTATTTTACACCTTGTTGGTCGATTACTCGTTGTAAAATTTAATGTTTATGTGGTTATGTGTTCACTGCACTGCTTTTTGCTAAGAATTTGTGTTCTTGTGTGAATTTGTGTTCTGTCCAATTCTTATTTATTACAAGGGGAACGCTCCCAGCTGTATAATATCTGGTTCTTTTTAATATTCAGAAAATAAAACTTAAATACCTACTTTAATTGGTTTGCTGCTAAAATTCTTATATTGCATTTTCATAACTCAGTTAAAGTGTGTTTCATTCAATCCAATTCATTTCATATTATGAATTATAAATTGTTCTGGGTTTTATTAAATTTATAATAAGACATAAATTCACAGTTCTATACCTACTCCTTGTACTACTGTAACTATAACTTTTGATAAAAAAAAAAAAATATAATATTGTTTACATACCTTTAGCTTAACTTGATTATAATTTTTAAGTGTGGTGAACATAACACATTAATTTGTTACTATTTCAAGTCAAATGCTTAAAATTTTACTTTACTACATAAAACTATAATTATTGTTGATAATTTGATAACATCTGTGTCTCTTACAAATACATGAGGTGACAGTTACCTTATACATAATTAGATCATAGTACTAAACTTAAATTTCAAGTGCAATATATTACAATTTCTTTATACTTATTAGCAAGTGTATACAAATAAATAACTATCTACCTATTACGTAATTAAGATACCTAAGATTATATAAATACTCACTGTTCTCTATACAAACAGTGAGTAATTACTTTAAGACTGGCATGGAGAGGAAAACTAGGTTTATTTTTAAAGAAATTTTTATACTGACCTTAAGAGTGGTACACACTGCCGCTTGATTGTTAATTATACCTAGCTTCGCATTATTTTGTAATTGGTTGATGAAACAATTCTCTTTTCTACAATAATATTTTACGGAGTGCAAGCCATGCAATTTAAAGGTCACCAACTTTAAATTATTACCTACCACTTGTACGTCATCTCGTTAGGCGAGATAAATAGCATAACACATTAATCGCAATATTAGTCAACATTTTTTTTTCCATCGGGTCGATAACGTAACACCTGACGGACCAAACTAGGTTATACCTAACTTTTACTTAATTAACTTCTACTTATTCATCCATTCAAGCATATTTTTTTTAAACCGGGAATTACCTTAGCTTTGGCTGTTTTTGACGTTTATTGTTGTTTTTATTCAACGATTGCGGCATTATGATGGAGGACAGGCGAATTAGTTTTAACCTTTTACAAAAGGATGAACTGGAGTACGAGATTCGTGTTCGAGGTGGTTCACCGACCGGTTCCGTCACCGACATGCGAAATTTGGTCAAGAAACTGGATAGGGATATACCCACCGACGAAATTGCTACCTTCGAAGGTGAGGCGTCCGACGAACTTGCAGCAATAGCGGTTAAACTGGCGGGCCTGAAGGACCTTTACAAAACAACCACCGACAAGCGTTGTCCACTTAACGTCTTAAACAGAATACAAGCTTTGGGTCATCATTTATATCATCGACTGTCACGAGTCTTTCTCCTTATTTCCGATTCCGAGTCTAATTCAAAATTACACCAAGAACTAACCGACGATTTGGAACGTCAACTTGGTAAAATAGATAATGTTTTGCAAAATTTTCAAAGCGTCGAATCCGCCGCTGAAACTACCTTACCTACCGCCGTCCCTACGACCGCGGCTACTACCTCATCGTGCAACTATGACCGACATAACGCGGTCCATAAATTAAACCTTACCTACGACGGGAAGACGTGCGTTAAGACTTTCTTACATAAATTGGAACGCGTTCGTGTTTCGCGCGATATTGCTGAGTCCAGACTTTTCAGTTCTGCTGGCGAACTTTGTACCGACGACGCGCTGGTGTGGTTTGATGGTGTTTGCAACCAGGCCCACAGCTGGGCGGAACTGAAAAAGCTGCTGCTTCGCGATTTTCTACCTATCGACTATAATGAACGTCTCTTGCACGAAATACGAGCACGCACCCAGGGTCTTGATGAAGGTATTGTTAAATATATAAGCGTCATGCAAAGTTACTTCTCTAGACTGGAAATCCCTTTATCCCAGCCAGAAAAATTAAATCTTCTACTACATAACATACGTCCATTTTATGCCCGTCAATTAGCCTTACAACCTATTAATGACATAGATGAATTAAAATCTTACTGTCGCCAACTTGAGGCTGCCAGCCAACGTGCAAAGTTATTCTGTGAGCCTACCACGGATATCAGTAAATCCTTAGCTTCGGATCTTGCTTACCGAACCGGAGTTTCTACGTCTCGACCTGCACCTGTTAAGCCAGTATCTAAACCAGTCGCAGCGACGCAGCTACCAGTTACCTTTTGTGTGCGCTGTCGGGTGGACGGACACAATCTGAAAGGTTGCACAGCACCTCCCAGACTAGTATGTTATCGTTGTGGTGCCGAGAACGTGACCGCAAGGAGCTGTACCAACTGTCAAGCTAATGGCTCCTCTCCAAAAAACTAAGTTGTTCGAGTCAGAGTATGGCTGGATCGAACCTACCAATACCTAATCACCACCACAGTGAATCTACTCACCTTAATACATATTCAAATAAACGTAATATTCTATTTACTAAAAACCATACATTCTCGGACTTGACTACCAATACCTACCTACCTTGTACTACCAATACCTACCTACCTTGTACTACCAATACCTACCTACCTTCTACTACCAATACCTACCTACCTTGTACTACCAATACCTACCTACCTTTTACTACCAATACCTACCTACCTTCTACTACCAATACCTACCTACCTTGTACTACCAATACCTACCTACCTTCTACTACCAATACCTACCTACCTTCTACTACCAATACCTACCTACCTTATACTACTAATACCTACCTACCTTGTACTACCAATACCTACCTACCTTCTACTACCAATACCTACCTACCTTCTACTACTAATACCTACCTACCTTTTACTACCAATACCTACCTACCCTCAACTACTAATACATACCTACCTTCAACTACCAATACCCATCTCCTTACTACTACTCATACCCGCTTACCCACCACTACCGCAATACTCTGCACACGTACACACACACCCTTACACATCACTTACCCACCCCACCATCCCACTAACACAGCTAATACCTCCAACACCCATACCATTAACAACACTAATTACCACGCTTTTGCTTTTACTAACGATACTAATAACACTTACAACCGCGTCCGTGCTTCTGTCCCTACTAAAACTATTAACGCAAATAACAAACCCGATTTACTTCCTACTCCCTGCGCTATTCCTTCCCGCAGTTATTCCTTACATAATTCCCCACTCTCCTACACTACCCGCTACCCATATCCTATACTACACGCGACTAATGTCCCCGTCCTACCTTCTCGACATCACACATACTCTTTATCTAATAATAACATTCCTAACTCACCTTTACCTACTTACACACCTACTCCAATGACACCCTGCTGTCATAATACCCCACTACCTAAAAATAAAACCCGTTACTTTTGCACTAAAATTTATTACAATTCGTCCCTATCTAAATACAACCGAAATGATCCTTCCTCGGAAATACCTACAACCACCACCTCTACCCCAATTGTACCGATCCTGACCAATCCTGTTATTAAGTCCGAACTATCGGAAAGTAAATTAAAAGTAAATAAACGTAAAATTCCTACTAAAGTCATTAAACAACAAATTAAAGACAGCGATAATACTCATACCGCTCCAAATGTTGAAAGGCAGCCTAGGTTGTCGACTAAAAATGTTTCATTTAATATCAAGACAGGGAAAGTTAAATTAAATAGTTTGATTAATGGGCAAGACGTACGTCCGTATCTTACCGTGAAAATTTATGAATTAGATTTTACCGGCCTTTTGGACTCGGGATCGGAAATTTCGATTATTGGTGGCGAGGCAGGAAGCCATTTTGAGAATTTAGTAACAATTCATAAATCCAGTGATTTAGACTATATTGTCACGGCCAATGGGTCCACTTCTCCTATTTCAGGTTTTGTTTTCCTACCAGTTACCATGGGCGACAAAACAGCAGTTGTGAAATTCTATATTATACCTGGTGTATCTACAAGACTTTTGTTTGGTATTAATTTTTGGCAGGCATTTGACATTGCTCCTGATGTGTTATCGTTACTTACTAATGTTCAGTCTTTATCTGACGAGGACTACAACAATACCTTCACTTCTGAGATTCGGTTCCTCCATGGTTTGGACGCCCTTTCCACAAGTGAACAGCTCCAAGCTGAAGAGCTATTAAAGGAATTCGAATCAATTTCATCAGAAATAAAGGGCTTAGGTCGTACTAACCTTCTGTCTCATAAAATCGATACCGGAGACGCTAAACCTATTAAGCAACGCTACTACATGCTGTCTCCTGGGAAGTTGGCGGAGCTCAATCGACAACTCGACGAGATGCTCGAAATGGATGTGGTGGAGCCTAGCCAAAGCCCATGGAATAACCCCGTAACCATGGCTCCTAAAGCTGATGGTACCCTTAGATTTTGCTTAGACAGTAGGAAGCTTAATGAGATCTCCAAACACGATGCCTACCCCCTCCCGTATATCAATCAGATCCTCGACCAGTTGGGAAATGCCAAGTTCCTATCCTCCCTCGATCTTAAATCCGCGTTCTGGCAGATACCCCTAGATTCGCTGGAGTCGAAAGAGAAAACCGCTTTTACCGTTCCGTCACGCGGTCTATTTCAGTTCAAGGTCATGTGCTTCGGGCTTACCTCTGCGCCGGCTACCCAACAGCGTTTAATGGATGTTCTCTTCGGACCGGAATACAACGGACGAATTTTTATTTATTTGGACGATATTATCGTGGTTTCGGAAACATTCTCCGAACACATTACCCTATTACGTGCTGTCTTAGAGCGACTACGCTACGCCAACCTTACTATTAACATTTCTAAATGTAAATTCTTCCGTAACCAATTGAAATACCTGGGTTTCCTTGTCGATGAATTCGGATTACGCACCGACCCCGATAAGGTTAACGCCATTATTGATTTTCCTATACCTAACAATCGCAAGGACGTGAAGCGCTTCCTTGGTACTGCGTCTTATTATAGACGTTTCATTAAAAATTTTAGCAACATCGCTGGACCGCTAAATCAACTTACTTCCTCCCGTAAAGGGGCTCCTCCTTTCCGTTGGTCCCCAGAAGCTGATCACGCGTTTAATACACTCAAGACTGCCATGACCACAGCACCTGTTCTGGCTTGTCCCGACTTTACGAGACCATTCAGTGTCCACTGTGACGCTTCAGATTTCGGGGTCGGAGGTACCTTGACGCAGGAGATCGACGGTGAGGAACATCCTCTTGCCTACTACAGTCGCTCGCTCTCACCACCTGAGCGCAATTACTCTGCAACAGAGAGAGAGGCTCTAGCTGTTGTGAATGTGGTGGAACATTTTCGACCTTACCTTGAAGGCGATAAGCCATTTAAAATTATTACGGACCACTCTAGCTTAAAGTGGTTCTTAAACCTAAAAAACCCAACCGGACGTCTCGAGAGGTGGGGCTGCCGGTTGTCCCGTTACAATTTTACTATAGAGCACCGCCGTGGCTCTGAAAATATAGTACCAGACGCTCTGTCGAGGTCTGTGCCTGTTGCTACCGTAGATTTAAATACAATCACCGACTCTTGGTATCTTAACCTTTATAAGCGTTGCGACACTAACCCCAGTTCGTGTCCCAATTTCCAAATCGTCAATGGTCGCCTATACCGTTATACGAAGACGACCACCCCACTTAAGAAGGACTTCGATTGGAAAGAAGTGATCCCTTCGGATTTCCGCGACGAGATTCTGCACGAGAACCACTCAACACCAACTGCCGCACACCTGGGCATTGCCAAAACCTACAGACGGTTAAAACTACGCTATTTCTGGCCATCCTTATATCAGGATGTGATACGTTACATAAATAACTGTTCTGTTTGTTCGGTATACAAGCATAGCCAGAAATCTACTCCCGGATTCATGGGAAGCGCTAAGGAGTGTTCTCGACCTTTCCAATGCTTAAGTATAGATCTCGTAGGACCGCTTCCACCATCAAGACAACTGAACACCTACCTACTCGTTGTGGTATGCTGCTTCACTAAGTATGCTATGCTATTCCCCATGCGTCGAGCAACCGGGAAAGTTATATCACAACGACTGGAGAATCAAGTGTTTATCCTTCATGGTATTCCGCAGACCATTATAGCGGACAACGCCTCATACTTTACAGGTGGTGATGTCCAGCAGTTGTTTTCGAGATATAACATACCCCAACTACATTACACTCCGGTTTATACCCCACAAATAAATACCGTCGAAAGGTACAACAAAACCATTGTTACCGCGATTTCTAGTTTTGTCAAGGATGACCATCGAACCTGGGATCTGAATATTTCAAAAATTCAGTTTGCTTTAAACACTTCCGTTAATGAATCCACCTCATTCACACCTTTCATGTTGGTGCACGGCCGTGAAGCAGTACCCGATGGAACGATTTACAATGACGTCGAGACAGTGGAGGAGATCATTTTCTCTTCGAGACGTGATTACTTTGACAAGATCATAACACTAAAAGATATCTACCCTACCGTCAAAGCCTTACTACAAAAAGCTCATGATCGGAATATTAAACCCTACAACGATAAGCGTCGTGACATTGAATTTAACGTTGGTGATGAGGTGTGGAAACGCACTTATAAACAAAGTAATGCCGGAAAATATTTTGCCGCCAAGTTAGCCCCGAAGTACGAACGGTGTCGTGTTGTTCGTAAACTTTCTCGCCTCGTGTACGAATTGGAGGACGAGAACGGGAAACTCTTAGGGAAATGGCACATTAAGGATTTCAAACCTACTTCTTGAATCCTAACGGATGTTTAAAGCCAATTGAATTGAATTAGTTGTATTTTAGTTTTAGTCATTTGAGTTGCGCATTGTGGAGCACATCATCCTCCCCCCGGACCGTAAGGATTTTAATGGAACGAATAACATCTGTCCTGGGTTAGCTGGATTTCTCTTGGGTTTTGTTTTCTGAAAGATTAAGAAATTGTGATGTGCTTCCTTGTTAGTTTAAGTGTAAGGACAGAAAGGAGTCAACCTTATATTGTTAGTATTTAGTTTTTTTTTCAGATCGGTTTGTGACCCGTTTCCAGCAGTAAAAATAAGCCAACACTTAGAGAGCGGTTAGTGACTCTACAGATGTTGTGAACCGGTGATCTTCAATCTAACTATTCTCTTCTAGGTTCTATGGACCGCGTCGTTTTGATAACATTAAGATCTGCGCCGCTACTTCCTAAACCTACGTTTTGCATGCGCCTGTCTTTAGATTAAGTTGGGTTGACTTCCCTGTGTAGTTTTTTTAATTCATTATTGTTTTTTTGGTGTTTCAGCTGTTGGTTTGCTTCTCCCGCCATTCATACAATTAGACATAATATTTCGTGGTTTATCCCGACTCAGACAGGTCGTTAACTTGTGACTCCGCGACCTCGACCGTCGTAAAACAGATTCGATTGTACCTGGTCATGTCGGTAAACTGAATCCAAGTCTTCATGTGGAATTTTTTTTTCTGCTTGATGTGTTTGCATCTTTGTAATACTACCTATATTTACCTTATCAGCTACCTTTACCCCGAACGGTTGTGGCTCTACCAGCCCAACGTTTACCCAACCATTACTACTACTCCGAGTATACTTACCAATCTGCTTATGTTCTTTCTTGTTCTGTCTATGGCTGCCGAGCCATAGGTCTTGCTGCATTTGTTTCCAGCGACGGTCACGCGGATCCATTTGATACCGAGGCTTTGGTAGCGACCTGAATTCGTTGGCCGAGAATTCTTGTCTATTTTAAATACTTTATCTCCCCTTCCGTTTACCAACTATTAACTGCTTATTTTTTTTACTTTGCAGCTCGAGGGCGAGCTGGAATTTTACTCATACCTCGTAAAATTCTCCTGGTTAAGGGGGTGTGTAATATATAAATTATCTATGGCTAGAAATTTGCTGGATTACGTGTGAACGCGACTTAAGTAAGCGCGACTTACACGACGGTATTACAGTGTTGCAAGTGAAATTTTGTTAATACCTGACTTTTTGGGTAATTTTAAATGGTTATCTTCAATATTGCATTAGTGTGAGCTTCTAAATTTGGATTTGAACTATCGCTGGTTAACCAAAATTATTTAACTGACAGTTTGTGACACCGTCTTTTGTTTTCACATTTTATTTCAGGTTTTTACCACTAAATCGTGTCGTGGGTTATGACTCAGGATTAATTTCGTTGCTTGCTTCTTCAATCCTAATATTATACAGGATTTCCATGAATTTGTTTGCATATTTTATCGAATCAATTATCATCAAGATGTCTATATTTTGACCATAGCGATGGAGGCCGCGCGAATGCAGGCAACACCCCGTCTCTTGTCAACTCCAGAATGATCGTAGAATATTCGAGCCTTTTACTCTCGATCTGCGTTCGATACGCTTAATTTGCCAATATTATTGTAATACCAGTTTTCCGTAAGTATTTTGAAATTTGGTTGATCATCAGGTCGTCGCTTCATGGAAGCTTTGATTTAAAATACAATTTGTTTTTGTTTCAGTCCAGCCAGTTTTATTACGTGTTTGCCAAATACCCAGGACGTGGCCTTTTCTTGTGTCACGTCGGCAAAGAGATTTTCTAAAGAAAGTGAGTAATAATCATCGTGGGATCACTCCGCGATTTGCGCAAATAAGCATTTGCTTAATTTTTGTGTTTTTACAGCCTCACTCTACGTCATTGCGTCTTGCTTTAAGAATACCATTTTGCATGGGCTGTGCACCTGCTCCGGAGTCGACATTATCCAATAGACGCCTATAGGCAGGGTTATTTTCCTCCAAAAGGTAAGATTAAAAACAATTTTGCTATAGATTTTCATATTTTTGAGATTATGTTACTTGTGTTCCATTATCATGCCAAATCCTTCTTTCATCGCCTGTATGTCCTTCTTGCACTTGCTCAGGAAGGCTCTTACATTACTATATGCGTGATTGTACCGATATTTCCCATCTTTTCTAAAATTATGTTCTCCGGGATGACCTAAAATGTTATAATGGCCAATTCCAGGAGGTAACTTGCTACCGGTAACTTTCTACGGGTAACGTCTACGGGTACATAGCACGGGCACTTAGCACGGGCTAGCTTCTTACTTCCCATCTTACTGCACCAGTTGAGCTTAAAAGACAGAATTTGCTTCTGTCCACCCCGCTCGGCTCACCGAGGCGAACCCGCACTGCTTGTCACAGCTGAGTCCACTCCAATTCTATCTTATTTTACTATTTAAACTGTAGTAGGGAATCGTTTAATCGACCAACATTTTCACCACTGTTTATTTAACTATTAAACCCTAGTTTTGAAGGGCGGGGCCAAATAAACCAGCCTGAAATACTACACAATTGGTTTAATTTCTATATAACCCTTGGATTACCCTCTTAAATACATTAAATTAGATAAATAACTGAAAACCATACATATCAATATAACATCAAATTATTTAAACAATACATTCAATTTTTAAATATTACACTATCTATATGTAATCAAACAAGCAACCTAATTATTTAATCGTATGGTCCATTTACATAAACATTTAAAATATACATAACTAAAAAGAGAACTATAGATCCACATTCAAGGTCCCGAGCCAGGCCAGGTGTTTGTTTAGCAATCTAATAAAGATAGTTTAATAAAGTTTCAATACGAATCTAATTTTTTATTGAACTTGCATATTTATTACACAATGTATTGCATATTTATTACAAGTGGCAGACTTAAGGTAGGGACACACTTATCCCACGTACGCAACGTATGCAATGCATTATGATATTCTGGACTCTTGAATTTGTATGATTTGAAACACTTATCATACGTGGCGTTGCGTATGACAAGTGTGATTCTACCATACAAATTCAAGAGTCCAGAATATCATAATGCATCGCATACGTTGCGTACGTGGGATAAGTGAGTAGTATATTATTGAGAGTTTCAGAACACTTTCGTGTTCTGAAACTCCCAAAGCGTTTTTTGACAAAACGCTCATTTCGATTTGGTCGTTTTTTTAAACGCTCATTATGTTAAGAAGTTCATACGGTTCTAAAGCACATTCTTGTTCTGAAACTCCATATTCACATATAACTACTTACTATATTGAAGGTCTAGGTTCATTGGGTATAAACCTTTCATGCTTACAACACGTAGTACTTAATATTGCTTTTATTTTTAGAAATATGAAGTTTGTGAAACAACCTCAAAACTTGCAATTAGAAGTTGTTTGTCCAGTTCGCAACGATCGCAATTTACGTCATGGAGAACTTTTACCGAACACAATTCGAAGTATAATTTGTGGCCCTTCTAACTGTGGAAAAACCAAGGACCATATATAATAGGACTGACAATCACATACAAAAAAACGTAACTCTGAAATAGCTCAAAATTCGGTATTAAAACTAGATGGCGCTGCTTTGTAGCCTGGAAGTGGCAAAAACGTTATTTTCACCATTATTTTCTCGTGATTTTTTTATTTTTTAAGAACAAACGTCTAAGTTCTTTATTTTAACACCATAATATCACTTCTATACACAACTTTTAAATATTATATTTTTTACTCGTCAACAGCGTGAAACAGGTCGTATTTAATAGATGGCACTACCTCTGGAATCATTGATTGCTCAAGGTTGCTCGCTGGTTTGCCAATTTTTGCTACATAAAATAACTAGATGGCGTTGGTGCACTGGTAAAATGTGGATAAAATTACGCATATATTGACAAATTCGAGATTTTCCACGAACTAAACAGTCACTAACGTAATTTGGTGCTGTTAGAAAAGTTTTATACGTAAGAAGTTTGTTTTTCGTAAAATATGGATGTAATAATCAAGGATGTAGGTAATAGTATACCTAATAAATGAAAACGGATTAGAATAATTATGTACCTACTACCGTTTCCCGCTGCCGCAAATATGGGTCAGATTAAAATGTTTTTATTTTTAGGGTTCCGTAGTCCTACAAGAAACCCTTATACTTACCTAGTTTCGCCATGTCCGTCCGTCCGCTGCCTAGCTTAGAGGCTGTTAGTACTAGAAAGCTGTAATTTTACGTAGGTCAGTAGGTACGTAAACCTACCAGGACCAAATACATATTTTAACCAGGGCTCGAGCCAGGACCAAATATATCGAAGTCGGTGGCAAGAATCATTGTGTCATATATATTTCATGTACCTATCAAACACTAAATAGGCAATTCCTAGAACTCCTAGGAGGCCGGTCTTTATTTCACCCTTTTTAGTGGGTTTTTGAAGACGGTTTTATTTTTTTGTTAATTATAAAGCGTTATTTAAAAATTATCTTCTGTGAAAATTATCTAATAAATCAGCCGCCATCTTGAACTTTTTAGTTATTCGACCGATTGCTTCCAAAATCGATATCTAGGGATTTGTGTGGTCTCCAACAACGAATCCGTTGACAGAGTGAGAAAAAGTAGCCGCCATCTTGAACTGTTTAGTTATTCAACCGATTGTTTTCAAAATTGATATCTGGGGATTTGAGTGGTCTCCAACAACGAATCCGTTGACAGAATAAGAAAAAGAATCCGCCATCTTGAACATTTTAGTTATTCGACCGATTGCTTCCAAAATTTATATCAGGGGATTTGAGTGGTCTCCGACAACGAATCCGTTGACAGTATGAGAAAAAGAATCCGCCATCTTTAACTTTTTAGTTTTTTGTTCGATTGCTTCTAAAATCAATATCTGGGGATCTGTGTGGTCTCCAACAACGAATCCGGTAACAGAATGAGAAAAAGTAGCTGCCATCTTGAACTTTTTAGTTATTTGACAGATTTCTTCCAAAATCGATATCTGGGGATTTGTATGGTCTCCAACAACGAATCCGTTGACAGAATGAGAAAAAGTACCCGCCATCTTGAACTTATTAGTTATTCGACCGATTGCGTAAGTATGCGTACTAACTTAAGCCCCCATTTCATCCCCTTAGGGGTAGTTTTTCCAAATTCGCCGAAATATTTTTTTTATTTGTTAACAGTAGCCTATATACCAATTCCCACATTTCGAACTTCAAAAATGACCAAACTCCAATACAAATTTTTAACCCCCATTTCAACCCCTTAGGGGTAGTATATCTTAAATCACTGAAAGCATTTTTTATTTATTGACAGTACCCTAAATACACATTTTATACGTTTCTAACTTTAAAACTGACCAGTTTGGTCCCCCGTACAAATTACCACCCTCATTTCATCCCTTAGCCTTTAACAGTAGCCTATATACCAATTTTCACGTTTCTGACTTCAAAATTGACCGAGATCTGATACAAATTTCCACCCCTCATTTCATCAACTTACGGGTAGTTTTTCCAAAATTGCCAAAAATTTTATGATTTTATTTGTTAACATTAGCCTATATATACCAATTTCCACGTTTCTAACTTTAAAATTGAACAAACTCCCATACAGATTACCGCCCCCCATTTCATCCCCTTAGGTGTAGTTTATCCAAAATCGCCGAAAGTAGGATTTTTTATTTGTTAACGGTAGCCTTATACCAATTTCCACGTTTATAACTTGAAAAACCACCAACTTCCCATACTAACTTTAACCCCCCATTTCCACCTCTTAGGGGTATTTTATCCAAAATCACCGAAAGTAGTTTTTTTATTTGTTATCAGTAGCCTATATTCAAATTTCCACGTTTCTAACTTGAAAAACGACCAAACTCCCATACAAACTTTAACCCCCCATTTCCACCCCTTAGAGGTAGTTTATCCAAAATCGCCGAAAGTACTATTTTTTATTTGTAAATAATAGCCTATGTACCAATTTTCAGGTCTTTGACTTCAAAAATGAATGACTTCCATACAAACTTCCACCCCCAATTTTTACCACTTGGGGGTTGAATTTCGAAAAATCCCTTCTTAAACGACGCCTACAATGCAAACTCAACCCCCCCTCAAAATTTCAAAGTTCTATCTTTAGCGGTTTGGGCTGGGCGTTGATGAGTCAGTCAGTCAACCGGACATTGCCTTTTATATAATATATAGAATTATAAATAAAATTCATACTATAATGCTAAAATAATATTGATTTTTCTTCTCTCCATTCAACGGCAACTCTCAATAACGCCATAAAATGCGCAGTCCCTTCAGTGTCGCTATTATGTATATATAGAGTTTACACGTATATCGTTCGTTCAAATAGTGTGCAGTACACCCACACACTGCTATGGAAACCATATAATATTATCTGAATAGCAATACCCATTATTGAATAATTTAATATTAAATCCATATTTCACTTTTAAAACATCCTGTACATGTTGAAATCGTGCGCTCGCTAGGATAGCGACGAGTCAAATGAATATATTTTGGTATCTTTGTCGTGTGTGGTGCTTAGCTATAATATAATATATATTTTGGTATATTAATATATATTATAGCTCCGTGTGTGACGCGCCTTAAAAGCAATGCAGCAGTGTTGCCAGGTCTATTTTTCACTTTACCCTAGCCTTTGTCAAATTTTATCCCACTTTTGTAGCGTTATTGAAAAATAAACCCAAATTTCAACTATGGTTTAAAATAAACGTTTTGCACAATGACCCTGTTTTCCCACTTTCGTTAAGGAACACTAAAACAGGTGTACATATCAGTTTACTCAGTATTTATCGACAATTTCGACATAGTTCGACCAGTTTTATTTAAATGGATAGAGATTGAGATAGTGAATATCTTAAGTACGTGGGTACGTCTAAGCTACTAATAATAAATTATAATTTTATAAGCCTTTAATATTATTACCACTGATGACATCAAAATGCATATTGCCATTAGGGAGGAGTATATTGTCTTAGGTACCAACCTAAGTGTTATGTTAAGTAAATAAATAAATGTTATGACGATAAAACAAAATACGATTCAACGAAAAAATTACCTTACATTGAGTTCTGTTTTTAGTGTTTTTACCCTAAATCTTGAGAAAATATCCTAAAGTGACATCACTGCTCCTCTTTTATAACTTTTTAAGGTTTGGCGTTTCAATTTTCATTTCAATTCGCGCAGAATCTAAACTTTCTTTTAATCTTTTTAAACTAAAATATAATTGCGGACATTATTTGGGTTCCGAAATTAAATTATAAATAATAAGGTAAACAAACTTTGAAATATATTTCATTTGTAAGTAATTATTATGTAAGTACAAATAATAGTTTAAAAATAGTGAAGTCAGCCGGAACGGACGGAATGTAGTAATGAATCATCCTCGCACCTAACGCCATCTATTCACTTTTTACTGTATCAATTGGAATGTCGTTGAACGCTCGATGGCTGTTACTTCACGCTTGCGCGTCACATAGAAATTGTAAAATTACGACTTTTGAATGAATTGGTACTCTTAGCGGCATCTAGCCACGTAGAAAGATACTAACTAACGGAGTACGGTGCGTAGTATGAAGATTGTCAGTCCTATTATATATGGTCCTTGGGAAAAACTAATTTAATCGTCGGTCTTCTACTGCATGAACAGGGGCTACGCTTTCAAAACCTTTATATTTATTCTAAAACTCTCTTCCAACCTATGTATCAGTTTTTAGAAAAAATATTAATGATGGTTCCATCAGTCGACTTTAAAAAATATAGTGAAAATGATGAAGTACTAAGTCCACATGAAGCTAACATTAACTCAATTATTATATTTGATGATGTTGCATGTGAAAATCAAAACAACATAAGGGATTACTTTGCAATGGGACGTCATAAAAATATTGATAGCTTCTACCTTAATCAAACTTATAATAAAATACCTAAACAATTAATAAGAGACAATGCTAACTTAATAATTCTATTTAAACAAGATGATATGAATTTACGTCATGTTTATGATGAACACGTTGGAAGCGATATGTCTTGGCCACAGTTTCGAGAAATGTGTGCTGAAGTATGGAAACTGCCATATAGTTACTTGGTTATAAATAAAGATTGTAGTCGTAATTCTGGATGTTATAGAATGGGTTTTGACACATTTATCATTATGGATTAACTATAATACATAATGCAATGTTATGAAACATTTATTGCTTCATAGGAAACCATCAAGATCAGACATGAACCTTAAAATGAATAACGAGAAAACTTTGAAACAAAAAGTACTTAAATCTGTAGAAGCCATTAAAAAGAAGGTTAGACTAATTCGTAATATGAAAACTGATAATGATATGATGTTGGAATCAGTATTGAAACCAATAACAGATCCGCTTAATGAAATAGCAAAAAGTGACGACAATAGTTACATACAAACATACGATACAAACGTAGATAATGACGAATTGCAACGGGGAAAGTTGGTAAAAAGATTTAAATTTAGTCCTAGTGAAGAAAAGAAGCAAACTATTAATGATCTAACGGTTGTTAGGAACTCTTCTGAATCTAGTCTTGATAATGAAGATGATGGGAATAAGACATCAAACGACGATGAAAGTGATGTAAGCGATGGAGTGGAGAGTGAAAATATTAGTGATCAGGATTCAGCAAATGATACTTCATTTAAGACATCTGATTCTTTTGCATCTCCTCGCGACGATCCAGCATTTCAAAAGCAATATACCACGAACATAAACATTCCATTTGGTATACGAACGGAACGGGATAAGCTAATGCTAGGAACGTATCCAGTTTACGCCAGTAACAATAAACTCAAAGTGAATGGTCGTACTTACATTTTAACGCCAGGTTTGTCTGATTTGTTATTTAAAAAAACACCAGATTTAGATATTGTAACTGAGGACGATAAACGTAATTACAAAATCTTATTATTAGAGACACATATTAATGCACATAGAAGAGATTTTAATCCTAATAAACCAATAAAAAGCAACAAAGGCATAAAATATTTATACGTAATAAGACCTCTTTTTAAATTAGCTAAAGAACGTTCAGTTAGTGGTGAAGGATTACCGACAATGAAAAGAGTTAAAAACAACGCGTCATATGTATATTGGGATAACCCAAACGAATTAGTAGATAGATTAAAATTACTTATAGCTTCTCGTGAAGCTGGTAATACAGGATTGGATAATGAAATCATTTCTATTATTGAAGAATTGCAAGAAGCGAGATTAGTGAACAATGTTAATATATAAAACAGTTACTGTACCATTATCGTTAGTCGAGGCAGAACTTTTGACGTACAAATATATCATAAAATGAATATAGACAAATTCGGTCATCATCTTCATAAACGCCTGCGTGTATCTGAAGTTTCTGAACTTAAAAATAAGGCTTTGCTCCGATGATCCGATCTGATGATGGACATTTCGATTTACAATCATTGAGATTAACCTTTTGAACGCCAAGCTGCGAAACAAAACGCTGCCTACCGGACGCCACAACAAAAACGTACAAGTCGATCTCGAAAAACGTAGTGATTCCAAAACGAAATATCGATACCATAATTGACTCTATGTAATGTATGTGTATTTGAGTATCGGAAAACTTTAACAAATATTTCACTATAATGTTATTACATTTTCATATATTATTAACATTATAAACCCACAATAAAGTATGAAAACACCAAAATGTTCGCACGACATGCACTTTCATTTAGTAACAGAGTCACAACACTACTTGCTTTTTTACGAGGTGATGACGTCACGTATTGACGGCTCTGGCCGACACGGGCGTCACAGGCAATGGAAATTGTAATAATACTAGAGTTGAGAAACTGTGTAAGGCATTAACTTTCATATCGATATCTTTGAGTAAGAATCTTAATAATATTAAAGTCCAAATAAAATTGCGTTTTTTAAGTGTAATGATTTATGATGAACGATGAGTTTTGCCACACATTTCCGTAAAAATGTTGCTCGTCTGAACGTCTTAAGAATTGCCCGTATCAATAAACGGGAAAAACCGCGGGAGCAATAGCGGCAACAATTAAAAGTACCCTGATTATGAGCTCAACTGTTAATAATTATTAGTTTAAACCGCGGTTTTACCTGACCGACCTTTGTTAGCGAATTTTGAGGCAGATTTTGTACAAAGAATAGTGTTATTATTAGTACTTAGTTATGCTGCTCCATAAGCCCCGTAAGTGTGAGCGAGAGATAAAGAAGTTTTATGGCCCTAGAAATTATTTCGTAAAGGTACTAGAATTATTAATAATATAGCATTGGCTGGTCCATTTCCGATTACCTATTGATTTTAAATAAAATGAATTTTCATATGCTTAGTTAATAATATTACATTATATATAATATATATATATATATATTTAGTTAAAATTTAAAGACTTCCCTCGAAATAATCTATTTCAACTTGTTCCGATACAAATTCTGGAATTTCATCGTCGGCGTTATCAACACCTAGTAAAATTCGCAGCAACTCCTTCGTACGATAAGACCCCTCTCACATTTCGTCGACACTGTACAACACTATTCAAGATGATGTCGCGCCTCTGACGTCACAGATTAGCGTCCACAGCCGACGGGGGCGCATAGGACACTGATAAGCACTTGTTTACGTGAGGTGTGCAAAACCAGTTTGTCGATTGTTATTATTAACTAAATGGAGAACTATTATTGTACCATTACTGCGTGCAGAGTAAATGGGATACCATTGTTATATAATATTTACGTAATTTATGATAAATTTGGATTATGTAGTTTAATAATTTATCATGAATAAATGACTCTGTAATAGTTATTCTTACACTTTTCCAAACATAAAACGCAGCGGGCGGTCACAACACTATGTGCCGGCTGGAGCCGTCGTTGGCGTAGTAAGCACTGACAATTACTGCATTAAATCACAGTCTCACAGAAAGTGGATTTATTCATAATTCTGCTATTATAACCAATGTATTTTAGGTTTAAACTAATATAGACTTGCAAAGCAATTATAAAACTCCATCAATTTTCTTGTAAAGTTTTTTAATAAACTTGATTTTGATGTTAAACCGTGTGTCGGCTGTAGCCGTCGTGGCGTCAGTGGCACGACTTTCCGTTGACGGCCAGAGCCGACTGGGGCGTTCAAAAGGTTAAGCGCATCCATTATCATCTGATGATGCCGTTAATAAGCAGTACGTTGATCAGCTCGTTCAGAACCTTCATGAGAAGAAGTATCTAGATTCTATGTTTGATACTATAAACTCTCAAATTCATCAGCTCGCAAATCAGTTGAAATTGAACTTTTATACAAAAACGGAAATAGAAGATATTTTCAACAAATTAAATAATGGCAAAGCAGCAAGTCGTGAACGAGATACACAGATCAGCTCGAAAAAACTTTAAACGACGAGCAGTTTTATTAAAAGGAATTGATGATTTGTGGCAAACGGATTTGATTGACTTACAAAATTTACATAAGATAAATAGAGGATATAAATTCATTTTGGTTGTAATTGACGCCTTTTCGAAGTTCGCGTGGTGTATTCCAACAAAATCTAAAAAGAAAACAGAAATTAAAAATGGTTTCGAACAAATTATTAAATCATCAAAACGAGTACCGATAAACTTACAGACAGACTTAGGGAAAGAATTTTATAATAATGAATTTGATTGCTATGTAAAAAAATTAAAAATTAACCATTATTCCACGTATTAAATTAAAAAAGCCTCTATTGTTAAAAGGTTAATAAAAACGCTCAAAACGAAACTTTACAAATATTTTAGTTTAGTAGGAAATTATAAATGGGTTGGAAAACCTTTGAATGATATAGTTAAATCCTATAATCAAACTATGCATCGTACAACAAAATTTAAACCTATTGATGTTAATTTTGATAATGAGTCCAAAGTAAAGATAAACATTGAAAACGCCCAATCCAATCTAGGTAATAAATCAAATAAATTTAATATAGGAGATCGCGTACGCATAAGCAAGTATAAAAGTGCCTTTCATAAAGGTTATACACCGAATTGGTCAACAGAAATATTTACTATTAAACATGTAAATCACACTCGCCCAGTTACTTACCTTATTGAAGACCAACGGAAAAATACAATACTCGGTTCATTTTACGAACAAGAACTTCAGAAAACGAAGCACCCTGATGTTTACCTCATAGAAAAGGTGATCAAAAAGAGGGGGGGAAAATTGTTTGTAAAGTGGTTAGGGCTTAATGATAGCGAAAATAGCTGGATTGATAGAAATGCCATTGTATGAGTATATTTATTAACTTTATTGTATTAAAAATTGTCATTTATATATTGGACATGAAAGGGAGAGGACTTTTAAACAGTGTTATTAATCACTTACCAATTGAACTACACTTACCCGGCTACAATTATTGCGGACCAGGTGTTCCGTTCTTAACGTTTTGTTCTTTATTATTCGCGCACCTAAACGATGCAATGTCAAAACGCCATATCAAGTGGTATAATATCGAAAATCTGACCAATGGGAACGCCCGGTGACACCGGCGCGCATGCGTGGTACAAGCCGACGTAGACGCCAGCGCTCCTACCGGCGGACAAGAAAACTAGGAGATCGGTCTTGCTTTGCAACGGAATCGAACGGACATCTTTAAAAATTAATCTCGTGTTACGTTGATAACTGACTCCTCGAGCGGTATAGTTAAAAGCAGTGCACCACATTAAAGGCTGGCCAGCCCGCATCTGAAGAGTGGAAGAACCACACGTCCAGAAGCCAACCAAGGTGCCGGTGACTCGGTGAGTACATGCGCATGATTTCTTGTTGGCGGATGATTTTTATTTTACCGTTTTTAACCGGCGAGTATTTCATGATACTCGATCCAGAGTGGCGAATTGACATTTATCGTTTTAATCCGAGTGAATTTGCTACATACTTTTGGTGCCGAAACCAGGGAATCACCCTTTAGATCTACATTCGGCCTGCCAAATACCGATTTTATACCGTAATCGTAATTGTTACAACTATATTTAGGTGTTTACTATATCGCTTTAATCGCATATAAACGTGATAACGTTGAATTACTACGCAGTTAGTCGAGTCTTTGTTCCATTCTGCCGAACTACCTTCCGCTTACCGATTTATAATATCGTACTCATTTTATCACGTTTCGTTTTATAAATAGGTATCTAGTCGTTTTATACCGATTTTCACAATATTATTTATCGTTTGTACCGTTTGCAATACCGAAATTGCATATCAATTCATACCATAATTTTGTGCATCAAATTGTGTATAACTCGACTACTTCACTTCGATCACTCAACCTACCGTACCGATTAACATTGCATATTTTATTTTAAAGTAAAGTTCAGCAATTAAACAGATTGTGCGTTATCATTTTGTAGAATAGGTATTATAAACAATATTGAATTTTCGAATTTTGAAAACTTCGTATTTTTTGGTACTGTTCCAAAATTAAAAAATAAATATTTTTAATTTAAATAACTTCTCTAAATATTTTATCCCGAATATCGCACTGACGTTCTGTGTGCTATTTGAAGTTCATTTATTTCAAAATACCTATTTCAATTCATCATAAGTTTGAATCGCCGTGAACGCGAGGTGACGACTTCCATAGTAGTCGTGTTATAGAAACATCGAGACTCTTTGTGAACTTGTGACAACGTAATTTAGTGTTGTTTGAATTTTGTTAATTATCAACTGAACATCATTTTGGACAAATATGTCTTACCTACCTAGGCGAAAATCTAGACCTACCGTGAAAAAGTGTACCGAACCGACGTATACTATTCAGAACTTACCGAGTTTGCGTCGTAAACGAACTATAGCTTACAACCGTATTTCGAAGGCGTTAGAGTTGGGAATTTTGACAAACACTGACGAATCACAAATCGAGTTATTTCTTTCGTATTGTCAGGAGATAAAATCTATCGCTGGCAGTTTTCAAGAGGCACATTTTAGCATTCTGGACCTGAGTAATACCGACGATGATAGCGAGAACGACATTCAGGAACGGTTTGATGAAATGTTCTTTCAAGTGATTGCCATTCAGCGTAAACTTCAACCGTGTTCGTTACAACAAGTAGATAGTTCGAAGCGCAACTCATTAATAACGGGTCCACACAGCAGCAGCATGCGGCTGCCGAAGATCTCGCTTCCAAAGTTTTCGGGAGTTATCAAGGAGTGGCCCGAATTTATTGCTACTTATAATGCGTTGATACATGAATCTACCCTCTTAAGTGATATCGAAAAATTTCATTATTTAGTATCGGTTTTACGTGATGACGCTTTATCGTTAATTCGAACGTTCCCTATTGCATGCGAACATTACTCGAGCGCATACGACGCCCTCAAGGCCCGTTATGAGGATAAACGCGAATTGGCGTTTACGTGTTGGCGTGATATTTTAGGTATCAGTTTAAAAACTACTAACGCTCAGGAATTTCGCCGCTCGTTAGATACTATCGATGAGAACTTAACAATTTTACACAAGCTGAGTTTACCTACTGAACATTGGGACTTTGTTCTTTGTTACGACATTCTCGCGAAACTTGATCCTAAATTAAGACGCGAGTTTGAGGAGAAACACACCGATATTGAGCTCCCAAAGTATCAACACGTTAGGACGTTCTTATATTCTAAATGCGAAGCATTAATTCGTGACACGCATTTTACTGACGTCAACAAGAATGTCAACACTCTTAAAGACGCAGCGAAATCGAGACCCTCACAGAACTCGAAGCGACCTAACGTCACGCACTCGCTCGTCGTTCCCTCTATCAACACTGTAAAGAAAAGTGAGGATAAACCATTAGCTAAGCCTATCAAAAATTCGACAGCGTCTAAATTTGTTCGCAAGTGCTCCTTTTGCAGTGAGGAACATCATATATCGTCATGTAAAACGTTTCTTGCTAAATCAGTTGACGAGCGCATGGCTGTCGCGTGTGAAAGGAAATGGTGTTAAATTGTCTTAACGCATCTCACTCAGTCCGGGATTGCGCATCGATCTTCTCGTGTCAAAGGTGTAAACGTAAACACCATACTCTACTTCACCGGGAACAAGTTGCTGGTGGTCGCGACTCTTCTGAGGCTAAGTCGGCTTCAGCAGCCCTAGTAGTTAAAGAATCGTTGACTTCGTCTATTTCACACCAAAATACAACCGTGCTACTGGCAACTGCCATCGTCCAAATTCGTGACGCATCTGGCGAATTTCACACATTTCGCGCATTATTTGACACCGGAAGCCAAAATAACTTCTTAACCGAATATGCGGCGCAACGGCTGAATCTGAAACCCAACGCATCCTGTGCCAACGTTCATGGCTTAGGAGACTCTCCAGCATCGATTAGTGGCATTGTCAAATGCGAAGTCGGTGCTAACCGTAATGTCAGATTCTTTCTCGACATGTTTGTAATAACGAAAATCTGCGGAGATCAGCCGATAGCAAGATTAAATACAAGTGGGTGGGATGAAATCAAAACATTACCGTTAGCAGACCCTGGTTTTGACATTCCTGGTCCTATCGACGTCTTGTTAGGTACCGACGTCTTTGCTGAGTCACTTCTCGAACAACGTGTGAAGAGCAACGCGTGTCAACCGCGAGCCTTCAATTCAGTCTTCGGCTGGCTTCTTCTCGGGAAGACTCGACTCGCATCACCTTGCTTGTTGGGAGTGGCATCTCCTAACATCGATGACACTTTAAACAATATCCTTCAACGTTTCTGGGAAATCGATAACGTTCCTCAATCCTCCCGATTGAACCCAGAAGAGCAGCTCTGTGAAAATAATTTCACTAACGATCATTACCGTGACGAGACAGGTAGGTATGTCGTGTGTCTTCCCTTCAAGGACAGTGCTGAACCTGTCTTCGAGGGCTCGCGCGAGATAGCCCTACGACGCTTCCATGCTATTGAAAAACGCCTATCTCGTGATCTTAACGTAAAAGAACAATATATCGACTTCATGACTGATTACATCGATTGTGGTCATATGTCAGTGGTTCCTGCTAAGCAGATGGGTCAGGGTAAATACTATATACCGCACCATTGCGTCTTACGTCCCGACAGTGCGACAACAAAACTTCGCGTCGTATTCGACGCTTTGGCCAAGGACGCTAATTCCAAATCGCTCAATGAGTCATTGCTAACAGGTCCCAAGTTGCAATCCAACATTGTTGAGATCCTTCTTCATTACCGTGAGCACGCAGTTGTTTTTATGGCTGATGTGCGCCAAATGTATCGTCAAATTAACGTAATTCCACATCATCGCGATTACCAGCGTATTCTCTGGCGAGCTCACCCAGATGAACCCCTTCAGGAATACGTGTTAAATACCGTCACGTATGGTGTATCTTCGGCCCCGTTTCTCGCTTGTCGAACCATTTAGCAACTGGCTAACGACGAGGGCCATAAATACCCTAAAGCAAAAATCGTACTAACCTCCGATATTTACGTTGATGACGTAGTAACCGGAAGTGCATCGCTGGATGAAGCCCGTGAAATCAAGTCACAAATCATATCTCTTTTTAATCTTGGCTCTTTTGAGCTGCGAAAATGGGTAAGCAACCGACCCGAGCTTCTTAACGATCTCCCTCCAGAAGCGTGTCTCTCGGAAGCTATAACTTTTACCGAAGCCGAAGACACAACCATCAAGGTTCTCGGCCTTAAGTGGGAACCCGCTTCAGATTCATTCGTTTTTAACGTCCAACCTTCCTATCAACCGTGTACCAAGCGAGTGATTCTAAGTGAGGTCGCTAGAATCTTTGACCCTTTGGGTTTCCTGTCTCCTGTGACAGTACACGCCAAGTGCTTAATTCAAAAGCTTTGGATCCTCGGCGTCTCGTGGGATGAGACTCCTCCACTAGAAATCGTTACTCAGTGGAATAGCTTCTCCAAACAGCTTCCACAAGTAAAAGACCTTAAGGTCCCACGCAGATTCGCTAGTGATAGCGCTCGATCATACCAACTGCACGGTTTTTGCGACAGCTCCGAACTCGCGTAAGGCGCCGTGGTTTTTTTGCGCGTCACTGAGTCTGACGGTTCCATTCGCGTCTTCTTTGTGTGCGCAAAGGCTCGTGTTGCTCCGTTAAAAAGGCAATCGCTACCCCGTCTAGAATTGTGTGGAGCGGTGTTGCTGGCGGATCTCATCAAATTCGTCAAGGATACGTTTCAGATTCCTATTCATGAAACCTACCTTTGGTGTGACTCAACCGTTGTTCTAGCTTGGCTGCGATCCCCTTCTTCTCGCTGGGTGACATTCGTCGCAAACCGTGTAAGTCACGTTCAAGACATCGTACCTACCGAATGCTGGATTGCCCAGATTGGCTGTCTCAACCGCAGTCCGAGTGGCCAAACGACCTATCCAAAGGTCATGATAAGGACATCGTGGTGCTTTCTGAACAGCGTTGCGCCGTAGCTCTCCTCACGAATCAAACCGACACCGCTGAGCCTACGTCAATGATCGATCGGTTGTTTCAGAAGTACTCATCATTAGACACCATCTGTCGCATTCTAGCCTACATTCGTAGGTTCTGTAACGGCGTGCGTCGCATCACTCCAGAACCTATGGATCTTTTCATATCGAACGTCGAACACCACCGTGCGCTATTAACTATCGTGAAGCATTTTCAAAACCGTTACTTTACCGACGAAATATCAAGGTTAAAGCTGTGTAAACAGTTACCAAGAAACCTTCGTAAACTAAATCCATTCCTTGATGATCAGGATATACTCAGGGCGGCCGGACGGCTTTCTCGCTCCGGGCTAGAATTTGAGCATAAGCACCCCGCATTATTGCCAAAGAAATGCGCACTCACTGCAGCCGTAATAGAGTCCGTTCATCGAAAGAATCTTCATCCTGGTCTGAACACAACGCACTACTTGATATTACAACAATTTTGGATACTTGCGGCAAAACACGCCATACGGCACCATCTTTCGAAATGTATACGATGCTATCGCCTTCATCCACAACCTTTGCAACCGTTCATGAGCGATCTCCCTGCCTTCCGCGTTAACCAGGTGAAACCGTTCTCTGAGGTAGGAGTAGATTTCGGAGGTCCTTTCCGCATCAAGTTGGGACGCCATCGCGGTGCAAAAATCGATAAAGCTTACTTATGCTTATTTATATACCTCAGCACTAAAGCAGTGCATCTCGAGGTAGCGTCTAGCTTATCGAGTGACGCCTTCATCGCGGCATTACGTCGGTTCACTGCCCGTCGCGGTCGTTGTAACGTCATACATTCTGATTGTGGTACGAATTTTGTTGGCGCAAGTTCACAACTAGCTTCATATCTAGAGCAAGCATCACACGCGCAACGAATTACTTTTAAATTCAACCCTCCTTCTGCTCCCCATTTTGGAGGGGTGTGGAAAATCCAAATCAAAGCCGCGAAGTCTCACTTATACCGCATCGTTGGCGATCAATGTTTAACTTTCGAAGAGATTGCCACTCTCTTTACCGAAATCGAATCAATTTTAAATTCGAGACCTTTGTGTCCGTTGAGTTCCGATCCTAACGACCTGACCGTTCTAACACCCGGCCATTTCTTAACGCTAGAGCCTCTGACAGCTGTTCCAGACTTGGATTACACCGAAATTAACATCTATCGACTAAATCGTTGGCAGCTTATCCAATCATTTCAACAGCAGTTCTGGAGACGTTGGAAAAACGAGTATTTGCACTCATTAACTCAACGGGCGAAATGGACCAAAGACTCGACACCCCTGAAAATAAACTCAATCGTACTCATTAAGGACGATAACCGATCTCCTCTTCAATGGCTGCTAGGGCGAGTAGTCTCTCTACATCCTGGGCCTGATGGAGTTGTTCGGGTGGCTACCGTAAAAACGGCTAACAACCACCTAATTAAGAGACCTTTGGTCAAACTCTGTCCTTTACCAACCGAATAATTTTCTTAATTCGTTAACGTTCCCTAGTTTTAAGATTAGTATCATATAGTAAAATTAGTGTTATCATAACTAGCTTAACCGTTTCTCTCAGTTACTTAAAGAAAATCCCATTGGTATTTTGGTGGGCGGAATGTTCCGTTCTTAACGTTTTGTTCTTTATTATTCGCGCACCTAAACGATGCAATGTCAAAACGCCATATCAAGCGGTATAATATCGAAAATCTGACCAATGGGAACGCCCGGTGACACCGGCGCGCATGCGTGGTACAAGCCGACGTAGACGCCAGCGCTCCTACCGGCGGACAAGAAAACTAGGAGATCGGTCTTGCTTTGCAACGGAATCGAACGGACATCTTTAAAAATTAATCTCGTGTTACGTTGATAACTGACTCCTCGAGCGGTATAGTTAAAAGCAGTGCACCACATTAAAGGCTGGCCAGCCCGCATCTGAAGAGTGGAAGAACCACACGTCCAGAAGCCAACCAAGGTGCCGGTGACTCGGTGAGTACATGCGCATGATTTCTTGTTGGCGGATGATTTTTATTTTACCGTTTTTAACCGGCGAGTATTTCATGATACTCGATCCAGAGTGGCGAATTGACATTTATCGTTTTAATCCGAGTGAATTTGCTACACCAGGCACAAAATTACACAAACGGTTGCTAAGAGGTGATAAGGGAATTAATGAGTTAGACAACGCGTGTATGCAACACGACATAGCCTATGATAAATATTCTAACCTGGCAGATCGTCACCGTGCAGATTTAGAACTTTATAAAATGGCTAAACAAAGACTGAAATCGAATGATGCTGGTAAAGGGGAAAAAATTGCTTCATGGCTAGTTAGCAAACTAATGAAATCTAAAATAAAAATCGGTGCGGGGATAAAAACATTTAAACAGTTTGTATAGAAATAGAAAATATTTATTTCGCATAATTTTTTTACATACATGTTATGTTTTATTTAACACATTCGGCGGGGGTAGATGGCGGTGACCTCCACGCGTGGGAGGCGGGGGGAAGTTTGGTTAGGTTACGATCTGCCCAAAGGTCCGTCTGCTTCTCCGGTCTACCCTGGGCAACACCATTAGCGACTGGTACATGTACCTCTTACTAGTAGTGGCTAACACCTGCCCGGAGTCGTCAGGTACTGTGGGTGGACCTGACGACCTACCTACACCCACCTGCGCTAGGGCCTGCGCAGTTGATCGCCGTAAGCAGGGATGAAGGGAGCCTGGGGATTGAGCCGAGCCAACCAGCGAGGCAACACGTCCATTTTGGCCCGGATTTCAGGCGAAACGGTGGCCCTTACTAATAGCCAAAGTAAGGGAAACGGTCAAGTGTCTTACCGTCTCTGGGGCACGGCAAGAGCTGTGGGGTCTCGTGGAGGCAGTCTGACTGCCAAAGCGAGAGGTGAAAGGCCATGCTGAAGGAGTAAGCGAAAACGATCCTGGCAGGGGCGGTCGGACCTGGCCGACCCCTGTCCCGTCTAGCGAGCACCTGATGTCGCGCAAATAACCAACCCTGCAGCTCTATATCCAACCGGTAGTCCTAACGACCGAAAGCTATTTTTATAGCCGGTAGGCGTTCCCATAGTTGCGGGCTCGAAAGAGGGTGGGAAGCCGGAAGGATGAATTTTTATAATTTTAAAGTCATGGATAACAGGTCTTTAAAATTCACATTGGCCAAGCCAGAAGCGTCCACCGCTAATGGCAAAGCCAGACAGGCTGGACAGGCTGCCCCCAAAGGGGCGGCTGGTCAGGCCAACAACCCCAGTGCCAAGGCGACTGGTGGCTTGCCGACCTCGGTCGGCAAGGAAACCAAAGCCAAGGGCAAACACTGGTTAAAGGGTAAAGCCAGAGGCGGAGCAACGGGGCACCCCCCCAAGCAAAACCGAGTGGCCTTCCCACAACAGAGCACTGGAGCCGACCTGGTTAATCCCAAGGCCCAGCCTCTTCCAGACCCAGCTGGACAACCCGGGACCTCCCGGGACTTCCCGCAAGCCAGTTCCTCTGGCATGCTAGCTGGAACACAACCGTTCGCGGACTGGCAGGAAGTGGATCGCAAGTCCAAGAAGCGACCCAAATTTGGGAAGCCTCGCCCCGCCGATCCCGCGATCGTCCTACCTTTCCTTGTTGAAAGTCAAGTAGGTAAGAAAAAACGGCCGAGGCCCAACAAAAGCCAACGGCGTGCCGCTCGCTTAGCGAGAGAGCAGCTGGAAGCGAGTAAGGTCACCGCGTCCAGTTCGGGTACAGCGGCTCCACCGGAGACTGTACCGGACCCGGCACCAATCGGCCAGGGAGCTTCTGGTAGATGTCCAGCGGAGAGTAGTGGGGCAACCCATAACACTCCAGCAGGATCGTCGGCCAGAACCACTGGTAGGGCGGTTGCGGGACAGTCTAAACAACAACGACCTGGCAAGAGAGCTCGAGCCGCTGCTAAGCGAACGATGGACGATACCCTATCGCCCAGAGTGGAGCACAAGAAGCAGCGACTCGAGGGTTCTTGCCAACCTGGTGTGTCGTACTCCCAAGCGGCTAAGTCCGACCTGGCCGTCGTCATCACAGACGAACGTACGGGTCACATACCGAGGGAGTACTCCAATGCCATACTCCGTGAAATGCACATTGCACTAGCGGAGGAGGCAAAGGCAGCCACACCATCTAACAAGCCACCTGGATTTGACGGTAGGCCTATCTATGCGGAGGGTCAGTTGAAGCTGTTCCCGCAGAACGAACATTCACTGGCCTGGCTCCGAAGATGCATAGAAGGCCTAACACCCCCACTTGGCATGAAACTGGCCGTTACGCGCCAATCAGACCTGGCAGGCAGGGTCCGTTGCGGGTTATTTATTCCCAACCCGGAGGAGTCGACCACCTGGAGGGAAGTCCGTGACGCTGCGCACGGACTCACCTACCAGAACGACTGGGCCCAAGTCAGTCGCTGGAACATTACGAAGGTTGACAAACAATCCGAAGGATGGTTGGTGGATGGAAACGCCAAATCCTTCAGGCCAATCAGTCTCACATCTTTCCTTCTGAAGACGATGGAAAAACTGTGTGACAGAGACCTGAGAGATCGGGCGTTGAAAGACATACCAATGCACGGCAATCAACATGCGTATAGTGCAGGTAAATCTACAGAGTCGGCTCTCCACATGGTTGTTAGCCGGATTGAAGGAGCAATCAAGAACAAGGAAATGTGCCTTGGAACATTCATTGACATAGAGGGCGCCTTCGACAAAACACATTTCACCAGTATAGGTACCGCCTTGGGCAACCATGGAGTGGAACCTGGTTTAACTAACTGGATCACCAACATGCTGAACAAACGAATCGTGCGCTTCGCGGGGGAGTCACAGGCCGCAGCTGTGGTAAGGGGCTGCCCGCAAGGGGGGGTTCTCTCGCCGCTCCTGTGGAATCTAGTGGTAAACAACCTCCTCACTAAGCTCAACGCTGAACGATTCTACACGATAGGCTATGCCGACGACTTAGCTATATTAATAACAGGTAAGTTTGCCAGTACAGTCTGTGACCTAACCCAGACCGCTCTCCAGGTGGTGGAGCGATGGTGTAAGGAATTCGACCTGTCAGTCAACCCAGCCAAAACAGAAATGGTAATGTTTACTCAAAAAAGAGTTCTTGGCAACTTTACCAAACCCAAACTACTACAAACAGAGCTTCAACTGTCACCTGAGGTAAAGTACCTAGGAGTAACACTTGATAGCAAACTAAACTGGAGTAATCACATTAACAAAAGAATAGAAAAAGCAGGGGTCGTCTTCTGGCAATGTAGGAGAATGGTAGGCAACAGGTGGGGTCTCTCACCGAAAGTCATCCTCTGGCTATATAAGACAGTAATTCGACCTCTTTTCTGCTATGAGGCGCTGGTTTGGTGGCCAAGAACAAACCTCGCTACCGTCCAAAACAAGCTGCAAAGGCTTCAGAGACTCGCTTGCATGGCCACCACCGGCGGTATGAGGACAACACCGACTGCCGCCATAGAGGCAATGCTTGATCTACCTCCGCTTCACCTCCATGTTCAACAGGAGGCTGCCCTGTCTGCGGTAAGGTTACGAACTCTGAACCTCTGGTCCAACCATGGAGCTCAACACGCAGCTAGTTTAGACAAAGTATACGAAGAATTTCCGTTGCTTAGGGCAGGTACGGATAGGATTCCCAAACGAATGGTGTTCGATAAGAGGTACAAAATTCAATTACATGAAGATGACAACTACGAAGGTCTTAACCCTAGGGAGCTGAGGATCTTCACTGATGGTTCCAAAACTGACAATGGCACAGGATCTGGTACGTTCTCTGAAGACCTGAACATGTCAATTGCCACACCGCTTGGCACCCACAACACAGTCTTTCAGGCCGAATGTATGGGGATCATTTATGCGGCGTCTGCCATTATTGATAGGAAGGTAACTGGAACCTCCATCCGGATCCTCTCTGACAGCATGGCAGTACTACAAGCCCTGAGATGTCACACCGTCACATCAGGGTTAATCTACGAGTGCCACAAACGACTCATGGAGGTATGTCAATACAATCAACTAACCCTTCAATGGATTAAGGGCCACAGTGGATCTCGAGGTAATGATGCTGCGGACGAACTGGCCCGGCGAGGATCGGAAATGACGGCCATGGGCCCCGAACCGATCATCCCAACGCCCTTTAGCAAAGTTCGATCTCTGCTGCTCAACCGCACCAAGAGATTACACAATGAATACTGGGTGAGTCACGATAAATGCAGGCAGGCGAGGGAAGCACTGCCTACCATTAACAGTCGACTCTCCAAGGCACTCCTCCGTCTTAGCAAATCTCGACTAAGGACGGTAACCAGTGTCTTAACAGGTCACGGACCTTTTAACAAACATCTTTTTAATTTAGGTGTTACAGACAGTCCTCTGTGCCGTGCGTGCATGGAGACAGAAGAAACAGCCGCCCACGTCGTACTACACTGCACCGAGGTGGCGCAATACAGGGCTAAACACCTCGGTCCGATGAGGTGTCTCCCCGGGGTAACCATCGACATTAAAGGTCTGGTGGGCTTCCTCGAGGAGCTGGGATGGCTAGAGTAACATGGTAATCCCACCCACACGCAAAATAGGCGCTAGACGTCGAGTTGCGGAAACCAGCCCGCCCTCAAATACAAATACAATACAATACAACACATTCGGCGCCGGTGTGTTGAAACCACATACGTACATTTGGAGGCCAGGCGGCAGCGAATGTGTCAATGCAAAATGTACTTAAATCTAACAAGATGAGAGTTGAAACATAAGAGTTTAATATCAATAACATTGCTGCGAAAATGGTGTCCACTCAGCTATGTGCCGCACCACCTATTGGGAGTACGACGCTAGTTTTCTGTGGACCCATGGACTGACTAGCTAGACAGCGTACATTACATTCGCTTCTTCCTCTAGTTAAACAACAAAAAGAAAAAATATATTATGAAACTAGGTTGCAATAGGTTTACTTGATTCCTACAATAAGTGCTTATAATGTATTATTTTTATTTTTCTGTTTATAGAAGTATAATAATGGGTTTACAATTTTAACATAAACTGTCGACATTTCCATACCTATATCTATGCCTCGACACGAAGCTGTTTACATTAAAAGTTGAATCGATAGTAAATGCGCTTTTAAAACTCGTTTGAAGGAGAATAATGATTTTGAATTCCTAATAGGGGGTGGGAGATTGTTCCAGCATTTCGTGGCTGCATACTGGAAGCTGCCACGAAATGCCGCGGTTCCGTGTCGAGGACAGATTAGTTTGGGAGCCTGTCTCTCAGGTCTCTGCGAAAATTTCAGTCGCCGGTAGAGGTACGGCGGTTTTTTACTTTTAATGATCTCAAACAGGAGTGAGGCAAAATGCACTTTTCGACGAGCTTCCATTTTTAACAAACCTCCCTTATTTAGAAATGGGGTAACGTGAGATCGATGCGGAACAGGAAAACAAAATCTTGCGCACGCATTTTGCAGGCGTTGAATTAGAAGTTTGGTGCGAGACAGCATACATTCGCCAAAGACGGTATCAGCATAATTTAATTTAGACAATACCAAGGTATCTGTTAACTTAATACGAAGATCGACGTTTAGATACTCTCTTATTCTATACAGTACTTTCAAACGATAAAAGCAGTTACGGACTGTTTCAAGCACATGATTTTCAAAACGTAACGATCCATCCATGAGTACGCCCAAGTTCCTAGCTTCTGATACTCGATCCAAGTTATCATTCAAAATTTTCACCTGCGGATTGCGAGATATTATTTGTGACCTAAATTGCCTCGTACCTAATACCATAAACTTAGACTTCAGCGGATTCAGAACTAAACTATTTATATCTGACCATTGGGCTATTCTATCGAGGTCATAGTTCAACTTTGACACGGCCGATTCCGGTCGAGATGTAAAGCTGTAAATCATCTGCGTAAAGGTGGCATTTGCAGTTTTCTATCTTATCGACTATATCTGCGCTGTAAAGAATAAAGAGTATTGGTCCAAGGATTGAACCCTGGGGGACGCCCCTCGTTACAGGAGACGCGCTAGAGATTGCAAAACTCCCATCAGCGTTTCGCATTTCAACTTGTTGAGTACGACCGCTGAGGTAAGAAGCGAACCACCTAACGGCACTGGGTTCAAAGCCGTAATATGTAAGTTTCGAGAGTAGTAACGTGATATTAATTGTTTCAAAAGCGCGCGTGAAATCAAGCAGGACAAGAATTGATCCTTCACCCTTATCTTGCGCTGCTAGGATGTCATCAAAAACGTCTATCAAAGCCGTGGATGTACTCCGCCCTTTCCTGAAACCCGACTGCTTTGCGGGTAGTATGTCGTTGTCTTCAAGGAATTGGGTGAGTTGCATGCACACAGCCTTTTCTAAAATTTTAGACATAAAAGGAAGAATGCTAATAGGCCTTAAATCTTTCAAATTGACCGGAGCCGCAATTTTAGGTATAGGCCTTACTGCTGCCATCTTCCACGCATCAGGAAAAGTGCCAGTTTCTATAGATTGATTTACTATATTTGTTATAAGTCGTAATGTACGTGGCAAAGTCAGTAGCAACATGTCAAGCGATATTCCATCAACACCTTGGGCATTGGTTTTAATGGATTGTATAATTTTAGTAATAGTTGATTCAGTAACCGGCTTGAGAGTAAAAGTGGCAGGGCTATGCCTATGAAATTCATAATACGTTAATTGTGATATATTTATATCATTTCTGCCCGGGACATCAAGAAAGTGTGCATTTAGTCGAGGTGGGTCTTTTAGATGTTGAGGTAAGTCAATTTCCTTACTCTTAAAATCAGCTACATTTTTTTTTATATTTTTCCAAAGCGTGCGGGGGTCATTCGTTTTATTGATTATATGATTATTAAAATATGCGCATTTTTCACTTTGTATAGCATGTATAACAGTTTTTTTTAAATCTTTATAGTACTGTTTATGTGTGTCTACCCCTGTAATTCGGCACCTGGCGTGAGCTTCGTTACGTTTTTTTATCATTTCCTTGATGGTGTGTGTTATCCAGGGATATGACTGTTCTCTGGTGAGAACAGTTTTTTTTGGCGCATATTGATTAATCAGATGTAACAAATAGGCATTAAACGAAGAAACGGAATCCTCAACATTATCAGACAGTAGCCTTTCCCAATTAATCATATCAACATCTGAGGTAAAACTTTTCATATCAATGTTTCTAAGAGGATGGTAAGTTATGAGTTTAGATGGGATCTTATCTTTTTTTATAGAACTTTCACAATAAATAAAGGCATGACTACTCAGATCAGGGACATAATCAATGTTCAGGTTAAAAATTTTGGCACTAGAACACACAATATCAATGAGAGTTTCACTATGTTCAGTGAAATGCGTTGCTTGGTTCACATACTGTTTAAGATTATGGCTAAAAAAAAAGGATTGAAGTTTTCTAGCATTTGCGTCCTGCGGACTTAAAAGGTTAATGTTGAAATCGCCAGCCAGTATAATATGATCGAACGTCAGGAACGATGAAACCGAAACACTAATGGCATCAATGAAAGTGTCTACGCTCTGCCACGGCGGGCGGTACGCGGTGCCAATAGCCAGTTTGATACCGTTAACAGTGAGGCTGAGCCACATTTGTTCAATGGACGGCGCCGGCGGGTGAGCAAGAAGACGCGCGCTGATGCCGCATTTAAGATAAAACCCAACGCCCCCGCCACGAGCGCGCGCGCCGGCCGGCCGGGGCTCGTGGCGCAAGCGGTATCCGGGCGGCGCCGGAGCGCGCGCCTCCTCGCCCGCCCTCAGCCACGTCTCGTTGATGGCCATCACATCCACCGCGTGCCGCTCCATTGCCACGAGGAACTCGTCATGTCGCGTTCCCAATGATCCTGGATTTAACAGCCCAATAGTCAGATTTTTAGTAACAATAAATTGCAGAATATAGGAGAAAGTCAGTTGAATATACTTATTGTTTGATAGAAATAGCTTAAGGCAAGTTGCATGACGCCAATCCATTACACAAGTCCCGCATGCCCTGCTCACATATAAATATATAGGTAGTGTAATCTTGTAGTTAATTTTATAATCAACCTCAAACATAAAATTTACAGCAAGACAAATGTCATTAAAGTGTAAGTATTTTACAATCAAAAATGGATCCTTGGAACCTTTTATAAAAGATAGTTTTGGGCACAACTCCGAAAGTATAAAATATATTTTATTGTAATATATCTTAAATTCAAGATTTTCTAAAATGTAACAAATTATATTTATATTTCCAAACCAGTTCAAATACCTAGCAAAACCAGTTCCTGGTAGCAGATAGTACACATACATATAATCCCACAATAACCCCATTATTGGACCCCTGCATCGACTAACTAAGTAATATACTAAATTCATTTTGAATGACAAATACATGACACAGTACTTCAGTAGCATGACGCTGACATTATAATATAGCATTAAGCTATTTAAAGAAAATATACTATTTAATAAGGTTGACCACCGTAAGGAAGTTGTTGAGTTATCTTTAAGAATAAGAATAAGAATAAGAAATATTTATTGCCACACACCAGAAAAAGTATAAACAAAAGGAAAAAACAATTTTTTAAGTTATAACTAATATTGCAACAATTATTTATGGTAGTATAAAACATTATTGCATGAAATATAATAATAATAACAGTTGTCCATAGATTATGAATGACTAACCTTTCATCCACCAAAAACACACCTGAGGTCAGCTGCTGTGCGGATTCTTAATATTGGTTTTCCAGCATCCTGACGGGCAAATATTTGCTCGTCTCGCCTCGTCCATATAAATCTCCATTGCAGTCGTCGAGCTTCCATCCGGGCCATGTAAAAAAGATGCCTGTTGGTGCCTGTGAGGCGCTCATTCAGGTAGACTCGCTGGGGTTCACCAGGTAAACCGAAGCCAGTGGTATCAACTACACGGCGGACACGTGCCGCGTGGAGCAGCTCATCTCGCTTGGCACGGCGCAGGAACTGAACCGCCAGGGGGCGCGGCGCCGCGCGGCCCGCATCTCCCGCGCCGGTGGCCACACGCCGCGCACCGACCCGCGACACATTCGCCACGTCCTGTACTGTCACCTCTACACCAAGCTTTCTGCCAATCAGAGTAACCAGGTTTGCTGCATTCTCATCTGGTGTTTCCGGCAATCCCGTGATCTCCAAATCCGAGAGAAGCAATTCCTGATCCCGGTTGTTTAGTTCGTTCTTAAGACGTTCAATTTCCTCAGACTGGTTATTTTGGGTACCAACCCTGGTGGGGTTGGTACCCGAAATAACTCGCAATTGCTTCTCTAATGATAAGATGCGCTCGTCGAAGCCAGCCATGCGCGCAATTATTGCATCCATTGCGGCAGTGAGTTTTTCCAGCCGATTGAAGAACTTGTCGGTGAAACCGTTCAGTAATGACATAACATAAGTCTCCATGGTAGATTTCAAGCTTTCATTAACACTGTTTATTATAAACTGGTGCGTGTTTTCAAGCAAGCTACCATCCGCATCCTCCGTAACTGAGGGCTGTTTCACGGTTTTTGTTCGCATCATGACATTTTCCAAGGGATAGGTGTCGACTTTATCTGCACAGTCTGCAATATTTTCGCCTTGATACGACTCATATGCAGCACGCACCGGCGAGTTTTGGTTGTCAATTTTAGAGACTTTACTTCGACAAAGCGGACAAATCCAATCTTCCTTGCGCTGTTTGTCCATCAGTCGAAAGCGCGGCTCAGATACGTTTACACAATCCAAGTCATATTTAAGTTTGCAGGCTTTACAACACAACAAAAGTCTGCCTTTAATCGGCTTTCTGCATCCAGCACATTCGTTTGAATTATTATTAGCATAAGCACTACTCATCTTGAGACCGTTAGTAAAGTTAAAGAAAGACAATTTAAGACAATTCAAGATGCAAGTCAGCGGAAAATAGCGTAAACAGCGTGCGCTTGAAGAAATATTGCGTCTAGCGTAGTAGATATTATGGCCGCTTGAAGCGCTGAGCCGCTGAATGACGCAAGGTGACACAGCGCAAGTAGCAAACCACCGCAACGTTGCACTTTTCGAATTTAAGTATTACACCGAACCAAGCAGTACTTGCGTTGAAAATAACACCAGAAGTTTTAGATATTGCACAAATTATTCACTGATATAAATATACTAAGAAACTATAGGTTTAGAACAATAATTTTGATATTTATGAAGGAGCAAGATAAAAAAGCAACTGCACCGACGCTGTCCAGTGTTGCCAGTCAGTGCTGCCAGTCAGTGTATCTAAGATACGTGCTGAATTAAAGAGAAAAAAATCTAAAAATAAAGGCACTACAATTAGCCAAGCTTTTGCAGCTGCAATTAAAGTATTCCGTAATAACAATACGAGTAAATTACGAGTTCCTCGTTTAATACCGATCCCAAAAACTGGAGGTATTTTACCACTGATACCTATTTTTGCTGGACTTTCTGCGTTAGGGTCGTTGGCAGGAGGAGCTGCTGGGATCGCTAAAGCTGTTGGTGATTACAAAGCTGCAAGAAAAAAATTTGCGGAATCGGAACGCCATAATAAGATAATGGAATCGATTGCATTAGGAAAAGGGTTACATATTATGCCGTATAGAAATGGAAAAGGATTGTGTTTAAAACAGTCAAAAAACTAAATAAATGGTTACCCAGACGTGCTCTAACAAATATTGATATTTTAGAACACTCAGCAGATATTCCTTATTTCCGCGGTGTTTATATGAGAGATAATTTGCCGAAGCGTCCTAAAAGAGTTGAATGTGCAATCGTGAATTTAGACAGTACTAAAAACCAAGGAACACACTGGGTAGCCTATGTCAAAGATAATAATTATTGTGAATATTTTAACAGTTACGGTGATCTCCAACCGCCGATAGAATTAATAAAGTATTTAAAAAATTGTGATATTTCATACAACTACAGTACTTACCAAAAGTTTAATACTGTAAATTGTGGACATTTATGTTTGAAATATTAAAAAAATTTTTGGAGTTACCGTTTAAATATGTGAGTATAGTATAAAGTTTATCATTCACACGATGTCTTTCACTTTGTCTATAACGGGAAACTCCTCTACCCTGGTTACGAATCATTCACCAGCTCTTCAACTAGATGGTGAATATGAATGCGGGCTGTTATACATGTCAACTTTTAACTCTATACCTAATATAGACTACAGAAACAATAAATTTTATTATGATAAAAACGAAGTAGTAGAAATTCCTGAAGGGTCATACGAACTTCAAGATCTTGACGATTTTCATAAAAGACACCTGCAAGGATGTACATTTACATTAACCTGTTATAATAATACCTTAAAGACTTCAATAATATGTTCTAAAAGTGTCTATTTTAATAAAGAAAATTCGATTGGTAAGTTACTAGGTTTCGGTGAAGAAATTGTACAAGCTAATATATTAACAGAGTCCCCCTTCCCAGTCTCCATTCTGTCAACAACTATAGTACGAGTTGAATGTGACATAGTGAGTGGATCATTTGTAAACGGAAAACCCAGCCACATTATTCATGAGTTTGTTCCTAATGTGCCTCCAGGATATCGGATTATAGAAACACCGAAAAATGTTATCTATTTCCCTGTTACACATGATAGCTTAAGCTCTCTCAAAATTAGAATTTTGGACGAAAACGGGAATTTAGTGAACTTACGAGGTGAAGAGATTCAAATTTATTTACATCTTCGAAAAAAATGATAGATTTTAATAAAAGGCAAGTTTCGCACGACAAACGTACTAGTACTCATTGTGCTATCAAGAAAAAAAGACCTAAAGAGTCACTTAAAAACCTCACGAAAGAAAATAAACAATTTTTAAGAAGCATAGGATTGTTAAAATGAGTATACTAAATGTATCAGATTTTATAAGCTATGATAATACGATAGAAAGTTTTGAATATCATTCGTATAAACCTTACGTCACTAGTTTTAATTTAAATGATGAAATCCGTATACCTATTAACCAGCAAGATCTTTACGTCTTACCATCAGCGAGTACTATATACATAGACGGTACTGTTACAGTATTAAACAGAGAAACAAAAGCAAAAGTGAACAGTGTTCAGTTTACAAATAACCCTATTCTTCATTTGTTTCAAGATATTCGATATGAACTGAATGGAATCGAAATAGATAAAATTAAAAACGCCGGCGTCACAACAACTATGAAATTACTTGTATCCATGAATGAACTCGAATCGTCGATGTCAAAATTATGGGGATGGGATGTAAATGGAACAAAAAATACGCATAGATCATTTTCTGTATCTATTCCTCTAAACAGAGTTCTTGGTTTCGCAGAGGATTATAACAAAATAATTATTAACTGTAGGCATGAACTTATTCTTCTACGGTCCAATAGTAATTTAAATAGTCTTATATTGAATACCAATGAATACATAGATAATATTACTATATCGAAAATCGTATGGCGTATGCCTCATATTAAAGTTTCTGATCGGGAAAGATTAAATTTACTCAAATGTTTAGAAAAAGATCGTGCTATTCAAATGGCATTTAGAAACTGGGATCTTTACGAGTATCCACTTTTACCTAAAACATCAAAACATTCTTGGTCAATCAAAACTTCATCTCAAATTGAAAAACCACGATTCGTTATAATTGGATTAAAAACGGAGAGAAAAAATATGACTAGCATAGATATGACATACTTTGATCATTGTCCTTTGAGAGACGTCAAGTTTTTTTAAATTCAAACTATTTTCCATATGAGAGTTTAAATGTTAGTTTTGGAGCTGAAAAGTTTGCTATATTATACGAGCAATACGCAAAATTCCAACAGTCTTATTATAACCATAGTCAAGCACCTTTACTCAATCCGCAAGAATTTAAAGAGAAAGCATTTCTTTTTGTTATCGACTGTTCACGTCAAAACGAAACCTTAAAAACGGGTTCAATAGATGTCCGAGTGGAATTAGACTGTGAACAGGACATACCAGATAATACTGCGGCTTACTGTCTTATCTTGAATGATAGATAGCATTGTGGAAGTTAATTAAAGCCTTCTTCCATCGATCTTCTACCGCAACAGTTTTTATGTCAGCAACATTATATAATCTCAACTCTATAAAAAGATTACCAGACAATTGTGCAGTTCGCTGCACCCTGCCACCAGGAACTTGCCGTATCAAAACAGACGGGAACACTGTTTCCTTTTGCTGAACACGCAAGTCTTTATCTTCGCTGTCAGAGGCAATTATCCAGCCTGCAGGGCCGTTTGAATGTTTTTGTTGACGCGTCTGCGACAACTTTTTTGAGCTGTAAATGGAAACCAAAAATTAATAATACGAACATAGGTAGGTACTGGGCTAATTATTGTAATTAAGTTTTAAATAAGGTAATTACTTACCATGAAGGTGGAACTTCGTCTTCAGATTCGGAAAGCAAGGTTTTCGATAAATTCAGCTTCTTAGACCTTTAAAAAATAAATGTTTCATTTTAAAAAGCACATTAGAAGGATTTAATTTAACATTTGTTTAAAATATAATTACCGAGGTATAGGGACTTCATCTCCAGATTCAGGCAGCGAGGGTTTCTTTTTTGAGGGAGCCTTTTTAGAGAGTTTGCGCTTCTTAGACCTATAAAATACAAATGTTACGTTTTATAAACACATTAGAAGATTTTAATATTACTACACTTGTTTAAAATTTACTTACTGAGGTATTAAGACCTCGTCCCCAGATTCAGGCAGCGAGATTTTCATTTTTGAGGGAGCCTTTTTGGAGAGCTCAACATGACAGTATTATGTATCAGACCTGCAAATAAAATAAAATATTAATATTGTATAAAAAAGTAAATAACAATGTATCTAAATTTCTTAAAAACTTACGGACATGATTTTAGTGCAGTGTAGGTACTCGTAGAGTCAAGATGATTGCTTCCCTGTAGAACGTTTGACTGCAACGGGTTCTAATAAAGTTATGCGTTATAACATAAAAATAATTTGATCAGATCCTAAAACGCAATACAGAAGTTCTCAACATTTCGATATTCAAATCTGTACCGTTATTCGAAACCTTACATTATAATGAGAGCAACGCTCGTTTTCGTATCGGAGGCGGTCACGTTCCTATATTCCTGTAATTTTATTGGTTATTTTCTGTCCTTGTCACACCAGGCAGGTTAGTTTATAAAAGTGTCAAAAAGATAAACCATTCCTCATTGGCGTCTTGTTTTTCGCTCGGAGCGGTCGCGTTTGGTGAGTTCACAAGTTTTTCTATCGTGTGCTATTTCTTTTGTACCTCCGTGCCCTTGTATAAATTTGTCTGTGCTGTAGCTACAATGGATGAACATATTTTTTTACTAATACTTACATAATAGTAGGCAAAACTTACATTTTATGTATTTTACTTTTATGATAAACAAGTTTGGACCTTATAATCACTATGTCAAGCAATATTATTACCTTTAACATTATGAGGTGTAATACATTATGATGTAAAAGTTATGAATAAAGTTTTTATGACTTTCGACAAATATGACCAGGAAAAATCGGAAATACAAATTATACCCTCAAATATTGTGACAATCAATATTATGACTAACAATATTTATGACTAAAAATGTTATGGAATCTTAAAAACGGAACTAAAACTTTATGGAAGACAATATAGACCCGTGGCCCGTCCTTGTTGTGGAGCTTGATCACCTTCGCAGCAAGTTGTGAAAACACCATAGCAAACCAAGTCCGTTCGAGCGGTGTGGTGCGCTATGTGACTCGCTTTAGCAAACCATGTCCGTATGTAGCGGTGTGGGACGCTATAAGCGATGTTCAACGTGCATTGGGTCTAGCTAGCCTGGTGTGTGGTGTTAAGTTTTTGCTACTTATTCTAAATTGTGTCTAAAACATTGCAACTTACATTTGGATTTAATCTAAATAAATGCAAATTAGCGCATTCAAAACGTGTTTAATTAATCTCCCAACCAATTGGGCGTTTCAGAACACATTATGATTTTAGCTTCATGGATGAAAATAGAAAACATGAGTTGCTCGAGAAATTATAACTACCTATTATTTGCGTCCAGAAACGATGGTAGGCATGACGATGAAATTATATTAATCGTCAGGAAGCGTTTTATTGTACAAAACACAAAAAATTGTAATACAATATTTACAAATAGTACCTTTGATAAATTTACTAGCAACCTAATAATTTACTAGCAGCGCAATTGGAACTTAGGTATTTTATAATTCAGTAGCAGGTATATATTGGTTTGTCTCGTATGAAATGGTTCATTATTTTAGTATCTTTTATACGCTAACGTTGTAGCAAGACTTACAAGTAAAATGGATGAAAGCACAAAAAATGAGTTACTTGGTAAAATAGAAATGGCATCGAAAAATGCGGATTCCGATGAATTCTGGTCAAACGTAATGAGACTAATAACAGAAAGTGGGATGACTCTGAGGTGTACACTGGTCAATGGCAAGAAGTTTGAAATTATTGGGATTTTTAGGGGCAGGAAAGGCAAACACATCTTGATGGTTCAACGGTCTGTATTGAAGTAAATTTTATCAAGAAAACGAATGAACGATTGAATTGAATGAATGACAGATTGTATCAACATAATGAATGAATGAATGGAAGGTACTTGGATTTTTGTAATATACCAATAGTCCCCCTCAAAAATTCAAGAATTTACATTATTATATTATAACTAAGAGTGCTAAGCTAATGCAATACACAATGTACAAAAAATAATGATGAAATTTTTGAATGTTCTGTGATTATATAGGGGAGACTTGCCTAATTCGTACCCCCTAAGGGAAAATGCGAAATAACTTGAAATATAACAGAGACAGACACATTTTACTTATGTTTTAATAAACTTTATTCTATGAGTAATCAACAACAGTACAATATTGCACTTACAATTAGTAAACTTCACCAGAGTACTAGTTTTTTTTCTAAAGTGGAAAAAGTACGATTTAGGATCATGTACGCCTAATTTGTACCACGCTTTTCCTTAATCGTACTTGGATATCCTTATAGTTAGTTTTGTCTCAAAATCACAGCAAATGAACTAAAACTACTTCTTCATATTACTAGATTAATAAATTCTTTAATTCTGCATAGCAAATCTAATAGTTTTATTTAATTCTTTGCAGTTATCACATATATAATTACGAGCATTTTATTAACTCCAGCACAAAGCTCGTGAGCCCAGGTCTCACAGTGGGTGCACTGAATCATATCTGCTTTTCTATTTTCTACGCACAACTTACAGTACCAGTTTTCCTTTTTTTTTTTTGTTTTCTTTATATTATTTTTATCTTTGGTAATATTTTTCCTTTTCAAGACGTTTAGCTCTTGGAAGTTCTTGCACACAGACTTTTTTTTTGACTCATTAGGTTTTTTTTATTTTTAGGTCCACTTTTTTCATGTCGGCTGGAGCCCAAGAGTTATATTTGCGCTTAGCCATATTAACCTTAAACAAAAATAAGTCATTAATTCCTAATTCGTACCGGTACGAAATAGGCTCACGCGTTGAGTACGAATAAGGCGCAACGACCAACCAATTCAAATTTACCGCGAAAAAAAATGTTTGCAAGTATGGCGTTAGTACCTACTGAGAATAAACTCGTAAATAAGCCAAGAACCAAATAAAAAAATCCTAGTTGAATCATTCACACTAGCTTAACGGAAAATCCTTATGAAGCAAACAAAAATTTTTGTCAAAATTAGTGAAATTACTTATTTTTTTAACAATTTTAAGCAGAGCAGCGATGCGGTGTTGTCATTTATGTCTGATAGCATGGCAAACTAGTGGTTTCATTTTATGACACTGGTGTCGCTACTGTTGCATTCCGTTCGGAAATAATGCTAGGGTACGATTTAGGCACAGGTACGAATAAGGCAAGTTTCCCCTATGTAATGAGAAATCAATTTTGTGATAATTGTTGTGGTATTTTATAATGACCCCACGCAAGAGTGTCTGAAGAGTTTTCTAATAAGTAGCGTTTTGTATCGTTATGAGATAATGATACTTTATTTATATTTTGAGTAAATAATATTTTGAGACAAACGAAGTATATTTTGAGAAATATATTTTGAGACAAACGAAGTTATAATAGTATGCCAGCCGAACATAAACAGAATTGGACATGTCAAGAATGTAGAAATAATCAACCAAAGAGCGACAATAGCAATACACCTGTTCGTGGGACGAAACAAGCTACCACTTCAATTAGCTTTGAGGGAATAAATTTCGATAAAGAAGACTCTTTAGGTGTTACAACCCAAAAACAAACAAACACACAACTTAGCGAGGAAAAAGAAGCCACGTCTGGAGTGGCCGCGCTCACAGAGGAGTTACGTTTATTTCGACAGGAATTACGCGAGGTGCGTAGCGAGCTACAGGATTTCAGGACGGCGGTGTCAAATCTTACTTGTGCTGTAAATCACTGCAATCAAAGAATCGATGCCCTCTCGTCAAGAGTAGATTTAATTGAGGAAAGTAGCGGAAGCCGTTGTAATTCGGTGTTAGAAGATACCATCTTGGAGCTCCGACAGGACCTAAATGACCGCGAACAAGAATCACTGGCAAACGATATAGAGATTGCCGGCATCCCTGAAGAGACTCATGAAAGTGTTAGTCATCTCGTTCTTACAGTGGCTAATAAGTTAGGAGTAATATTGGAGGATCGAGACTTAGTAAGCGCAGAGCGCGCTGGTCCGATTAGAGCGCTGCCGACAGAGGGCGCAAACGCTACACCTCTGCGCCCGCGCCCGATAGTCGTGCGTTTCACTCGGCGAGTTTGCAGAGACCAGTTGCTAAAGCAAGCGCGTGAAAGACGCGGCCTCAATTCATCAGAACTAGGCCTCCCAACCTCCTCACCTCCTCGCCGCATCTATTTAAACGAGAGACTAACCCGACAAAACAGGCTTTTAATTCACAAAGCTCGAGAAGCGGCAGCCAGACACAACTGGAAGTACACTTGGAGTAAGTACGGAAAGATCTTTGTACGGCGGGCGCAGGGAGAGTCCCGACAGCGCCTACGGAGCGAAGCCGATTTGAGTCGAGTATTTGGTGTTGGAGCAGGGGGTATAGTTTAGGTTTGCGTTGTCCGCTGATGTACTCAGTTTGTCATGTTACTCTCAGTAAATTTAAGTACCTACTATGTATGTTGCTAACTTTTTTCAGGTCATAAATAGTTGTATAACGACTAACGTTTCACTTTTAAAAATATAATAGTAGTGTGTTATTAAGGGTTCTGGCTCACTGTTTATTTGCGGTAGGTAAAACATGTTGCGTAGGTGTAAATGTATGTGTGATGTATGGTTGTGGTTAAAAGATAATGTTTTTCCAACTGCATAAAAAGCGATATTTTGGTAATTCAAAAAGTTGTTTGTAGGTATATTAGCGTACGATTGTTGTTTTTTTTTTTTTTATATAAAAAGTAGAGATGGGTATGGGCGAGGGTGGTTGCAGCAGCCGTTGCTTCTTGTTGTTGTTAGGTGGTTGGTTGGTTGGTTGGTTGGTTGGTTGGTTGGTTGGGGTTTAAGGTATTGTGCAGGTGTGTAATGTAGGTAGGGTAGGTTTAGCGCGGGTGTGTTAGCTGGTCGGAGTCGGTTTGCGCAGGTGATCGGGGGCGTTAGCGGGGTCGGGGGGCGTTAGCGGGGTCGGGGACGGGGGTGCTATCGGGGGTGTTAGCGGGACGTTAGCGGGGACGGGGGGCGTTAGCGGGGTCGGGGACGGGGGTGCTATCGGGGGTGTTAGCGGGACGTTAGCGGGGATGCTAGCGATGAGGGTAGGTGATGTCATAAAACCATCGAGTGTTTTGTATGATTTTGATTAGTTTAACAAATTACTGTATTTAATTGAACAAGCGAGGCGGTGGGATATAGTTAGTTCATAGGTTCACAGATATTGCTATCAGCTAATGCATGCAGTTTCCTGCACTAAAACAATTGAATATTATTTTATATATTTTCAATTCCTTTGTTCATAATCGCATTCTGCGGAAATGCGGGGGTTGAACTAGGTTTCATTATAAATCTAGTTGAGAATAGATTCATTCCAGTCAGTGGGTTACGATTAAATAGTACTCTACCAGTATGTTTATTTCAAACTTATTGCCTTTAACAATTTTGCTCCAACTGCAAGCAACCAGTGATACAAATGTTAAAAATGTTACAATATCACCCAAAAATCAAGATTATTTATCATCATGTAACACCCGATCATGGATTTTAAAACGAGTAAGTGTAATAGATGTGAATATAACCACCAACTCATCATTACCAAAATGGTACATTAAGTTTTATATGGGGGAAAGGGGCACTACAGTAACAACTAAAACTGTGATTGTACACCAGGATCAGATTACGGACTTACCATTATGCATTGACGGTAATTGGATTATATTTAAAATGGAAATTCTGAAGGTGCCTACTACTGCTCCAGCAAACGTTAAACACCACCACCGACAGAGACGTGGGGCTAATATTAAGCAATCATGGTCGAATAAAGAGTATTACCAAGTGATTCAAGATGATGATGGTATAGAGTTCACTGTACGAGTTTCAAGACAAAAATTCACATCATTACCGTCTACAACCACTGACAGCACAACCACTGACAGCGTCACCACCACCACCACCACTACTACTACCGCAAGAGCACCTACCAAAACGAGTATACCGATTACAACTTCTACTGCTTCAACAACCACCACTGCATTTGTTCTACCTATAAGGGAACCAAAGATTTTGAGTGATAACTGTGAACAATATAAATATATGTTAGAGCAAATTATTGTATGGGGTAGTGAAGAGTTGGATCAGTTAGAAATTAATCCGAATGCTGATGATTTATGTATAGCACGCCTCCCCGCCGTGAGGACACCTACACGGAAATCGAACGTATAAGAGGATGTTGTTACTTATCTAAAAAGTTCCCATCAAAAAGAATTCAATAATAAAAAATAATTAATTTAATATGATAGGGAAACCGCATGTGGGAAAACGAATGATGATGGTGTAGTAAAGAGATTGCGTATACATTCGGACATGAAATATATATGTGTGTACGTGAATAACTATGCATGTGTGAATAACAATATAAATTCCACCTCGTTTTATAATATGTATCATATCTGTTTGAATCACGCATACTTAGTGATCGTCTATCGAGAAATAACGTGACAACGCTTATTCGCGTACTTAGTTACCGTTTATCGAAAAATAACGTGTAAGTGAATATTAATTAAAAAAATATATATTTAATAATAAAAAAATGTATTCAAATCTAAGCAAGTTAAACGAAACCTCTTCCGATGTGAAAAATTGGATTCGAGTTAAAGAGTTGCCGGTGAATCAATCCATGTTGATAACAGGGTGTTATACAACACCCTCACGATTCACGCCCGGCGCCAACGAAACCGTGGTGAAATTTGAAAACAAAAATCTAATGACGCTGCCCGCACGTTTCAATAACTTAGATGAAACGATAATAAAAGAGTTGGATGAGGGGAACACTTGTTTAATAAATAAAGGACCATTCGGACGAACATATATACTAAAATTTGAACGAAAAGAAGATTAATATTTTTTGTAAGTGTATAATTGAATTTATATAATGTTTTTTTACAGGTAAAACATGTATAATAATCAGAGCTCAGTACTTGATCCCGCACTAAATCAATTACAATTTATTGAATTTTTAAAGCGGGTGTCTTTATTATACACCTGGACAACACCGGTTCCCTCAAGACATATAATAGATCATATGAATTTAATATTTTGCAAATTACATTTAAGTGATTGTCGCTATACATATGAGTATTATGTTTTATCAAGAATGTGGGATGACTTAGGGTGTTATATTGAGCATGTATTGAATAATGACTGCATTGACTCGTACCAACATTTTATTTCTTTACTGTCTCAAGCGGATGCTGACTGCTTCGAACATTCTACCTTTAATACTGATTTGGGTCTTTTATTTGTTCAAGCACTTTTAACAACTATGGGAAGTACAATGAATTTTCATTAGGTTTAAATTATATAGAAACTTAATTAAATGTGTAACAACCCAACTACCTCTAATGTAAAATGTGAAGCGATTAATGGATTGTGTCTCTACTGTGAAACCTTTCTTACTTTTAAGAATATTATTATAATATTATCTTTCATATGTACTCGCATAAATGTGTAAACAACGCAACTACCTCTAATGTAAAATATGAAGCGATTAATGGATTAAGTTTTTATTTAGCAAAGCGATTTGTATTAATTTCATATGGTATTTACTTTTTTTAGTTAAGCATGGGTGTAATTCAGTTAAAAAAATGTGTCTCTACTGCGAAACCTTTGTTACTTTTAAGAATATTATTATCATATTATCTTTCATCTGTACTCACATAAATGTATAACGCTTTGTTAGTTTTAAGTATATTATCCTTCATATATTTTTCACTTTAATAAAAAACATTTGCTTTGCTAGTTTTTAAGATATCTTTCATCTGTACTCGCATAAATGTATAACACTTTGTTAGTTTTAAGTATATTATCCTTCATATTTTTTTTACTTTAATAAAAAACATTTGCTTTGCTAGTTTTTAAGAATATGTTTCTTTGTTTTACTGTAAATAAATAATAATATTCATATACAGTTTTATTTAAAAAACACATAACTATTAAATGTGAGGTGGGAGGGGGGGGGGAGAAGGAAACGAAAAAACATTCCATTTTTATATAATTTCACCTTTATTAATCCAAGATTTTTCATTCATACCCAACCACTTTACATACACTTTATCCCCCTTACGTTTTAATACTTTTTCCACAAGGTAAATGTCAGGGTTTTGAACCTTTTGTAGTTCCTGCTCATAAAAACATCCCGAGATGAGTTCCCGCTTCATATCTTGAAGTAAGTATGTTGTCGGGTTAGTAATTAACACCTTGACGATTTGAAAAATTTCCGCGGTTCAGTTGCCGGTGTAGCCCTTGGAGAAAGCTGATTTATGCTTGCTGATTCGCACGTAGTCATTAACCTTGAACTTGTTTGGAGGTTTGACTTTAATATAATTATATCCCTTATGAAGCAGTTTATTAGAGTTGGTTTTATTCACACTCATCGGTGCCATGCCTATGGTACTGTGTTTTTTATTATTATATTGTATAAGTATATCACTTATCAGTTTGGTCCAGTTATATGAACCGTTTAAACTGAAACACTGCCACAACCAATGTTTTAAGGTTCTTATTAGTCTTTCTACTATAGAAGCCTTCATCACACTATATGTAGAGTAGTGATTAATGTTGTGACGTCGCATTAATTCTTGAAATTTGCTATTAAAGAACTCTGTGCCATCGTCGGATTGAATATTTTTTGGCTTTCTCCCATTTAAAATATTACTCATAGCCTTTGTGACGTCATCAGCGTTTTTAGTTTTCAACGGTTGCATCCACGCGTACTTTGAAAATGTATCAATACATACTAAAATATATCTGTACCCGTTATTATCTCTAGAGTACTTTTGCATGTCAATTAAATCGATTTGCCAAGTATCATCAAACCCCCTCTGTATGAAGCGTCTACGTGGAAAAGTCTTTCTCGCATACCTATGTATCTCCTTCACCACTTGTGCTTTACCCATCAGATATTCTCAATGGAGTTGGAGCAATGCGTTTTATTAATGCAGGCGGTGTTTGTGGACGTGTTTGAATTCTAGCTGTCAATTTCCCAAGTTGATCTCGCAACGCGTTTATATCCTTCGAATGTCTCTTAAACTTTCCAAGTATTAAATTGTGTAACTCATCTAATTGCGCTTTATTTATTACATCACCTTTGAGAATACCCCTCTGCACTCCCATTAAACGTTTATTTTCAAAGTTAATTAACTCTTTTTCCACTTTAATATTATTAGCTAGCGCACTGCGGCGGGTTGGAGAGCTAGTATTTAAGTGTTGACCAAACTTGTTAAGAGGCATGACGAAAGTGATTGATGTATAGAACCATCAGCCTCTTTTATTAGGTATAAGGACAGAATTTTAAATTAGAACCGGTATAATTAACAGCTCGATTCACTTGAACAGCCCGATTCAACGGTTCGGTTCAGTTCAACAGCTCGGTTCCGTTCAACAGCTCGATTCACTTCAACAGCCCCGTTTCGGATCACTTTAAGATTATGCCAAACTCTTTTTCCACTTTAATATTATTAGCTAGCGCACTGCGGCGGGTTGGAGAGCTAGTATTTAAGTGTTGACCAAACTTGTTAAGAGGCATGACGAAAGTGATTGATGTATAGAACCATCAGCCTCTTTTATTAGGTGTAAGGACAGAATTTTAAATTAGAACCGGTATCATTAACAGCTCGATTCACTTGAACAGCCCGATTCAACGGTTCGGTTCAGTTCAACAGCTCGGTTCCGTTAAACAGCTCGATTCACTTCAACAGCCCCGTTTCGGATCACTTTAAGAGTATGCCAAACTCTTTTTCCACTTTAATATTATTAGCTAGCGCACTGCGGTGGGTTGGAGAGCTAGTATTTAAGTGTTGACCAAACTTGTTAAGAGGCATGACGAAAGTGATTGATGTATAGAACCATCGGCCTCTTTTATTAGGTATAAGGATAGAATTTTAAATTAGAACCGGTATAATTAACAACTCGATTCACTTGAACAGCCCGATTCAACGGTTCGGTTCCGTTCAACAGCTCGATTCACTTCAACAGCCCCGTTTCGGATCACTTTAAGATTATGCCAAACTCTTTTTCCACTTTAATATTATTAGCTAGCGCACTGCGGCGGGTTGGAGAGCTAGTATTTAAGTGTTGACCAAACTTGTTAAGAGGCATGACGAAAGTGATTGATGTATAGAACCATCGGCCTCTTTTATTAGGTATAAGGACAGAATTTTAAATTAGAACCGGTATAATTAACAGCTCGATTCACTTGAACAGCCCGATTCAACGGTTCGGTTCAGTTCAACAGCTCGGTTCCGTTCAACAGCTCGATTCACTTCAACAGCCCCGTTTCGGATCACTTTAAGATTATGCCAAACTCTTTTTCCACTTTAATATTATTAGCTAGCGCACTGCGGCGGGTTGGAGAGCTAGTATTTAAGTGTTGATTGATGTATAGAACCATCAGCCTCTTTTATTAGGTATAAGGACAGAATTTTAAATTAGAACCGGTATAATTAACAGCTCGATTCACTTGAACAGCCCGATTCAACGGTTCGGTTCAGTTCAACAGCTCGGTTCCGTTCAACAGCTCGATTCACTTCAACAACCCCGTTTCGGATCACTTTAAGATTATGTCACTTTCGGTTAGTTCTTCCACAATAGCATTGATTTCGTTGGAATGTGAGGTGTTACCAACAGCTTGAGATGATATTAATAGTCGTAAACGATTTACAAGTTCGTTTGGATCATCCCAATATACATAATCGGTGTTTGGGTAAAAGTTTTTAGTTGTTAATGAGGTTTCACGGTTAAGACAACCACCTCCTTTAATTTTGTTACTTTCTTGCATGCGTTTAATGTAAAGTTGATACTTTACGCTTTTGCCCCCATTCACTTGACCGTTAGGTAAATACCCCCTACGATGAGCGCTTGTTATAGGGGAGACTTGCCTAATTCGTACCCCCTAAGGGAAAATGCGAAATAACTTGAAATATAACAGAGACAGACACATTTTACTTATGTTTTAATAAACTTTATTCTATGAGTAATCAACAACAGTACAATATTGCACTTACAATTAGTAAACTTCACCAGAGTACTAGTTTTTTTTCTAAAGTGGAAAAAGTACGATTTAGGATCATGTACGCCTAATTTGTACCACGCTTTTCCTTAATCGTACTTGGATATCCTTATAGTTAGTTTTGTCTCAAAATCACAGCAAATGAACTAAAACTACTTCTTCATATTACTAGATTAATAAATTCTTTAATTCTGCATAGCAAATCTAATAGTTTTATTTAATTCTTTGCAGTTATCACATATATAATTACGAGCATTTTATTAACTCCAGCACAAAGCTCGTGAGCCCAGGTCTCACAGTGGGTGCACTGAATCATATCTGCTTTTCTATTTTCTACGCACAACTTACAGTACCAGTTTTCCTTTTTTTTTTTGTTTTCTTTATATTATTTTTATCTTTGGTAATATTTTTCCTTTTCAAGACGTTTAGCTCTTGGAAGTTCTTGCACACAGACTTCTTTTTTGACTCATTAGGTTTTTTTTATTTTTAGGTCCACTTTTTTCATGTCGGCTGGAGCCCAAGAGTTATATTTGCGCTTAGCCATATTAACCTTAAACAAAAATAAGTCATTAATTCCTAATTCGTACCGGTACGAAATAGGCTCACGCGTTGAGTACGAATAAGGCGCAACGACCAACCAATTCAAATTTACCGCGAAAAAAAATGTTTGCAAGTATGGCGTTAGTACCTACTGAGAATAAACTCGTAAATAAGCCAAGAACCAAATAAAAAAATCCTAGTTGAATCATTCACACTAGCTTAACGGAAAATCCTTATGAAGCAAACAAAAATTTTTGTCAAAATTAGTGAAATTACTTATTTTTTTAACAATTTTAAGCAGAGCAGCGATGCGGTGTTGTCATTTATGTCTGATAGCATGGCAAACTAGTGGTTTCATTTTATGACACTGGTGTCGCTACTGTTGCATTCCGTTCGGAAATAATGCTAGGGTACGATTTAGGCACAGGTACGAATAAGGCAAGTTTCCCCTATCTAAAATTTTATTATAAACTTTTATATCTTTAGGCTTAATTGTTATAACGCCAATAGAAATACACTATCTATGAAAATTTCAACTGTCTACCTAATTACGGTTCATGAGATACAGCCTGCTGGTAGACCTGTGGGACGGATGGACAGACGGACGGACAGCGGAGGCTTAGTAATAGGGTTTTGTTGCCACCCTTTATGGGTACGGAACCCTAAACACCTACTTTCGAAAAAATCCTGAGTCAATTTAACCGTAATGACCGCATACATAATAATAATAATAAAATAATAAAGAGCAAACTATAACAACCCGACTGCATAAATATTCTGATATTGTCGTCTCGTATGTATGTGTACCTACGCTAAAAACTACTAAGATTTTTTAAACGGTCATTTTTTATTAAAGTGTCCGCAGTGACACTGCGTTTTATCCGTTTTGTCCGTTCAGCCTCTTCGAGGGAAAAAGCCGGTCAAGTGCGAGTCGGACTCGCGCACCGAGGGTTCCGCACAAACTTGTAGGTATGCAAATAGTTCGTACATAAATCACGGGAATCGAGTCTCGAAAGATTGTGCTCTAAGACATTGCTTCTTGCTAAATTTCATGATTCCAAGTCAACGGGAAGTACCCAATAGGTTTTGATACTTTTGATTACCTTGAGATTCCATTGAATATGCGGCATAAACGACCGTATCTTTTGATTGCGTTGACTTAGATGTTTGATTTTTTTCACTAATCCAAGGAATTGCAGATTTAAGTATTTAATATTAATTTTAACTTGATACCTCCACGCGTTCCTGAGAAAAAGGGTCTTAACAGACACGCAGACAGACAGACAGACAGACGGACAACAAAGTGATCCTATAAGGATTCCTTTTTTCCTTTTGAGTTACGGAACCCTAAAAATAACCATACATACATATCTACATAGTGGTAAAAAAGGATCCGGACAGACGGACGAACGGCCGGATAGCAGAGTGTGACTCCATGTTGCCCTTTGGGTACAGCTGTTAGGCTGTTAGGTTGATACAGTCGTCTCCGATTGACTGTTTCCTTTGAAGCGGAGCGGAGACGAGATGTGGATTACAACCAATGTGATTGGTCGATTCCTACACGGCTCCTCTCCGCACCGCTCGTCTCCGCTTGACTGTTTTCATTGAAGCGGAGTGGAAAGAACCTTCCTCACAACTACTTCTTCTTCTTCCCTCAACTACCAACGAAGACCTTGATAAATATCCCTGTAATATCCTCATGGTGATAAATCATCTTGAATGGGGTAACATAGAATGTATAATGAAGTGTATTAACGCGCGCATCAAGTACTTGAATAAGAAAAAGTCTGCCTATGAAAACCGACTCAATTTTTTCAAGAAATATTTCAAGGCATATCACCCCACCAGCCTACAGGAGGCTCACCATATTCTCAATAGATTGTGTGATAAGGATGATATAGTAGATAGTGAAATTAAGTGTTATGCTGTTGCGACGTTTGCTTCCCGTGCCCGGCAAGAACGAAGAAACAAGTCGTAAACGAAATACAAAACGTGTAATAAACCACAAATTATTACAATACTAAATACCTGAAATAATATGTCTGGCGTAACCTTTGGATAGAGAATGGGTCTATTTTATGGAGCTGAAGGAAACAAGTTAGTAAGTTGAACACAGTATTTATTCCTATAGGTAGTTTCTGTTTTACATTCAAGAGTAATTGCAAACCATTACTTAGTCACAACGACCAGACATGTGAAATTCATAAATTAGTTAGCTCAGTGAAAGCATGGGTCGTGCTTAATATCCTATGGTTCTTATTATAGGTTCACAATTATTTATTCTAAGTTGGTTAGTCCCTAAGAACCTAATGCCATCAATTCCAATATTTAATTTAAATCCTACTTCCCTACATGTGAATCTCAAGGAGATTAATTGAAATCCTACTTCCCTAATTAATAAGAAATTATATAACCGACCTCGCTCTGTAGAAACCTTCCCGCAAAGGCTGTCCGGCTGCAGACTGGATCATGACAGTGTGAGTGGAAACGCGAAGCTCCGGGCGTTGGCTCTATGCAAGCTCCAATCGCAAGCCACACAGGAAGCACGTGAAGGTTATGTTCAGGCGGCGCAAGCACAATGATGTATTGAAAATTGTTGAGCTTTAAGAAGTTTGAAGCAGAAGGCTAATTGTCATGGACTTGCTACACAAAATGGCGGCTAGTAAAAGGTACCTAGCCCGCAATACTAAATTACACAAAAATCTAAATCTCTGGTGCACAAAATGAGATATACTAAACATGTGCTTATTTCTTTCAGAGCTCAGAAGAAAGGAAGCTAAACATGAGAGCCCTAAAGATAACTAAACTTGCAAAGTCCACAAGGTGTGCAGCTCAAGTTGATTAATTATTGCATTATGAATTTCTTAAAATTGGTTTATTAATTCATTCTTTGAATTGAATTTACTTTAACTGAATTTATTTAGATTTTAGGTGGGCTAGTGTAGCTACCAAGTGGGTGCCGCAAAATAGGCGACGCAGACGGGGCAGGCCTAAACGGAGATGGCGGGACGACTTGGACGCATTTCTTGGGAACTGGCCGGAAGAAGCACCGAATAGGGAGTCATGGAGATCAAGAGGAGAGGCCTTTGCCCAGCAGTGGGACACTCAAACAGGCTATTAAAAAAAAAAAAAAAAATTTAGATTTTATAGAAATCAACTTAATTTTACAGAAAATGGAAATCGAAATAGAAATCAAAATCTAATCAAAATCTAATAATCAAAAATAATCCCATTCAGCTGGAAAGAAACAAATTGCTTCGATCAGAATATGCACATGGCAGAAATTAAGCGGAGAGCAGAGCAAAGATGATTAAAGGATCCTTACCGGAGACCATCCAATAGAGATTATCTCAAACGCTGTCTTTCCCTCCATCCCGGCATGTAAAACCTCTTGAAGAGCTGAAATTTAACCACGAGGTTAAGAAACTAAACTGAGATGATGCACTTGCATTTCCCGAGGAAATCTTTACTTACGATTTTGTTACTGCCACAAAATATAACTTAAATCGGCTGCTCCTCAACCAAATCAGCCACTGGAGATGTCCATCCAGACATGGACCTCCGTCCTGCACAAGATAATTCAAGCTCCTTCATGCACTCATCACGGAGCCCTAGATATAAGCTTTTTGACTGCTATGGTGGCCGGAAGCTACGACAGGAGCACCCTCGGATGAAGAAATTTACCCTAATATTTACCCTAAAATTTACCCTGAAATGACTTAATTTCCAAATGTAATTTTTGATCGATACCTAATAATGATTCAATGCAATTATCACCGAAACCCTTTACTTGTTATTCCTGAAACCGAAATTCATTCAAAACTATTTCAGCATATACCTACTTCTCAATATCTATTTAAATAAGTTTTATCCAATGGAACTCAAGTTAATTTTATTACCCTAACGTCAAGCAGAACTTCTTAGGCTGACAACCCTAAAGCAAAACCAGAACGAAACGTCATTCAGTTACCAGCCCTTAAAAATACTACAATTATTGCCATGTCTCGAAGATTGGGTTTGTTTGAGTAAATGATAAAAACACAACGTGACACTGTTAAATTTTTATGTAATACCTATTTTCTAACATGATGAGTATAATAAATGTAATGATAAAAAATACTTCTATTTTTTTCTTATCTTACACCTCACCGCAACCACTTCCTCTTTAACATACAATTTGAACTAATAGGTATATAAATGTGTAAATATAAATGAGGTTGTAATTAGTATTTAATCATTCGATTGTAGTGATTATTAAGACATACCTCTCCGCGGGGGGTTTGATAATTATTATGGTTTATTTTTGTCATTTTTGTAAAACACACGTACCTAACAATCAATTAATATCCCACTCGAATACAAAGCGTCATAAGTTATTGTGTGTGCAAGACAAGGATGAGAAATATGCAGTGTATGTAATTGACAGTGCATTTAAATGTCGAATCATCACCTACCGCATCAATGGATCACCGGAAGACTTGAATCCTCAAAGGTTCTTATATACAGTCAGCGCGAGTGTTCTTAAAACAATTCAAACGGAACTAAAAGAGCATACCTGTGTGAAGGTGAATTTACAATTATATTGCACGTACATTAAAACCAAGAATGTGGGAAAGGGGGAGGGGGAGGAGGAGGAAGTGATTCGAGACTTGAAGTCTTTTAATACTGCGAATGAGCGTTTAACCAATGAATCAGATTTATCTGAATATTACGGTAAAATTATATCAATGATATTGAAAAAAAGTGAAGATTTCCAAGAAAGAGATAGCGGGTGGGCGTTGGAAAGGATTGAATTTTTGGATATTAATATCAATAAATACAACCCGTTAAGGGCATCATCCTACCTCCCCCTCCCAAAAGTGGTGGCTTTAAAAAAGGCATGTGTAAATGTGAAGAATACGGATAACGCATGTTTCTTTTGGGCGGTGACAAGTGCTCTTTATCCTGTGAAGAAAAATAGTGATCGTGTTAGTTCTTATCCCTCATACAAATCAATGTTAAATATAAAAGACATAGAATGTCCTGTAAGTTTTAAGGATTTGAAAAGGTTTGAAAATTTAAATAATATAAGTATTAATGTGTATAATATACAGTCTAAATCCAAGTGTCTCATCACGCCGCTTTATCTATCGCAGAAAGTTGAAAAAAGAAAACATGTAAATCTACTTTATTATGAATGCGGAGTGAATAGTCATTATTGTTGGACTAAAAATTTATCTAGATTAATAAGGAAACAGATAACTAACGATAACCGTAGACATTACTTTTGTGATACATGTTTACATCATTTTATTGGAGAGGATAAGCTTAATATACATAAAAGAATGGGGTGTATGAAGAAAGCTATACAGCTACCGAATGAAAATAATAGTATTGTAGAATTTAAAAATTATCATCACATGTTAAGAGTTCCTTTCGTTATCTACGCTGATTTTGAATCAATTTTAAAACCCACCACAAACACTAGTGCTGCTGCTGCTGCTAGTAATACCGCCCACTTTACCCATGAACATGTACCATGCAGTTTTGCTTACTATACACATTGTTACTATAATCAGAAATTGTCTCGATATTATTCTTATCGCGGTAAAGATTGTGTTGAGAAATTTATAGAAGGTATCTATGCTGAAGCGGAGAGAATTAATGAAATTTTATGTGTAAAGATACCAATAAGGTGGCAGAGCTTATCAGAAATGCAAAAAGTGTCATCATCTACAGCTTGTCATATTTGTAAAAAGACATTTGAACCTACCGATAATGGTAGGGTAATTGACCATTGTCATTTGACGGGTGATGTGAGAGGCATGGCTCATGTAAAATGTAATATAAATCATAAATTAGCATGCTTTATTCCGATAGTTTTTCATAATCTCAGCGGTTATGATGCACATTTATTTATCAAAAAGCTGGCAGAGTATAGGAGTGAAATCACGTGCATACCTCAAACAAAAGAAAAATACATTTCATTTAGTAAGAAATTATATTTAAAAAACAACATCATTGGAGGTGCGCCTCCTCTAATAACACATTTAAGATTTATAGACTCTTATAAATTTATGGCTTCCTCTTTAGATAGCTTAGTCAAAAACCTATCCTGTGAAGATTTAAAAATCACTATGCAATGTTTTTCACCGTCCGATATGAAGATGTTATATCGAAAAGGTGTCTACCCCTATGAGTATGTTGATTCTTGGGAGAGACTTGATGAAACACGTTTACCTAATAAAGACTCCTTTTACAGCATTTTATGTGACTCACACATCTCAGACAATGATTACAAGTATGCGGAAGCGGTATGGAACTATTTTAATGTGCAAACGATAGGGGAATATTGTGATTTATATGTGAAAACAGATGTCTTATTACTGGCAGATGTTTTTGAAAATTTCCGCCAACTTTGTCAATCCAACTACTCCTTAGACCCTTGTCAATATCTCACAGCACCCTCTCTATCCTGGAACGCAATGTTAATGATGACTGGAGTTAAATTAGAGCTTCTCACCGACTATGAAATGGTGCAGTTTGTAAAGGGGGGAATACGAGGTGGTATCAGTCAAGTAATGTGTAGACACGCTAAAGCTAACAATAAATTTATGGATGATTACAATCCGAATGATGAGTCATCATTTATTACATATCTGGATGTTAACAATTTATATGGTTATGCTATGAGTCAAAAACTGCCTACCGGAAACTTTAAATGGATGTCAGAGAGTGAAATTGAAAACTTTAATATTGATAGTCAAAGTACGGATGCAGATATAGGTTACTTCCTAGAGGTGGATTTAGTTTATCCAAAACACCTACATGATAGTCATAATGAATATCCGTTTTGTGCTGAGACAAAGCCCCCACCCGGTAGTAAACAGAAAAAACTAATGCTCACGCTTGATGATAAAAATAATTATATTACTCATTTAGTTAATCTAAAGCAATGCTTGCAAAATGGAATGATTTGTAAAAAAATCCATAGAGTACTAACCTTCAACCAATCGGCTTGGCTTAAAAAGTACATTGACTTCAACACTAACAAACGTATGCTTGCTACCAATACATTTGAAAAGGATCTTTATAAACTCAAAAACAATGCTATATTTGGTAAAACAATAGAAAATGTCGATAAGCGAAAAACAGTCAAACTCCTTAATAGATGGGAGGATGGTGTAAATAGTCAAACTAAGCATCACTTTGGAGCTGAACGTTACATTAGCAGACTCAACTTTCACAGCACTACCGTTTTCTCAGAAGATTTCATCGCTATCCAAATGCTTCCCACTGTAGTGATGTATGATAAACCCATTTACATAGGCTTTGCCGTCTTAGAACTATCCAAACATGTCATGTACGATTTTCACTACTCCTACATGAAACCAAAGTATCAATCTAATGTTAAATTACTATACACTGATACGGATTCATTTATTTACCAAATCAAAACTGATAATTTTTACGAAGATATCAGACATGATTTACCCTCGAAATTTGATACCTCAGATTTACCCTCCAACAACATTTACAATTTACCCAAGGTCAATAAAAAGGTGGTGGGTTTAATGAAAGATGAATGTAATGGAAAAATAATTAAGGAATTTATAGGTTTACGTTCAAAAATGTATGCATATTTATTACAAAATGATGATGATAATGATGTTAACAAAGAGGGTGTGCATAATGTTAAATGCATTAAAAAAAATAAGGGCACCTCAGCGGCTGTTGTAAGACGGTTACACTTTGAAAACTATAAGAATGCCCTTAATCTCGGTAACATTCTATATGACAACATGTATACTTTTAAATCATCAAAACACTCTGTTTATACTATGGTTACTAAGAAAAAAGTTTTATGTGGAAATGATGATAAAAGATGTATCTCTAATGATAATGTAAACACCCTATCGTTGGGTCATTACAAGCTTGAAAAATAAATAAAAACAACATTTTATTTTAATCTTTGTTTTATTTTTTGTTTTACACTTACCCTCTTCTTACATAGCTATACAATATTATATTATTAGTGGGTAGCATGTATAGTATCCTTAAAATTATATTTAAACATTGAGTAGTTAAGTTTTACTTCATTTAAAATGATAATAATACTAATAATACAAATATGGTAAAGACATACAATAATACTTAATACTAACAAACACAAATGATTTGAGTGGGTTAAATAATTAATAATAATAATAGTATTAAGAAAAATATAGACGTATTACCGTATCAAACGTAACCATACATATGGGACATTTTTTTACTGATAACGCACAATTAGCGCATGCAACCACGTGTCCACATGGTACAAACACAACATTGCATGCCTTATCATAACATATCTTACACACCTGTACTATGTCACTATTCATGTGCTCCTCATGGATTGGAGAGAAGGAGGAGGAGGAGGAGGAGGAGGAGGAGGAAGGTGAGGTAGGCTCCTGCTCTAAGATAGAATCAGAAATCACTTTCTGCACGAAATCTCTACCCTTCACCAAATTGACGTACGCACATCGCTCAAACCAGCGCGCGTGCTGTTCCCAAGGCACGTCACCCTCATCCCAATCCTTTAAACCACCATCACAATAAAAACATTTTGTTTTGTCACCGCACCCTATATAATAGAAACCAGCTTCCGCTAACTCTTCAGGTTTTTGCTTCATACTACGAGGCCAATCTTTGAATGTACGTAACCGTGCCGCTTCTGCTGCATATTTAGGATGTATTGGACGTGGTAGGTGATAAGATGACATACTCATCGTACACCCATCGTATTGTTTCCTCCTCATCCTCCTGACAAAGGGACACAAAGGTGACCACCGCTTGTGATCCTTGGCAGGATCATCACCTTCCTCCCATGACATTATTTGCACTTCACAAAACGCACATTGCACCTCATCTCCACGACCGAGGTAGTAAAAACCGTTGCGTGCCAAACACTCGGGGCTAAGAAAATTTATTGGCCATTTAACAAACGTCTTTAAGCGTTCTCCTTCACAACACATATCAACATTTATGAGTGGTGACGTAGACATTACGATGGCCCCACCGAATAAACGTGCAAAGGTTAATACAGTAAAAATTTTTTTTTGCCGATTTGGATTCCCCATGTTGTAATACACCCCCCCTATTTTTTTGAGGGGGCCACGCTTATTATTTTCTGATTTATTAAAGAAAATATTTTTATTCTACGGAAAATATAATCAGCGTGACCACACGAATAGTGTTATTCTCACTTGTTACACAAATTACAATCCATCGCCTAAACACGAACAAACGTGCGTGAGTCTAAAACATTTTTGTTCAAAACTTTACTAAATTTTATATTTGTGTATTATTCTGATGCACGCTTTTTGGTGTTATGAACGTTATGAATTTTGAGAGTATCGCTTCTTGCAGTATAAAGTCGCTATAAAAATTATAGTAACAACTGTTTGCTATTTAATAAAATAACACTCACATTGTGTAATAACGGTTGCAGCATAGAATTTATCTATGTAATATTGTAATAATTCAAAATACGAATATTCACTGATAATATTCTACGCGTCAAATTTCGTTTGATGAGCTTAGACTTTCTTTGCACCTGTTATGAAAACAGCAATGGCTGCTTAGTTGAAGAAAGAGAGGGACAGGGAGTGGCGCGTGACATCAAGACTAGCTAGTAAACGTTTGCAACGCGCACTAGGTGCATTGTCGGCTTAATTCTAAACTATCGAGCGTGCTCGTACATGGTGCCAAATTTAAGAAAGTGAAAGAAAATTTAAGATTATTACGGTGAGGTTATCTTATCCAGACGTTTTGGATCACGCACAATCACCTCTTTGACGCTGTCGGAGACCCGCGGTTGAGAAAAGTAACGAAATGAAATGTTTTCATTGGATCCTTGTTCCGGAGCAACGCCTTCACCAGCCAGCGGTGTGCCGAAGTCTGCGCCAGATGTAGAAGGTATATTCCAATACAGATAGGTGGTGGTGGCGATCGTGCAAACCACGATAAATGCGATGAAGATGTAGTGATGCGTCTGATAGGATGACTTCTTCTTCTTGACTTCGAATGCATTCTGTTGTCCTTTACCGCCTCAATGCTGACCTTTATTCTGTCTAGAGCTTCTCCATAGTCTTCAATTATAAAGCGGTAGTTTTTCTCCACAGTTATTTATTACGGATTGCTGTATATACATGTCGTTGATTGTGATGTCACTGTGGAAGTTGGTATGAGAATGGATAACATGGTGCTCCCGTTTCTATCGTAATGATTCCTGTGCCCTGTAACAAGAGTGGCGTCACGCCTTTCCTTTTCGAGGTTGACTGCTAAGTATTCCGATGTTACGGCGACTCGCTGAGTGGTGTCCGAGACGATTTGCGGAATTGGAATACAGAATTGACGCAGGGTAGTGATAATTCGCTAGGAAGTTGTCCAGCGATTTATTTAGTCGTTCCTCGAATTGTTCCGGCTTTAGAAGGTTGGCATCATTTATCAAGTCCAGTAGTAGCCTTTGTTGTGGACGCCGCAGGTTGTCCATGTCCATCCCTGGGGCGAGTGCTGTGGCAGTCGTATACTGTTGTCTTGGCGGTCAATCTTGTCTGATTCTGCTAAGTGTTTGTTAATAGCCGTGAATTGTTGATTCATGACTTGCTCATATCTTTGTAGAAGTCTATATTCACCTTCTATTATCGACGTGTGATTTTTATACCTACAACTGTAGTATGATTTTCGTTGTTGCGGGTAAGTTGGATATCTCTGTCATATTGTTGGGGAAATCTCTCGTCCGGTACGCCAGAAAGTGAGTTTGCGACTTAACCCACGCCGTTAATAAGACCACGTCTTGTTCTTTTAGCGTGTGATCCATTTTCAGTCGATAATTAGGTCGTTATCATGTTCAAATTTTCTCAAGTCATGTTGTAGTTGTGTTGTGCTGTGTAGTTGTATTAATATAATAGCACCACCGTTGGTGCCCATTTAAACTTGAATACTTGCATGATGGGTGTCCGTAACTCTTCCTAGTAACCATTTCGCCGGAGGTATGTTATCCTCTTTCACTAAGACCATGTCTCCGACTTCCAAGACTCTTTTGACAGTGGTCTATTACTCCGGGTCTGTAGTGTTTGCAGGTATTCAGCCAATTTTCCGGTTAGTTGCCACCATGTTCGAAGGTTACGTGGTTCTGTTTCTGGCGAAAAGGGAGAAATGCCCCGGAGTGAGGTAATCCAAGGCACCTATGCCCTCTGTTAGAGGTGTACTATTAAAGGTCTGGAGTTGAGACAGTTCTCTATTTATGCCAGGAGGGTGGAGTAAATACTCTTTAAGTGTTCGTTTTTGTTCCCCAATCACTTGTCGTAGGTGGTCTTAACTGCAATCTCCCACTCTCCATTATCTGTAGGCTATGCGGGCGCGGTAAAGTTCCATTCAATGTTTGAGCTGGCCCAGTGTATCCATGATCTCGGTGTTGAGGTAACGTTTAAGAGCCTTTCCTTTTTCTTGTGCCAGCACTTTTGCCGCAATAATAAAATTGATACCGTTGTCACTGTAGATGTGTAGGGGTAGGCTTCGTCTAGCGCCTATTTTTTTAAGAGCTGCCAAAAAACGTTTCGGTGCTTAAATCTGACACCAGTTCTAAATTTTTTACAAGGTGAGTACCGTAAACACGGGTAACTTTAACTTAGCCCCTATATTTCCAGCTTTTCTTCGAATATTTCGCAATTTTAAGTAACAAATACTTTCTTTAGAATACGTAGTGAAAGTCCGTATAATCTATTTTGATAAAAATAAAAAAGTAAAGTATTTTTATTGGGTGGGCAATGTTACCCCCCAGGGCTAAAGTAACCCGTGTTTACTGTATGTGTTTACTTTACAAATCCATTTTTAACCAAATTTTTATTAAATTCACAAAAAAACAAAAGGTGTATTAAGTTTAAATAGTAAAAAAGAAGACAGTTTTAGTTACAAAACATTAACAAGAACGCCTTAGTTATTGTTAAGAATATTTGCACAAAATTGTCTTACGCAATCTTGCACAAGTAAGCGTGTTACTGATTAAAACTGATATTAACAATAGTGTATTTCTTCCTAAAAAAGCATGCGAGAGCTTTGTACCCATCACAGCAGTAGTCTGGATTCTACGCAAAAAATAACGCAACATTGCATTACATTTAAAATAGACGGACCTTATAACACGAAAAAACGTGTAAACGTTTAAAGCACGTACTATCTGCGCTTATCTACACTAGAATAAAAAAATAACATGCTTTTTCTCAATTTTCTTGAAAACTAGCATTTATACTTAATGTATTATAAAGTTAATAGAAAGATTATTTTAAAATCTATCTATTTTATGTAAATGTTATATACCAATTCTGTCCCATTTGCTCGTAATTACAGTTCTAACGTTTTCATTTTTTCCTGTAAAATTAGCTTTTTTCACATGCACGTTTATTCGGTGGGGCCATCGATTAGTATGTTTAAAGTAGCTCTGCAGTTTATGTTATGCCGTGGTTAAACGAAAACACAGACACTATTGCTTGTATAAACTTGCAACTCCCTCCCCGTTCTCTGAGTGACTGCACAGGAACTGTTAATAATGTTGGTATCTTACACTTTCTCAATATTTGAATGTACGTAAGCGTGCTGCTTCCAACGTATATTTAGAATGTACAGGATGCGGATACATATTACGTGCGGTTAAACGAAAACACAGACACTATCGCTTGTATAAACTTGCAACTCCCTCCCCGTTCTCTGAGTGACTGCACCGGAACTGTTAATAATGTTGGTATCTTACACTTTCTCAATATTTGAATGTACGTAAGCGTGCTGCTTCCAACGTATATTTAGAATGTACAGGATGCGGATACATATTGCGTGCGGTTAAACGAAAACACAGACACTGTCGCTTGTATAAACTCGCAACTCCCTCCCTGTTCTCTGAGTGAATATCTGACACATCCACATATCGCCGTCTTTGTATATAATCATTTTCTGCTGTACCGGAACTGTTAATAATGTCGGTATCTTACACTTTCTCAATATGTCTGCTATTATCCCCTCTGCTCTGAATCCTGAATGCAAACATACACACTCGTACTTTTCTAATTCTTCACTAATTTTCACCTTTAATAGTTTACGTGCTGCTTCCCACTTCGTTTTTTCCACTTCTTTAGTACTGCTTAGCATCATGCTGTCAATATTCTTTAACATATCCAAACTCTCCACCGAGTTTGAGAATGTACTAAAGTTGGATTCCATCCCCTCGTGAGACAACCACCGCTCAATACAGTACTCAATAACATCATTCATTTTTATTAAATGCAATTATTATCATTTATTGAACCACTCAACTCAACTTCTCTCGCAATAATAACCACACTGCATTGACCACAATGAAACATATTATTATCTTTTTCATTACATACCGCGTACACATCCTGTATAGATAATAATAATTGATAACTTGACGTTCCCCGTCTCCTTTGTTAAACTAATCATACAAAACACTCGATGGTTTTATGACATATGCCGGTTCTAATTCAAAATTGTGGTGCTTATGTGGTGTCATCCCGAGCCAATCCTGCGCACCATGTGTGACGTCATCGTTATAAACGTTCCCCGTCTCCTTTGTTAAACTAATCATACAAAACACTCGATGGTTTTATGACATCACCTACCCTCATCGCTAGCATCCCCGCTAACGTCCCGCTAACACCCCCGATAGCACCCCCGTCCCCGACCCCGCTAACGCCCCCCGTCCCCGCTAACGTCCCGCTAACGCCCCCGATAGCACCCCCGATAGCACCCCCGTCCCCGACCCCGCTAACGCCCCCCGTCCCCGACCCCGCTAACGCCCCCCGACCCCGCTAACGCCCCCCGTCCCCGACCCCGCTAACGCCCCCCGACCCCGCTAACGCCCCCCGGCCCCGCTAACGCCTCCCCGACCCCGCTAACGCCCCCCGACCCCGCTAACGCCCCCGATCACCTGCGCAAACCGACTCCGACCAGCTAACACACCCGCGCTAAACCTACCCTACCTACATTACACACCTGCACAATACCTTAAACCCAACCAACCAACCAACCAACCAACCAACCAACCAACCAACCACCTAACAACAACAAGAAGCAACGGCTGCTGCAACCACCCTCGCCCATACCCATCTCTACTTTTTATATAAAAAAAAAAAAAACAACAATCGTACGCTAATATACCTACAAACAACTTTTTGAATTACCAAAATATCGCTTTTTATGCAGTTGGAAAAACATTATCTTTTAACCACAACCATACATCACACATACATTTACACCTACGCAACATGTTTTACCAACCGCAAATAAACAGTGAGCCAGAACCCTTAATAACACACTACTTATAATTACTTAATTATATTCACCGTATGTGGATAAAAATACTGTTATAAATACCTATATTTAATTTACTTTTCGACAAATGCCTAAACAAAAAGAAAAAGGCAGTTGAAATTGGGATTGCTAAATGTGAGATCACTCAAGACAGGAAATGATGATTTATTGTATAGCTTTCAAAATTATCATCCCGATATATTGGCAATAAATGAAACCTGGCTACAGGAAGGAGACGAGATTAGTGCACCAGCTATTCCTGGCTATATTCTTAAACATGCACCACGGACTGATGGTCGCAGGGGTGGAGGAGTTGGTTTTTACATAAGACGCGGCTTACGAGCCAAAATAAAAACTCATCCAGATTCTGAACTGGAACAATTATGGCTAGAAGTGTCGCTGCCAGGCACTAAAATGGCCATAGGCACAGCTTACCGTCCAGAATCTGGACTTTCACCGAGTGAAGCAACAGACGCACTAAGTGAATCGATTAATTGTTTTAGCTACTGCGATCGGCTGGTTGTGCTTACTGATTACAATCTAGATCTACAGCAAACAGAAAAAAAATTGGTGAGAGACTTTTTAGATTTTTTATATCAGAGAAATCTGAAACAGATGGTTGCTGAACCAACGAGAATAACGGACTCATCCGCTACTCTCATCGACCTGGTCATCACGGATAGTCCAGAACTATGTAAAAAAATCGAGGTTTTTCATAACCGCACGCTAAGTGATCATGCCTGTGTAATTGCTAGTTTTGACATTCGTAAACCGAAACCAGCGCCGAGATACATATGGACGCGGTCTATTGGTCGCATAAACAATGAATGCTTTCACCAAGATTTGCGCCAAACACCGTGGAATTATGTGACATAAACAAAGTGTGTGAATGAGATGGTTTCAAGATTTAATCTGCTTTTAAACAAATTATTTAACAAACATGCCCCTTTGCGCAGAGTTAAAGTTAAAGACAAACCACACCCATGGATAACGGACACGATCAGAACCATGATATCGCTCCGAAATGCGGCGTCAGTCAAAGCGGACCAGACTGGTGAAGATAAACATCGAGCCTACTATCGATCTCTGCGTAACCTGGTTATATCCGCAATCAGACGTGAAAAGGAGGCATTTTTCACTTTTTTCGTTAACCAAAATAAACATCATCCTAAAAAAATGTGGTCAAGCCTTAAACAAACATCTCTATTGGAAAACGCTGGCAAACCAGATATACCAGGCGAACTACTGGAGCCAAATAAAATTAACGAATCTTTTTTGAATGTCCCTGGAAATACAAAGGCTGACAAAGATATGATAGAATACTTCAAAACTAACAATTTAAACGACCAGAGTTTTAATTTGGAGCCATGTACGGAGACTGGAGTTTGGAAGGCGATAAATGACATTAAAACGAACGCATTTGGTCATGATTGCATAACGGTAGGAATGATACGTCTAACTCTGACACAAACTCTTTCTGTAATAACAACAATAGTTAATACCTCTATAAAAACAAACATTTTCCCAGACAGCTGGAAATTAGCGATGGTCAAACCCATCCCAAAGAAAAGTAACGTTGAAGTCTACAAAGACCTTCGGCCAATAAGCATCTTACCAGTTCTCTCCAAAATTGTGGAACGAGTGATCTACTCGCAGTTGGTGAAATATCTAAACACATATAAAATACTACCGGAGGTACAATCGGGCTTTCGTAGCGGATTTGGAACAGAAACAGCTTTAGCGCATGTGACGGATGACATTATTTCTGCTGCTGATAAGGGAATGGGCAGTATTTTGGTGCTTCTTGATTTTACACAAGCTTTTGACTGCCTAAGTATTTCTCTTTTGCTAGCTAAATTATCCTACTATGGACTCTCGGTTAACACTTGCAAATGGTTTTCATCTTTCCTTTCCAATCGTAAACAAATGGTCGTTACGGAGGATCAATCGGGAAAAATAAGACACTCTAGAATAGAGCCTTTAAATAGGGGGGTCCCGCAAGGTTCCATTTTATCTCCTCTCCTCTTTATCATTTATACTGCTGATCTGCCTGGGGTTCTAAAGCACTGCAAAGTCCACTTATATGCCGACGATACTCAACTGTATTTCTCATTCGATCAAAAAGACACCAAGGCCGCAACCCAAAAGATAAATGAAGATTTGCAAAACTTATATAATTGGGCAGAGAAAAATACGCTAATATTAAACCCTACAAAGTCAAAATATTTGATATTGGGTACAAAACACCAAATACAAAGCATAAGTTTGGAAAACCCGATTATTATGATTAATGACAAGCCAATCAACAGAGAGAGATCAGCGAAAAATTTAGGTTTGATAATAGACGACGAATTGAGATATGTTAATCACATAAATAAAACAATTAGAAACGCCTTCTACAGGCTTAAAATATTGTACGGTATTCGGGACTACTTGTCTGAGGAAGTTAGAATTATACTGGTCGAATCTTTGGTTCTTTCTCTTTTCAATTACTGTGATGTAGTATACGGACCCAGAATTTACAAAAAGACCGAGAAGGACATACAGAGGGTCCAAAACGCCTGTGCTAGATTTTGTTTCGGAATACCCAAACGTGCATATGTAACCAGGGACCGGAAAACCCCTTCATTTGATTAACCCTATCGATAGGCTTACCCTATCATTGGATACCCTATCGATGTAGTGACCCTAAGATTGTGTTACCTTAACGTTAGGGGAACCCCTTCGAACTAGTTAACCGCTTCCATAGAGCTTACCGAGTTCATTAGGGTTTCGGTAGTTTAATATTTAAGCACTGAGCATTAACTGGGTATTACCCTATTGATCGCCTCTCTCTTTTTTGCGCATTTGGGCGATTTATGTTCAGTTTAGCTTGACGTTACTTGCCTACTTACTTTATTTAAGTTTAGGACGGGATTGAGAATTGAGATGAAAATGTTGTTTACGTTTGGCTGCGTTGCGTGACGCGTGGCTTCTTGTGCAAGTACCTACTGCTGCTACTGCAAAAAGTGCAAGCTATTTTATTATTTTAAGCGCAAGCGAGTTCTGGTTGACTTTTAGATAAATAATTCTATTTAATTTGAACGTTTTTATTATTACCCGACTACAGCGAAGCAAAAAGGAGGGTTATGATTTTGACCGGTATGTATGTATGTATGTATGTATGTTAATCTGTTCCCTCGTAACTTCTAAACTACTTATCATAATCTGACAAATGGGATATCGTTGGAAGCGTTTTGATGGTCCGCTGGTTATAGGTTATGTGACGTTACATAAAATTGAATACGGCGCCCTCTAGAGGACATAAAGTCATGAACTAAAAAAATATTTCTTTTGAATCATGCCGTGTGGGGTGTCAAATGAAAGGGCTTAATTAGCACATTTCAAATATATACATATTATATAGTTAGCTATTACTCGCGGCTTTCTTGTATGGGAGTTTGGTCGTTTTTACCCGACTACGGCGAAGCAAAAAGGAGGGTTATGATTTTGACCGGAATGTATGTATGTATGTATGTATGTTGATCTGTTCCCTCGTAACTTCTAAACTACTAATCATAATCTGACAAATGGGATATCGTTGGAAGCGTTTTGATGGTCCACTGGTTATAGGCTATGTGACGTTACATTAAATTGAATACAGCGCCCTCTAGTGGACATAAAGTCATGAACTAAAAAAATATTTCTTTTTAATCATGCCGTGTGGGGTGTTAAATGGAAGGGCTTAATTAGCACATTTCAAATATATACATATTATATAGTTAGCTATTACTCGCGGCTTTCTTGTATGGGAGTTTGGTCGTTTTTACCCGACTACGGCGACCTAGAAAGCTGAAATTTTTCACAGGTATTGGTTTTAAGATGTAAGCGAGGAATAAGAAAGGATTTTTCGAAATTCAACGCCCAAGTGGTGGTAAAATGGGGGGGGGGACAAATAAAAAATATGACGTATAGCGATTACAACTACCACTAAGTAGGTGAAATGGGGGGGTGGAATTTTGTATGGGAATTCGATCAATTTTGAAGTTAGAAATGCGGAAATTGGTATATAGGCTACTGTTAACAAATAATAAATACCACTTTCAGTAATTTTTAATAAGCTATCACTAAGGGGAAGAAAATGGGGAATTAAACTTTGTATGTGAGTGAAGTAATTTTTGAAGTTAGATATATGGAAACTGGTTTTTAGACTACTGAATATAAAATACTGACTCTCCGCAGATGAAGTCGCGGGCGGAAAGCTAGTTGAGAATAATTTCTAAAACATCACGCTTCAAATGTAAGCCTAAAAGCTCTCCAAAATACATATTTAATAATATGGAATTATTATTTGTATCTTTATCAACTACCTATGCAGTCGGGATAAACAATAAAACTTAAACTAAAAAATATAAAGCGGATCTGCAATTGCTCCATCTTAAAGTTATAACCCCAAAATAATGTTAATAAAAAAAAAGTTTAAAAACTAAAGCAGACAGGATGACGATCGCAATGGATGGAGTTCCACTCACAGGTGATGCCTGCTGCCATGCAGGGTTCGAAATTATCAAGATAATAACGAGCCGTGATAATTATCACCAGTATTAAAAGATCATTTGTTAAATTGTTTCATAAATTCAAATTCAAATTCAAATATTTATTCAGGAAATTGGCCACATACGGGCTCTTTTACACGTCAGTAATATAGAGTGAATCTACCAGCGCTTCGGACAAGACCATCATTGCGGAGAAGAAGCGCCGCAAGAAACTCCAGCAGAAGGTCATTTTTTCCAATATAAAATACAATAATACTTAAAAGTAAGTTACATAAGAAATATCGATGGTTTATTTTTTTTGAATTGGGGGAATCCCCGTGTCGCGGCTAGACATACGTTCGGATAGACGCAACAAGTGCGGAAATACACGTTTGGATACTTAGAATATAGTTCTATTTCACGGGCGCAATTTTTTGTTATTATCAATTGATAATTATCCACCTGTTATTATCACGATAATTATCGTGATAATTATCGCGATAATTATCGTTGATAATTATCCTTTCGAACCCTGCTGCCATGTCTTGGATTTTCCTAAATTTGGACTCTATATCATCATACGAGGACTAGGAGTGGTTCTAACATTACAAATGTCCAAACTTGTTTCGTTCTTTTTGCAGTCGGGTTTTAGTTTTTAAACTTATTTTTTATTTAATCCTTTTTTGTCTTTAACTGTGTATGGTATATAGGTAATATAGGTACAACAATAGGTATACAGGGTGTTTTTTTATTCGTCTTAAACATTTTGGGGGTTAAATCAGTAAGTCATGCTGATCAACTTTCACTATGGGACCAACCCCATAATCACGAAAAAAAATTTGACCCTCCCATACAAAACATCGTCAGCTGACCAGCCAAAATAAAATATAAAAAGTGTAAAGTGTATATATAAAGTGTAAGTTTTGCCTACTATACGTAAGTATTAGTTAAAAAAATATGTTCGGCTCTGGCGCTTCGCCGGCCGCTGCCGCGGCACGCTCGCTTCGCTCGCTCGGCTTGCGCGTTGTAAGGTCGCGGTTCTACCTAACACTCCTCCTCGCTTCGCTCGTCGTCGTACCTAATGGAGACCTTCCTTATATATCTACATCATATTCATAATATCAATTTGAAATTAAAAAAGAAAGAACATTGGGAGTCATAAAAATTACATATTATGTAGGTACTGAGGCTATGAAACGGTATGGATAATAATAATTAGTGGTTTAAAATATATGCTTTAAAATATTTCTGTTTAATCATCAATATGCCTTTGAATGTTATAGATATAATTTTTATGACTTATGAAAATTATAATCCTTAACATTATGGACTATTCACTTTAGCATTATTAAGCGTTATGTTTTACAATTTTTATGACTATCGATAGTTATGAGCATAAATAGTATGACAATCAATTTCTGACTTTCAAAATTCGATACAACAACTTTATGGGTGACAAAGGGATCCCATCACGTGAACTTTGTAGCTGGTCATCATCTTCAGAACACGTGTAGAATTTTAATCTCACATCAGCGTGTTTCCAGTGCTCAGTGGGCGGAATGTTTTTAATTTTTTGCACGTCGTATATCTCGATTTTAATCAAATGAGAAGCGTATGCTCCGTCGTCCAGCCCTGAGGATATGTATGCAACACCGTCAGGAGAACTTTGACTCACATTTGAAGACCGTTTCAATACTTTCTGTTTCTTGCTTTTAGGACATTCAAAAAATTTGTCAATACAATTTACTGCACGTTTCTTTGCAAGGGCCTGTTTAACTTTTAAACCAGGCGTACCTTCTTCATCGCTTGATTCATCTTTATTTTCCGGGTAGTAATAGTTCTTGAAAGTATTTTCAGAGAACTGAAACAATATCAAACAATAAATTACACAACTGTTTACAATACAGTTAACAAAAACACGGAGAACACATGTCAAAAAATACACAATTTAAGTAATAAGGTACTTGTACATACTTACATCCATTATTAGGCCCTTTTTTAAACACTTCACTGCACGAAACAACACTATTATCGCTATATATACTGCTATGTAGGTCAACTATTATGGAGCACTGGAGTCGACGACTGCTACGTAGAAAATACATAATCACACCCAATTCTCGCTCGCAAAAGCGAACTTCAGTATAAAAATACTGAAGTTAAACAGCTTTCAATGTCATGTTTGAACCTGTAGTTCATCTAACACAAAGCAGCTTTCTCAATCACGTTTGAACCGGTTCATGTAACGCGCCGATGTCACATTCTATAAAAATACCCAAAATAATAAAATATGCAAACAAACAAACGAAGCCCTTGTGACCATAAAAAATAATGACGCAACCGTTATAACTATGCATTCAGCCAGGTCGGTACACAAAGCTTGTCGCTGCAGGCTTTTACCCGATTGTGCGAAGCAAAAAAAGGGTAATGTAAACTTTGAATCCAACCAGTTTACATGATGCGTTTTAGTTTACATACTACAGAAAAATTACATTTGTATGTGAGGGCGATCCCTATATACTAGATAACGTTATAGCATGCTAATCGCAGGTACAGTCACAACACGGGATTGTTGAGCCACTGTAGAACCCTCTCACAGAAAGTCGACGGTAAATTTTGACGTAATTTATTTACGTGACTTGACGTTGTCATTATGACAGGGTTCTATGGTGTCTCAACAATCCCGTGGTGTGCCTGTACATACGTAGGTTACATTGCACGTAACAACTGTATTTTTAACAAGATGAGTAAGTGTTTTGTGTTTTGGAGGGGCTGGGACATACCTCGTGAAGGCAATCGGCCTTCTCCAATTTTGCGTTGAAGTTGTTATGAAAACACTTAATTCGCACAACACTTATTTCCTGACACTTCATATAATGTTATTGTAGTTCGATAATCTTGTTAAGCGGTTCTTATTTAATTACTTATGGAATTTCGTTCGCGCGCGTATGAGTCGATTTGAACTTTTTTCGACTACTGAGGTGTGGTATGCGGGGGGAAGGGAAGAAAGGAAGAGTGTTGCCATGTGTAATAGATATGTAATGGATGCGTTCGAGATGCGTATGAATTGTGTGTAGATAATATAAAATAATAATTAAGTAAAACATAATAAAATAATGTGGCGCAGCCAACTTCGGGGGGCCTAGAGGTTTCCTCTACATTGCGTTAAAATTAAATTAAATTGAAAACAAATTACACTTATGGACTTATTATTACATTTGATGAACTAAAATTATTGATTAGGTAACGGGCAGAGCCGAGTTACCGGGCGTACGTAACTACTAGAGGATGTCTTAACTCTAGCGACGCGTATAATATTGTCTTTTCTTGGGAAAACCTCTGTGACAACAGCGAGAGGTCAACACATAGGATGCGTGTTATCATCTTTGATTAAAACCACCGCTCCAACGTTTACAGGATCAGAGGGCAGATTCCATTTGCCACGTTGTTGAAGTGATGAGAGGTACTCCATACTCCAGCGTTTCCAATAACTTTGTACTATTTTATTTAAGAGTTGATAACGAGTGAGTCTGTTGGTCGGGAGAGTAAGGTCAATGTTTTCCGCGGGCAAATATTTTAATGGAGTCACATTTAAAAAGTGACTAGGAGTAAGTGCGGAAGGATCAGAAGGATCTGATGAAAGAACACAAATTGGACGACTATTCAACAAACTCTCAATTTGCACTAAAATTGTGTTAAATTCCTCATAAGTCAATATTTGACTTCCAATAGCTTTAAATAAATGGTTTTTTACCGATTTGACATTAGTCTCACTCAAACCGTTGAAATGCGGACCATAAGGTGGACTATGTTGAAATTGAACCTTTTGTTGGGTGAGATAATGACTCAGATAGTTTTGATAATCAGTGGACTGTATTAAGAGATAAATTTCATTTAATTTGCGTTTTGCGCCTATAAAATTTGTGCCTCCATCGCTATACAAGATTGAGACTGGACCTCGGCGTGAAATAAAACGTTTAAACGCGGCGAGAAATAAATCAGTACTTAGGTCAGAGACTAACTCTAAATGGAGAGCTTTCGTTGTAAGACAAACGAACAAACATATATAAGCCTTGTGGCTTTTCACTCCGCGGTAGCGAATATGCGTCAGGGACCGGACAACCCTTTCATCGGGAAAAGCCTTTCAAAGGGCTTCCCTTTGAAATAGCTAGCCCAGTGATTTGCTCACCCATTCGAATTGGCAACCCATACGATTGACTTTCCCTTATCGAATGAATAACCCAACGATAAGGGTAGCCCTTTGAAATTGGTAACTGGTAACTGATTCACATTGATATCCCTATGAAAGGGTTTCCCTAACGATTTAAGCGCTTATTATAAAGCTTTCCCTTTTGTACGAGCCAATCACAAACGTGTGCCATAGAAAATCGAACCGTATTAGATCTTTTGCCGCTCCGCGCGGTAACTTTAAACGATACGCCATCGGTAACGTGTATACTATAAGGGTTTTATAAGGGTATTGGGTTAGCGCTTAGTTGAATGGGCTGTTTACTTGCTTCGAACGGGACGCAAGGTAACGTGTGTTTTATGAAGTCTACAAAAGGTCTAAAATTGCGTATATACTAGTAACCTTTTTAAAGGGTTTAGTAAGGGTATTGGTTAGCGCTTAATAGAATGGGCTATCGTTTGGAAATAGCGCTTTAAAAGCACATTTAAAGGGTTTTGACGGGCAGAGGGTTTGGTAAGTTAATCCTTACGAAAAACCCATACAAAACCCATTGAAAGGGATAGCGGGCCGGTCCCTGATATGCGTTATAAAAAAGGGTCCAGCGTAATCGACAGCGGTGTGGACGAAAGCTTTAACGTGCGAGACTCTTGATTGACGGAAGGTCGCCCATTGGTGGGTTATTATTGCGAGGTTTGAGTTTAAAACATGAATTACACTTGTGCTCTCTATGTCGAATTAAACTTCGGGCAGAGAGAATCCAATATTTCTGACGCATTAAAGACAATACTAGAGCGGGACCAGTGTGCAAATTTGATGCGTGATAATCAACTAAAAATGAAACCATACGATCTTTAGGCGACAACAATATTGGATGCTTCTGATTAAAGTCCAGGTGAGAATGGGTAAGTCTACCCCCTACTCGCAATAAGCCTTGATTGTCAAGAAAAGGGTTGAGTTTTAGAATGACTCTGTTGGGAAACGTTTTATTATTTTTAAGTGCGTTAATTTCTTGGGAGAAATACTTAACTTGGACATAGCGTAATGCATAATATTCTGCTTGATTTAAATCGTCTATAGTTATAGAGCCTTGAGACTTGAGGATCTTTGAAAAGCGAAGTACGTATACAAGCGAGCGAATGAATTTGCTCCAAGTCGAGCAGCGATCGGCGAGCTCTTGAATTGGATGCGTAGTTTCCGTCGTAGCTGTAGTTTTTGCATGAAGAGATATAGTTTTAGCTTCTTGTAATTCAGAATTTTCATTGTGATTGATTTTATATTCTTTTACAGGCCAAGTGTTGACGGGAGCGGACAACCACTGCGGTCCATGGAACCACAGAGTGTTATTTATTAATCCCGTAGGCGTTACAGGGCGCGAGACGATATCGGCGGGATTTTCTACACCACGAACATGAAACCAGTGAGACGCGGGTAAGTATTCATTAATTTGAGCGATGCGGTTAGCTACGAAGGTATGAAACTTGTGCGCGGGCGAATGGATCCAGGTGAGAGTTACTGTAGAATCAGAGAATGCGTATATTTTATCAATGATGCAGCGTTTACTAAGGACAGTGCGTACCGAATCTATTAATTTTGCGAGTAAAACTGCAGCGCAGAGTTCTAAGCGCGCGAGAGTTTTATTTGGGTTGGAGACTTTAGATTTGGCGGTAAGTAACTTTACAGAGTGAGCAGTCGCGTTTTCATCTGTATCAATTCGAACATAGATGGCAGCACCGTAGGACTGCTGGCTGGCATCTGCGAATCCTACTAGGGTTATTCTTTTAGTAGATGTTATTCCAATGTGACGAGGTATTTTAATCTCTGATAAATGCGGGAGTTCTTTATGAAATTGTCTCCATTTGGAGAGAATGTAATCAGGCACTTCAGCATCCCAATCGAGTTGTAATTTCCAGCATTCCTGAATGAGGAGCTTCATGTAAGCAACGACAGGACTGATGAGACCTAATGGGTCGAATAAGCGTGCGGTGACTGACAGAATTGAGCGTTTGGAACAAGTTTCCGGAAAATCGATGTTTGTGTTAAAATGAAAATTATCATCAGTAAGTTGCCAATGCATACCTACGATTTTGGTATCTGCGTTGGGATCATCATCAAATTTAACAGCGATAGGACTCTTGTGAGCGGATGGAATGCGCGACTTTAGGTGAGTAATATTTGAGATCCATTTAACTAAATTAAAACCTCCAGATTTGAACATAGCGATCATTTCCTTGTAGATATTTTCAGCGGTGTCTTCACCGTCCATAGAACTGACATAATCGTCGACGTACATATGGTTTTCGGCTTCATAAGCGGCAAGCGGGTATAAGTTGCGACTGTCGGTGGCGAGCTGACGCACGACACGCATAGCGAGATAAGGCGAGCTTGACACGCCAAAACAAACTCTATTGAATTGGTAAATTTCAATCGGCGCATCGGAATCGAACCTAAACAGAATTCGTTGAAATGTGTAATGATCTGGAGAAAGCTTGACTTGAAAATACATTTTTTCAATGTCAGCGGTTAATGCGATTGAAAACATGCGGAGATTGAGAAGTAATTCAAAAATATTACTTTGTAGAATCGGGCCTACGTACAGGAAGTCATTGAGTGACTTGCCTGAAGTAGTTTTACTTCCCGTGTCCAAGACGACACGAGTTTTTGACGTTTCTTTCTCGGGACGATACACGGCTGTATGCGGCATGTAATAAACCGGAATGTCTTGAAAATTATTTGGAACCTTAGACAGATAGCCTTGATCAATGTAAGTTTGAATGGTTGCGTTATAATCGGTGCGTAATTCAGATGAGTCGAGTTTCTTTTCCAGATTTAAAAAAACGGCGTTTTGCTACTGAATAGGAGTGTCCTAGGTCAGAAGGCGGATGTTTAAACGGGAGTTCAACCGTAAATCTGCCGGTATCATCGCGTGAATAAGTAGATTGAAATATTTTTTCACATGCTTCGTCATCAAGAATGAAGTGTTTTTTATCCGGGACATTTTCTATTTCCCAAAAGCGTTGCGTTAATTCCTCGAGTGAGACTGCTTCCGTTTGACAGAAGAAAGTCTTATCAGAGTGATATGAGTGAAAAGTAGCGGAGACATTCTGCGCGAGTGGAGTGATTTCCTCTCGAGTACGAGGGAGCGAGTGCGAGAGACGTTGGGCTTTTCCCATGACGACATATCCGAGAGTGGTTTGTATACCTACGACCGAAGAGGTCGGCGAAGTCGATTTATGCGATCCGAGTAAAAGTGGGAATAATTCGTTGCCTATTAGACAATCTATTTCACCAGGTGCGTAATAATGTTCATCAGCCATCGGTAGATCATGCAAATGAACTAATTCAGTCCTATTAATCTCCGCGTTGGGCAAGAAGTCCGTTATTGTATCTATGACGCGAGCGCTGACTGTATAGGAACAGCGCGAATCGAAGCGAGAGTACATTTTAAATTGCGTTATTCCGAGAGAGTGATTTTCTATTTGACCTATACCTTTGACAACAGAGGGTGCGGGTGTTATTTTTAAATTTAAGCGTTTGCAACATGATTTTGTGACGAAGTTACTCATTGACCCTGTGTCTAGAAATAAGCGCATACGATTTAATTTAATATCGTTATATACATTGACAGACGCGGTAGGTAATAATATAGTAGTATCATTATTCGAAATACATGCGGGAACCGTAACTGAAAGCGCGAAGTTACTGTTATCATTATTTGAATTCGCGCGGCAAGTCTGCGGCGGCGGCAGCTTTGATACCGATTCACCATGAGTGCGAGCAGTATTCCCTAGTGGCGGACGCGAATCACGCGGCGGTTGCGGGTGCGAGTGAGACGAACTATGCGCGGCGGTGTTGGCCGAAAGCGGCGCAGTGACGCGATCGCTGCGCACAGGCGCTGTCAAAACGCGCTGATAACTCGAGTTGTTGTTATCACTGTTATCATTGATATTATTATAAGAATCAGCTGAGTGCGCGAAACGAGAGGTGTTTAAATTGTTGTTATTATTTGAGTTAATGTCATAGTGGAGTAACGAGTGATGTTTGCGGTTGCAAATCGAACATCTGTTAGTTGATTTACACGAATTTATATGATGAAAGCCTAAGCAGTTTATACAGAATGTGTGTTGACGAACAATATCGTTGCGTGTTTGCGTACTTTGTTTTAAGAAGTGTTCACACTTGAATAAAGGGTGAGAATTAGCAGAGTTGCATACTTTGCATGGGTTTGATTGTGATTGTGATTGCGAATTAATATCAGACTTGTAGGAAGTTTGAGGAACAGCAATTTGAGTGCAAAATGACTTTGTTTTATTAAATTGCGGTGCGGGTTTACTATATTGTTTAGTAATAGCATTTGACTTGGAGTGAGAAGGTGCATGGAGTACTTGGAGTTTACTTTGTTCAGTTAAAAACTTTTTTAAATCATTAAATGTAGGGAGATCTTGGTGTCTATGAGCTTGTTCAAATAAGTCAAGCATAGATTTATCAAGCTTGGTTAATGCAATATGAGTTATCATGAAATCTGACAAATTGTCAATCTGTAAGCGCTGTAAAGCTGCTTCAGCGGAGCAAAAGTTATCAAGAATATTATCAGCTGATTGGCCAGGCTTTTGCTGTAGCATTTGTTCTAAATAGACAGAAGCCTGTTACCCTGGTATCCTGGTATTTAGTAAGAAGAGCTTGCCATATGATGTCATAATTTTGTGAGGTGGCGGTTATTCCAGCACAAACATTAAGCGCTTTGCCGGAGAGGCAGCCAATTAAATATTGGACTTTTTCTGCATTTGTGAGACGAGTATTTGTATGTATAACACTGCGGAAATTTTCATAAAACACTGGCCATTTACTAGGAGTGCCATCAAAGCTTGTGAGCTGGAGCGGAGGCAATTTAATATTAAAATTATCATGCTTCTTTTTGTCCTCAAGCTCTTGCTTCAGAGTAGTTTCTGTTTGTTTGATATAACAATATAGCTCATCAAATGTATTGAGGATACTATAACTCGGTTGTACCTTTGGGTTTTCTTTGAGTTGCTCAATAAAAAGTTTGTCCACAGTATCTATGTAATCTGAGCGGGTTTTATCTACGGACTGAGCCCTAGCGAGAAATTGAATACGAATAATATCATCGGAAACCTTTAGACTTAGATTATACACTTCTTGAATTATGTGAAACAAACTTTGTTTTTTAATTTCGAGAAAATTTATCATTACATTGTCATCAGTATCATCACCTGAACTTTCCCCGGTGTTTGTTCCTTTACCTCCCATTGTGGTCGGCAATACAAAATATGAATACTTAATGCATGAAATGATAATTATAGGTAAGTTTAAGTGACGATCCAAAGGTAGCGAGCGACGTGCGGCGAGACAAATATGGCGGTTGGCGGTAGGTACTTATCGCGTAGGACGTGAACGATGTAATGAAGATTTTGTTAAAAATATAAAAGTTACACAGGAAATAAGTTTTTAAACATTAAGTATGGGTTTAATTACTGAGTTTTGAGGCTGATTTCGAGAGAATTACTTAGCTATATGAGCGATGCGAGGAAATTAAAGTTGGTTGGCCTGCGGTGCGTTATAATAATATTTGCGTATTTTAGCGTAAATAATGCGTTGAGTGAGTAAATAAATAGCGTGTGTAGAATGTGAGGAGGTTAACTGGATATGTGGGAGGAATCAGGTTCGTAAGGACCACACTTGGAGGGGCTGGGACATACCTCGTGAAGGCAATCGGCCTTCTCCAATTTTGCGTTGAAGTTGTTATGAAAACACTTAATTCGCACAACACTTATTTCCTGACACTTTATATAATGTTATTGTAGTTCGATAATCTTGTTAAGCGGTTCTTATTTAATTACTTATGGAATTTCGTTCGCGCGCGTATGAGTCGATTTGAACTTTTTTCGACTACTGAGGTGAGGTATGCGGGGGGAAGGGAAGAAAGGAAGAGTGTTGCCATGTGTAATAGATATGTAATGGATGCGTTTGAGATGCGTATGAATTGTGTGTAGATAATATAAAAGAATAATTAAGTAAAACATAATAAAATAATGTGGCGCAGCCAATGATATTAGATAAACTTCAGTAAGGTAGGTTAGGTTAGGTTAGAGCTGTGATCTTTAAAAACAGTAGGTATATTAAATTAGCTTAGGTTGTAAGATGTTAGGTTTACTTCAGCAAGGTAGGGTTAGGTAAGATTAGAGCTGCGATCCTTAAAAACAGTAGGTATATTAAGTTAGGTTGAAAGATGTTAGGTTGATTTCAGCAAGGTAGGTTAGGTTAGGTTAGAGCTGCGATCCTTTTCATCTAACGCACAGATGACAAATCCTTTAGCAATATCCAAAACAAGAAACAATCGAATAATCTCTTATGTTTCATACATAATAGGCGCCTACCAAAAATGCAATTTAACAAACACGAGTCCCTTGTTAATAGTCAATAATAAAGGAAGCAAAAAAAAGGTTATGAACGCAACGGCCGGCGCACGCGCTAGACAAAGGTATTTATTGCTTCGGGAACAAAGAGAATGGCGCTCGCGCACACAATAGCACCCCGTCTCGAAGGAACAATAAGAAGGGTCGGGTAGGCAATAAACATTTCTATTGACTAAATGGGCTACAGCAAAAGTATGCGAAGGAGTGGTCTAGGAGCTCCGGGACCCGCTCCAAACGCTCCAAGTGGGTGGTTAACTCTTTCGGTGCGAGCGCCTCCTAGCGCGCTGCAATGCTCACACGCGCGGGCCTCACTGCGCGCTGCAACCCGCCCGCGCGCACATACATTTTGTTTCGTACTAAAAACCATGATGCACCCTGTGCATCATCGCGCGCCGTAGTACCGCACACTTTTTGCCGCCTCGAACAACAAAGGAATGGATGGCGTCATGCGCCGTTTAGAATAACCCAACACAAAGTGTTTATTTTCGGGTAAAAGAAAAAAATAACTTTTATTTTTATTATTAAATTGTTTTTTTTTTGGTGAAATGAAAAATTATGACTGTTATTTATGAATATGTGTTGGATTAGGTCCTTTTGTCAGTGTTGCAGGTGCAGATATATATATGGGCACATGCACTGTTTTATTATAACCAAAATGTGGGAGCGAAAGCGGCGATGATAAAAGAACCCTTTCTGCGACCTATATTTACTGATAACGATTTTCAACCGGAAATGGGATTTTACCTGCAATGAAACACCTGTGCGACTCACCTTGTTTAAGTTTACTCCGGTTTAAATCATTACGTACTAATTTAATTATTTTTTGTTTTGATACCGGCTTCGGCTTGCAACCGTTTATTGACAGCAATTGGAACTTTTGAACTTATTTAAACTTAGCATTCTCCAAATGAATGTAAAAAAAAAAATTCCGCTCACTGATTGGTTTAATATTTATTGATTGGGCTCTATGCAAATTCTACAATTTACTTCAAAAATTGGGCTCTGAGAAATTACATAATGCATGATTAAAAGTTTAATTTAATAGGAAAACCTGATTTTGAATTAATTATGCTATCGAAATGGTTTTGTTATTGTTTAAGCGGCCAAACAATTGAAAAAGTTCATTATCGTTATTCTCTTTTTTAAAATTCAAATATTATTAATATTAAATAAGTAAATCTATATTCTTCTTAAAAATATAATAATAAATTAACTGTCTATAACTAAACTTGATCGATGGTTTTGTCATCAGCATATCAATTATTAAGTATAAAAATAAATAAAATAACACTTCGATAGCTTTTTCCGTTGTGAGAGAAGATTGAAGTGTAAATACGATCTGTTCCTAACTTAGTTTTTGCTATGTTTACTATCTATACTGGGTGGACGCTGGAGCAGGTAATTCGAACAATAAAATTTTTTTTACCTGAACGAACCCTTTTGGCTTCGGGAAGTAGGCTTGTCTGGTAGAGTGGGAGAAGGTACACTCCACCATCCCGTGCATAAAATAGCGCAAAATACGACCAGTTAAGAAAATTACACAAACAAATAAGTTTTAACGAGCTGATAATAATATATTAGTATCGTCGCCTATCCAGTGCTTATTGTTAGAAGCATTTTTATCCTTAGATACGGCCCGTAACTTTCACTGATCAGATATATTTTTTACTCATACAAATAATCCTACCTAAATAAACATCTTCTCCATTGTTCTCAAGAACAAAGGAAACCGCAACGTTGTGGTCAAGGACCGAAGATTTAATTTCACTTCATAAAATAAAAACTAATATAACGTTATAAACATTTCTTGGTTTCTCTGATTATTGTATAGTGTTATCCACGAAGACGAGAACCGCGCGTGTTAAAAAAAAATAAACCTTGAGGTAGTTGCAATAACGTCTAATATCGTACAACGCGGATACTATTTGTTACATTTTAGACTCGCTTAAAAATAAATGCAGTACGCTCCGGCGCAATGAAGCACCGTGGTTATCATGTTATTTTAAAATGAAAATATGAATATAAAGTTTATTTATTTATATGAAAAAGAACTTTGAGGCCTACGCTTTCGGTTTGTCAAAAAAAGAAGACAACTTTTAACCAAATACAGATAAATAATGATAGTCAAATTTCAAAGTAATATTTTTCTGTTTATACCCGGGAATAAACAAAATATATTTATGACATTACATTATTTACTTACCTATTAATCTAAATCAACGAAAAACTACTTAATTTTTGAGCAAAATAGTACATTTTCATGAACATTTGTGATGAAGCACATGTGCATCATGCGCGCTCAAGGACCCGCAATCCCATGAAGCATATGTGCATCATGCGCGTGCGTGGGGGTGCAATCCCATGAAGCACATGTGCATCATGCGCGCCGAAAGAGTTAAACCCCTAAAATGATACTAAATTATTATTATTTTTTTTCAAAGATCTTGATGCCGCCTCTCGCCCGTCGGGCGGTGAATCGGGGGCCGGAATCGGGGGCCGAGATCGGCGCGGCCAGAAACGGCGAATACTAACTACTGCCATTTCAACTATATGCCGCCAACAACACAATTATACCAACGTACGGGGAAAAATCACTAGAGCTTGACCTTAATCTTCGCCGCCCCTTCAAATGGCACTTTATCATAGCCGCCGTGTCAAGACCAATTTTAGGGGCAGATTTTCTCAAATATCACCACCTGATAGTCGACATTAAGAACCGAAGACTAATCGACGGAGAGACGAACTTAACAACACTCGCCCAGCTCTGCACTACAACTAATCCTACTGTACGCAGTATCGACGTAAACCAGGCGTACCACAAAATATTGGCCGATTACCCTGGCATAACAAGGCTCACCTCAATGAAACTTAGCCCCAAACACTCCGTCGAGCATCACATCGAAACCACTGGGCAGCCTATTCATTGTCACGCCCGTCCGATCGCTCCTCATCGCTACGAGAAAGTGAGAAAAGAGTTTGAGAGTATGATGCAGCAAGGACTTTGTCGACCGAGTAAAAGCCCATGGTCGTCGCCTCTTCATGTAGTCCCCAAAAAAAATGGAGACCTGCGCGGGTGCGGAGACTATCGAAGACTGAACTCCATTACCAAACCAGATCGATACCCCATACCGCGAATTCGCGATTTCACTTACCAACTCGCGGGAAAGAAAGTATTTTCCACTATATACCTCAATCGAGCGTACCAACAACTACAAGTCACCGAGCAAGACGTGGAAAAAACGGCAATCATTACTCCTTTCGGACTATATGAATTTCCACGCATGTGCCCCGGGCTGCGAAATGCGGGACAGACATTTCAAAGATTCATCCATGAAGTTCTACGAGGCCTGGACTATGTCTTTCCATTCATTGATGACTTACTATTAGCCTCTATAAATGAAGAAGAGTACCGGGTACAACTGCGCACTGTACTAAAACGCCTGGAAGAGTACGGCATAACCATCAACCCGTCAAAGTGCGTTTTTGGCCAGCCACAAGTAAAATTTCTCGGGTACCTAGTATCTAAAGATGGGATCCAACCGCCACAAGACAAAGTGCAAGCAATAGTAGACTACACAAAACCGCAAAACATTGAAGAGCTGCGGCGTTTCCTTGGAATGTTGAACTTTTATCGCGAAAACATCAAAGACGCAGCAAAACTACAAGCGCCATTAAACCAATACTTGCACAATGCAAAAAAGAGGGATAAAACAACGATCCATTGGACCGAAGAAGCAACGAGAGCATTTGAAGCATGCAAAGTGAGCATTAAAAACGCCGCTTTACTTGCTCATCCGTCAAACCAAGCCCCACTTGCAATTTTCAGTGACGCCTCGGATAGTTCTGCAGGCGCAGTCATTCAACAATATAACAACAATAAGTGGGAACCATTGGCCTACTTTTCGAAGAAATTTACTGAAGCGCAAACCAAGTACAGCACCTACGATCGTGAACTCGCAGCAATCTATATGGCAACGAAGCACTTTCGCAAACTATTTGAGGGCAAGCCGCTTGCAATCTACATGGATCACAAACCGTTAACCTACGCATTCACCAAGAAAAACTCCGACAGCGAATCACCGCGAAGAACCCGTCAGCTGTTATACATTAGCGAATTTACAACAGACATTCGCTTTGTTAGTGGCACAGATAATGCAATAGCCGATGCACTATCACGGGTCGAATCCATCAACTGCCCCACTCCGATTGACTATAGCAAGTTAGCCGAAGCACAAGCGAAGGACATAGCTATACAAAATCTGCAACAACAAAGCAACCTCATATAAGAAAAAATTATAATACCAGGACAGAACATCGACATCTACTGCGAAACTTCAACCGCAAAACAACGCCAACCAGCATTCAAATCGATACACAACATAAGCCACCCTGGAATACGAACTACTCGCAAGATGATTACAGAACAATATTTCTGGCCCGCCATGAATGCAGACACTGGAAATTGGGCAAAGTCGTGTATACCATGCCAACGAGCGAAGGTACTGCGGCACACAGCTAGCCCACTATCTGCGTTTAAGACAACCGACCGTTTCGCCCACATACATATAGATATCATCGGACCACTACCAACCTCGCCTGACGGCCACCGCTATTGTGTCACAATAATCGACCGTGCAACTAGATGGCCGGAAGCATGCCCACTTCGCGAAATAACAGCCGAACAAGTCACAAAAGCAGTATATGAAGTCTGGATCGCACGTTTCGGGTGCCCAGCAACGATGACTACAGATCAAGGTCGCCAGTTCGAAAGCCGAGTATTTGCATCATTATCCGAAATACTCGGCATTAAAAAAACGCGCACGACGGCTTATCATCCCCAATCAAATGGAATAATAGAACGATGGCACCGCACGTTGAAGACTGCACTGAAGGCAAGACTCCGAGAAAATCACACCTGGGTAAACGAGCTTCCTACCGTGCTACTAGGAGTGCGCGCTGCCTTTCTTAGCGACACGGGCGTCAGCGCTGCCCAACTCACGTACGGCTGCAACATAAAATTACCCGGCGAATTCCTAGCAACAACCAATGACGTCACCATGGACTCAACCTACGTCGAGTTCTTACGCGATACGATACGAAAACTGAGACCAACGACGGAAGAACCACACAGCAGCAATCGACCTACTTTCGTTCCCAAAGACCTGCTTACCTGTGACCAAGTATTTGTTCGTATCGACACTGTAAAAAAACCACTGCAGACACCTTATGAGGGGTCATATCGCGTGCTGAAACGAAGTAACAAGTGTTTATACAATACAACTACCGGGAAGACAAGCAAACATCTCAATCGATCGCCTAAAACCAGCCTATGTACTTTTTGAAGAACCTGAAACGACTACAATAAGAAGCAACAAGACATCCGAAGCTAACCTGAAACAACAGACTTTACCTATAAACAACAACCAAACTATCATAACAAATACCAACTTACCAAAGAGAACACGAAGCGGACGAATCATAATTAAAAGATTTTACCTACCAATAAAATCCGTATTGTGATCCAGAAGTCCTCTCCTCTTAAAAAAGTTGTCATTAATGCCTTAGACTGTGAAAAAACCGCTTATTTCGATAAATTCGTTCTAGCTAACACAAATAACCCCAGTTATTTATGGAAAAATATTAAAAGTAATGTAGCTAATTTCAAAAATAAAGACTTAGACCTCCCTCCTCATCTAAACGACCCGCAGCTAATAAGTACTCATTTTCTTGATGTACCTGGTAAAAATGAAATTAATTTGTCACAGCTAACCTACTTCGAATTTCACAGGTACGGACCCGCAATTTTTAAATTAAAACCTGTCTCCAAGCTCACGGTCGCAAACATTATAAAGTCAATTAAAACTAAAGCTCAAGGAGTCGACGGAATATCTCTTGATATGTTACTTTTGGTCCTCCCACGTGCGTTACGAGTAATAACTGCAATAGTAAATCATTCCTTGCAGACTGGTATTTTCCCTGATGACTGGAAGGTTGCGCTCGTTAAACCGATTCCCAAAAAGCCTTCACCGGCAGACGTAAAAGACTTGAGACCAATAAGCATTCTTCCACTTATGTCGAAGATAGTTGAACGGGTTGTTTGCAACCAGCTAACTGAATTTCTTGAAAATAACAATATCCTACCGGTCATGCAATCAGGTTTTAGGAAAAAGCGCAGTACTACTACGGCACTGCTGAATGTCTTGGATGATATCTTGGCTGCACGCAATGAAGGGAAGAGTACAATCCTTACCTTGCTCGATTTCTCACGTGCTTTTGACACGATCAATATTAGTCTGTTGCTTTCCAAGCTTACGTATTATGGTTTTGACCCAAGTACGGTCAGATGGTTCGACAGCTACCTCAGCGGTCGTACTCAAATAGTTCAGGTGCGTAATCCTGATGGGACCTTCACTACTTCGGACGCCGCTTCTGTTAATAGAGGTGTACCTCAGGGATCAATACTCGGACCCATCCTTTTTATATTATACAGTGCGGACATAATAAAAAAAATCAGAAATTGTAAGTACCATTTGTATGCTGACGATCTGCAGCTTTACATCTCTTTTAAGCCTAACGAGTTAAGTCATGCAGTGGATAAATTAAATCAAGATTTGGAGGGAATTGCTAGTTGGTCTTACCAGAATGGTCTTGTTTTGAACCCTTCTAAATCAAAGTTTCTCATATGTGGTACTAGGCACATGATAACCAAAGTGATAAACCAGACTCCTATCGTTATCTTGGAGGGCAAAGGATTGGATTACGTATCAGAGGCACGAAACCTGGGAGTTCTTATGGATTGCACATTGAACTTTGAAAACCACATCCTTGATACAGTTCGTAATTGCTTCTATCATCTAAGTGTATTATATAAGTTTCGTAAATTTCTTAATGTCGACATGCGCATCAAACTCTGCGATACCCTGATTCTTCCCAAGTTGAGCTACGCCGATTCCGTTTTTGGAGAGTGCTTGCTTTCTAGGACCAAGTCATTGATTCAGCGATTACAAAACGCCTGTGCTAGGTTCTGTTTCCCAATACCACCGCGAACTCATGTCACTCCCTTTCTCAATAGAGGTGGCCTGTTGAAAATGGAGGCTCGTCGGAAGCTACACTTGGCCTCACTTCTGTTTGACGTGATCCGGATTAAACAACCTTCGTATCTCTATGACAAGTTACTGTTTCCCCGTTCTCATCAAAGATTAGCCCCTGTTCTAATATATCCTCGTTGTAGGACGGCTGCATTTCGTGGCAGCTTCCGATACGCCGCCACGAGATGCTGGAACAATCTCCCTCCTCCAATTAGAAATGCATCTTCTTCGTATCAGTTCAAAAATAAATTAAAAACTCATTTACTTGAACTACAACGTAATTCCGTATAGCCGTCTTACAACTATTACAAATATTACAAACACCTAGGTAGATAACAATATAATTATAACAATATATTTACAATAGCTATTCATTATCACTTTATCTATATTTATTCACCTCACTACACACACGCTCACACACACACACACACACACACACACACACACACACGCTCACACACACACACACACACACACACACACACACACACACACACACACACGCACGCACGCACGCACGCACGCACGCACTGTTATACCCGGTCCCTGTAAGGGTAAGTGCTGCCCATGGCAGTCATCCCTATTCCGCTGATTTGGCATTTTAAATTATAATATAAGGCCCTCGCGCCCCGCGCTCGGGCAGTTGTTCTTAGTCCGTGTCCACGTTCAGAAGCTATCCTTATTTCAATAATATATATATTTTCCAGTTCTAAATAAAATAGTTTTTTTTAAAAAGGATAACCTGAACCTTGTCGTAACATTTGGTGGCAGCGGTGGGATCTCGAAAGATCCTTTCCCCGAATACGCTATCCGGAGAAATCTAACCAGTGTGGTGTTCCAAAGATCAGTGATCCAAGTGAAACACAGGTCAACCTGTAAAGTGAATTGTAGTGTAAATCGCAACGCACTGTCGCGAAGGAATCTTCAGCGACCCGATTGCGTCCTCATTCAACTCCAGGCCGACGTGTACCCAGCATCTCCATCGGCGCCAGCCGGTGCTGACGTGGACGACAACTCACCTCCAACTTCAAATCCAGCCCGGGTGCCAGCTACAGCGCAGTTCACCCTACACATCTTCGGGTCGTCGCGAGGCAGAAGCCGCGCACGGTGCAAATTCCAGCGCGCTAGACGGCGCATTTCTACGAAGTTCGCCCGCCAGACACGCGTGGGTGTTTCCGTTAGCAGAACTCCGACTATGAGTGTAGTGTTCTTCGTATTTTTATTCGCCGGACTGTAAGTTATTTTAATACGTTATCACTGCTTTTGCTTGATTGTATATCCGTTCCGCCATCATAATGTCATCTGACAAAGTGCCGAAAATTCAGATCGATCTGCCAATACCCATCGGTGGAAACGAGACGGAAGACGAGCTGATTACCCCGTCAACCGACAAACCTAGGGCAAAGAGAGGCCCCAAGTCAAAATCGGTCGCGGAACCTACAGTGGAATTAGATATGAATGTCCTGCTCAAATTTATCAGCACATACGACGGGTCCCGCGAGACCCTGAACTCCTTCATAATCAACTGCAACAATGCATTTGAACTAGCAACGGCAAACCAGGAGCCCATCCTTTTTAAATACATACTTTGCCAATTAAAGGGCCGAGCAGAAACCGCCTGCTCAATAAAAGAATTTCCCAACTGGGAATTACTTAAAGATTTCCTCAAAACCCAATTCGCAGATCGTAAACATTACACGCATTTGCTTATGGAATTACAAGAATCCCGACAGCAAAAAGATGAGGCAGTGAGTAAATTCGCTGTCCGTATAGAGACCATTTTATCCCAATTGCTTACAGAAATATCTTTGAGCAATAACAAAGTAAGGGAATTGCCCGGACGCACCGCGGCAATGGAAGATTTAGCTCTTCACCATTTCCTAATAGGGCTTTATCCCAGGTTGTCAAACATAGTGAGGTGCCATGCACCAAAGTCCCTGAACGAAGCGATAAATTTTGCAATCTCCGAGGAAAAGGTCCAGCAGAGCCTTTATCAAAATCGGTCCGACAGTGTTTCGCTAAATGCGCAAAATAACCGCTCCTTCCCTAGGCAGAATTACCAAAATCTACCACGGGCTAACCAATCTTCACGGCAACCAGGTCCTTCCGGGTTTACGCCCAATAGGGCGACCTTTAATAACCAAAATAGGTTCCCATCCCCGCAAGCGCAAAGCAATAGCGACGGTAAGTTTTGCCGCTACTGCAAGGCCAGTGGCCATGAGCTCCATGACTGCAAGTTGAGGGAGCAAAACAATGCTCGCCGTAACCAAAATTTCATTCCCCGAACTCCAGCACGAGTTAACAGCTTCGAAGCTGATGAAGGTCGCGATGAAGTCGACAACCAATCTCCCAGTCAAAATAATTTAAATGCCTAAGCGCTCCGCATGGGTGTCGTGTGGGGCCTAATATAAAAAAAAACGGCACCGCTAATTCATATCCTTATAAAAGCATTCCAATCCAAACAAATCCTAATCCAATCCAAAGAGTCATACGACAGGGTAACCAGCCCCAAAAAGGAGACTCTCAATGTTCGGAAGAACAGATATATGAAGTCCAAGTATCCGAAGCCTCTGAGCTTCCTCATATCCTTGTAAAAACTCAAGCATCCAATAATCCTTTGTGCCTCCTAGTAGATTCCGGAGCGGCTGTCAGCATCATAAAAAAATCTTCAATAACCAAGCGACTTTCCTTTACCAACGAGAAAATCAAAATTAAAGGAATCGATTCAAATGATGAGGTTATCCATACATTAGGGCATTTCGAACTGAAAATTACCCTAAGTAATTCCAAGGTAGTCGAACATCGATTTCATGTCATTGAAAATATCAATATTAACTATGATGGCATAATAGGATCCGATCTGTTTAATAAAAATAAATGTCTCATTGACTTCGAGAAAGACATCCTCCACATCAGCTCATCAGAGGAGAAGTTGATCTTCAGGGAACCCGCTTATATCATTCCACCTCGATCTGAGTTAGTGATAGAAATCCCTACTTCAAATCCGAACCTCAAAGAGGGACTTATTTTGGATCAGCATATTTCTGAGACTCTCCCCGTCGCTAATTGCATTGTAAAGGTCAAATCAAATAATAGAGTCAATATAACAGTTATAAACACTTCAGAAGAACCAACAAAAATCCTCAAAAACTTTAGAATCAAACTTGACCCCTTCGACAACAGCTCAGCCCTATATGTTCCTGATAAGGAATCATACAAGACAACTACAGAAAGAACATCCAAAGTCCTTCAGCAATTAAGAGTAGATCACCTCAACAATGAGGAAAACAATGCTCTTATTGATCTATGCACTAAATACTCCGATATCTTCCACCTCCCAGAAGACAAGCTCACTTTTACAACAGCTGTCGAACACGAAATCCGAACTACTAGCGAAACCCCCATTCACACTAAATCGTATCGTTTCCCAGAAATCCATAAACCTGAGGTTGAAAAAAAAAACAATAAAATGTTGGACCAAGATATTATCACCCCTTCCTTGTCACCATGGTCCTCCCCTATTTGGGTCGTCCCGAAAAAGAATGATGCATCCGGAGAAAAGAAATGGAGGGTCGTAATAGACTACCGCAAACTTAATGACATAACAATAGGCGAAACATACCCAATTCCTCAAATAAATGAAATTCTTGACCACTTAGGTAAATGTAAATATTTTTCTACCCTTGATTTGGCTTCCGGCTTCCATCAGCTGCTCGTCGCGTCTCAAAGCGCTGAGAAAACTGCATTTTCCGTCCCACAAGGCCATTTTCAATTTAATAGAATGCCTTTCGGCCTTAAAAACGCCCCCGCCACGTTTCAAAGGTTGATGAACACCTGCCTGTCAGGACTCCAAGGTACTCGGTGTTTCATATATTTAGATGATATAGTTATCTATTCATATGACCTGAAAAAACACATGGAAAATCTCGAAGCCGTTTTCAGCCGAATCCGTCAGTTCAACCTAAAATTGCAACCAGATAAATGCGAGTTTCTCTGTAATGAGGTAGCATATCTAGGACACATAATAAGTGATGAAGGCATAAAACCTAACCCAGAAAAAACCAAGGCTGTAATAGATTTCCCTGTTTCGAAATGTGCCAAAGACATAAAGTCATTTATTGGACTCGTTTCATATTACAGACGTTTCATTCCAGACTTTTCAAAGCTTGCCAAGCCCTTAACGGCTCTCCTTAAGAAAGATGTCCCCTTCCTGTGGGCAAACGAGCAGCAACTCTCATTTGAAACCCTGAAAACAAAACTAGTCACTGCTCCAATTCTAATCTATCCCGATTTTACCAAACCCTTCGTCCTTACCTGTGACGCTTCTAACTATGCTATTTCAGCCGTCCTATCCCAAGGTCCGGTAGGTAAAGACCTACCGATTGCCTTCACTTCAAGAACCCTAAATCCAGCAGAATGTAACTATAGCGTGATTGAAAAGGAATGTCTCGCTATCGTTTTCGGAACAAAAGCTTTCCGCCCTTACCTTTACGGCCGTGAATTCACTATTGTGACAGACCATAGGCCTCTCCAGTGGCTCTTTAATTGTAAAGATCCTGGTTCCCGACTAATCCGGTGGAGGCTCAAGCTCGAAGAGTTCGAGTATCAAATTGCTTACAAGAAAGGTGCAATGAACACCAACGCCGACGCACTCTCCCGATATCCAGTCCATCCCGTCGTACCTGAAACAGAACAAAATCAATTAGTAAATCCTAACGAAAATGAAAACTCACCTGCTCTCCCCGATGATCTTCTAGATGTCGTCCCTCTTGATATGAGTCCTCATAGTGACTCACTTAATCCTGACTTTGACTCCATCAGTCTTCCATCACCGATGCAAAATGATGACTTACCCCAGTCCATAGAGCCGATTGCTAACCCCAGTCCATGTCCATCAAATTCATCCAATTCCAGCTATTCCAAATTCCTGAAGGAAATAAGTGACAAAAACACATCATTCAACACATTAATCGACGAATGTAATGAGAGCTTATTAAAGTCAAAACATGAAGTACTTATCATTCCTACCTCTCTCGACTTAGATGAAGGTAACCCGTACATTGAGGAATTTCTAGGAAACCTTAATGACGCACAAGAAATCATTGACAGCGAAAAGACACTCCACTCTTTCAAGAAGATAGAATCCAATGGAAAGGTTGTTTATCTACTTTTCTACAAAGTACATCATTTCGATGAAATCAGCTATAAAGATTTATTTAATACCTTGGAGACACTCCGAAATGAATTAGTAATTTCTGCTTACATTACAAATTTTGCTATTTCTGACATGAAAAACGCTTACGACAAGATTTCTTTTGCCAAATACTATAATATGCTCACGTACCTGTTCCATGACACCGGAATTAACGTTCACATTTACCACAATCTAATAGTCTATCCTACCTTATCCGAAATAAAGAAAATCCTACATGACAATCATGACATCCCCATTGCTGGTCATTTAGGATCAACAAGAATGTTGAGTAGAGTCAAAGAGCAATTTTATTGGAAAGGAATGCGTAGTGACATCGAAAACTATGTAAAGAATTTGTTCTCAATGCCAAGCAAACAAAGCTTTAAGACGGGTTAATAGATCCCCTATGCAAATTACAAGTACATCCACGGCCCCTTTCCAAAGAGTAGCTCTTGACATTGTAGGTCCCCTTCCGGAGTTTGGATCCGGAAAATTAAAATACATCCTTACACTCCAGGATGACTTAACTAAGTTTTCTGTAGCCTATCCAATTCGTAGCACAACTGCCGAAGAGACGAGTGAATGCCTAATACATTTTATCTCTCTCTTTGGTGTACCCAAAATGATATTAACCGACCAAGGAACAAACTTCACTTCGGACTTATTCAAAAGTACCTGTGAATTCCTGAAGATAAAGCAGCTTTGGGCTTCACCCTATCACCCGCAAACTCAAGGGGCTCTCGAAAGATCCCATTCAACCTTAAAAGAATATCTAAAGTCTTTTGTGGACTCAAATGAGAATAACTGGCCGAAGTATGTTTACACGGCCATGTTGACCTATAACACCGCAGTGCACTGCACTACAAAATTCACTCCATATGAGCTGTTGTTCGGACACCCAGCTTATCTCCCGAATTCTCTGTTCGATATTTCGTCAACGGAGGGCACTTATTCAGACTATGTCAAGATGCTCCAACATAGATTGAAGTTCTCTCGTGACAAAGTATTAGAAAATATCAATGCTTCCAAGGAAAGGTCAAAGACCTACTATGACCAACGCACTAGATCAGTTAAATACAAGGTCGGTGATTTTGTCTATCTGAAAAATCACGTCCGATTGGGCAAGGCCCTTTCACCCCTCTGGAAAGGTCCCTTTAAGGTTGTTAAAATACATGGTAACAACACCTTATCCCTTCTTATAAATAGAAGACACGTAAAACATCACTATGATGAAGTTAAGCTTGCTGAGACCAGCAACGATTAAGTTTAGTTAGTTTTAATCCATCTTTATTTTTTTTACATTATTCAATTTACTCCTTTTATTCGTTTTATTGATTATACACCTATACTTAAGATTTTATTACCTTTAATCATTTTTATCATTAGTCCTATTTCTTTTATTTCCAGCCCGGCGAACATGCTGGCCGACTATGTTCAAACAATTACGTCCAGTCCCGGAATTTATTTTGATTACTTAGGGAAAATAAGAATTAAAAATAATCATTTGAATTTAATTGTCCCCATGGACATTTCTCATATTCCCACTCATCTTGATAATATTAATGCCGCTATTGGTACCCTTAGATTTTTATGTAAGCAAACTTCCTTGAATAACGTTGAATGTTATGATATGATCCAACCCTTATCCCTTCGTTATTATAGTATGGTTGAGCAATATGCCTCACTGTCTCATCTGATTGAATCCCGCTCAAAACGCTCTGCTTGGTTCGGCGGGGTAGGCATTGTCTTCAGACACATTTTTGGCACTTTGAACGAAGATGATGCTATTAAATATGATTCTATTATTAACGATTTACAAAATAATGATAAGAAGATTGTATCCTTGGTAAAACAAAATATTTTAATAACCACATCTGGAATAGCAAAGTATAACGAAACTTTGCATCAGTTAAAATTAAATGATGGTAAGCTTGGTCAAGCGATCATCAACCTGTCTTCAGAATTAAGCAATGTATCCAATACCGTAGATCAATTATCTATTAAATCTAAGATTAACAATGTCCTGAATAATTTAGAAACAGCTATTATTACTTTGTCCTTTCAGTTAGAAGATATTACGAATTCTGTGTTATTCAGTAGTCAGAATGTTTTACATCCTGCTATACTCACCCCTCGTGAAATGTTTCATGAAATTATAAATAATAAGAAACATCTTCCTATCGGTTTAGACTTACCTTTAAATGTTGAATTAAGCACTATACATGTTTTAATTAATCTCGTGGATGTGTCGAGTTATTTTATGAATAACAAATTAATTTTCATAATTAGAATTCCGTTAGTCATGCAGGCCGAGTACAGCCTATTTCATAACATAGCTCTTCCTACACCTTATAATAGTTCTAATCCAAAATCGTTTAGTTTTATAACTCCCACTATCAAGTACATAGGTTTAAGCCGGGATAAATCGCAATATTGTAAAATAGAAACCCTTAGCCAGTGTAAAAACATAGTATCTAACAATTTTATATGTGATGTAAATGACATTTTCTCAATTAATGCAAATCCTTGTTGTGAAGCCGAATTGTTAACTAAGATCATTGACCATTTGCCAGAAACATGTAAACCCAAGTTTATAAACGGGAAAGTGGATATTTGGAAACCACTGTCAAACAACAAGTGGTTGTTCATTCAATCAGAACCCACAAAATTAATAATCGAATGTTTTTCGCCTGAAATTGTAAACGATGTTACATTATTAGGTACCGGGTTGGTCTCTATCCCCGGCCATTGCACAGGCCACTGTAAGGCCACAAAACTAATTCCTTCAAGCCATTCTATTAACATTTCTATTCCCGTTAAAAATGTAGACTTTAATTTAATTAGCGACGCTTGTTGCAACATAGATAAGTTTAAGAATAGGTTTAGAGATGAGTCCCCTATCCATATGGAAAATATAGATTTAGACGAATTTAACTCGGAATCAAAAATCAAACTTAAGTCTTTACTTGAAAATACAGAAAATTTAGAAAAACATTTATATGAACCGCACATCATTCGATATGGGACTCATTATTCAATTTTAACATTAATTATTATAATTTTTATTTCTTTTATGATAGTTTATAAGTTTGTAATATTTTGTAAATCTGATCGTGGTCCTGGAAAAGTAAACTTACCTAAACTTACCTTAGAATCTCCTCTCGCGCCTTCCGCTACCGTAGAAATTGAAGACATACAAAACTTACCTGACGAACCTGAAAATCATGAAGAATCCATACCCTTACCAACAATCCGTAGACATCTGTAATAAAACTTAAAACTACCCTAAATTTCGATTTTACCCCGAAGTTTCGTCTTAATCGGGGGGCTGTTATACCCGGTCCCCGTAAGGGTAAGTGCTGCCCATGGCAGTCATCCCTATTCCGCTGATTTGGCATTTTAAATTATAATATAAGACCCTCGCGCCCCGCGCTCGGGCAGTTGTTCTTAGTCCGTGTCCACGTTCAGAAGCTATCCTTATTTCAATAATATATATCTTTTCCAGTTCTAAATAAAATAGTTTTTTTTAAAAAGGATAACCTGAACCTTGTCGTAACAGCACGCACGCACGCACGCACGCACGCACGCACGCACGCACGCACGCACGCACGCACGCACGCACGCACGCACGCACGCACGCACGCACGCACGCACGCACGCACGCACGCACGCGCACGCGCACGCGCACACGCACGCGCACACGCACACGCACACGCACACGCACACGCACACGCACACGCACACGCACACGCACACGCACACACACACACACACACACGCGAAACCATATAAACTATGTATGTTGCCGGTTGCTGTCCCGTGTATCACAATGTTGGATCCACGGAAGATCAGCGTCGTGACACGCCTGAGTGCCTCGACACCATGCTGAGTGGGTTCACTTTTCGCAATCTGGTACATTACCCTGCATGTCAAACTATCTTAAGTTCTAAGTAAGAATTAGTATAATTAGTTTTAGATAATGTTTGCTTTAAGTAAAAATGTATCATTTTGCAGAAATAAAATTATTTTTCTTTCTTTCTTTCTTTCTTTCTTTCTCCGGGTTGTGAGAGAGCGTTTAGTAGATTTTTGTTGACTATTTGCCTCAAATCGCCCATCTGCCGACTGTTTGCTGCGTGACGTCACTTCCCTATAACATAAAAGTCAAAGCGCGGGAGAAATCTGTTTCCTGTTTCGCCATTCTACAGGGTTCTAGAGCAATTTCTTGTCATTGCGTCTCACCAGGTAGGCCTTAATAGGCCCGGAGAGGACTTCTGGATCACAATACGGATTTTATTGGTAGGTAAAATCTTTTAATTGTGATCCTTTCGTCCTCTCCGGGTTGTGAGACGTGTCTGGTATCACCTGGTGAATGGTGCAGTAAACAATGTAAGTATATTAACATTTTTAGGAAACAAGGAATAAATAAACAAAAAAATATATATACCAATTAATGTTTATATAATAACTTTTAAATCTCTTAATTAAATATATTATGATAACTTAATGAATTACTTAATTTCTTAACATAAAGTCATTAAATCACTATGGTACTGGTACAAAAAGTTTGGTTACAGACAGGTCCTTGTTTATCAACTGATTATTCATATCAATGACCTGTCTCCTGTAGAAATTATGAAAAGTATTTTCACTTCGCCAGTTTCCTCTTCTTAAAATTTCATCAATGGGGAAATTATTTATCCAATTCAAAGAAGACACTGCCGATCTGGTACTCCCTGCAGAATTATTGATACCTGCTCTATTGAGAATTGATTTAACCCAAGTACCAATAATGGTACGCGTAGCAGCTTTAGCCTCACCTCGACAAGTTACAAATAATGAAGATATTGATCCTCGTCTTTCCAAGGACAGCTTAAGCAGCTGACGAATCCAAAATACGGGGCTAATTCTGTGGTCTGGATGATCTAACAGCTTCCAACCTGATTGACGATAGGTTGCCGAATCCGTTTTTGATCCAAATATTGGATAAAATATGATCTCAGAATCAGAAAGAATCATATTCTCAGAAGAAATATCTAACAATGTAAGGTCGTGAACCCTACGACCAGATGACAGTAGCAAAAGAGTGGGACATCTACACGAAACCTCATATAAGCTATTATTCTCCGAATAGTTCTGATTTAGCCAATTTACTACTTGGGAGGGGTTCCAAATTGGAGCTTTAGGTTCCCGAGGTCTACGAAGAGATACCGCCTTCATTACATGTCTAATTACCACGTTCTCACTAAGTTTTGTATGTAAGAATGGTTCACAAAACGTAGACACAACGGATTTATGTAAAGAAATGGTACTGTAAGCTAAACCTTCTGTTGTACTCAGATTTGTCAAAAACCTAGCTACATCTACTGCTTCTGGGGTATTTACAGGAATTTTATAAACTGTGCACCATTTTAACCACCTATTCCATGCTGCTCGATAAGACGATAAAGTGGACTTACGCCAGCTCGATTTCAGTAAGGACCGTTCCTCTTCAGTCCAGGCTGTTAGAAGGGACTCCCACCCCCAACTAGCCATGCTTCCAGTTCCAACTCTGCCAGGCTCGGAGGCGGATGTCCTGTGGTCGTGTCGATGAGATGGTGATGAAGATCTAGAACTTTCATCGGATAACAAAGGGCTCGTGTGCGCAAGTCGCTTCTCCAGTATGTTCGTTCCCACTTGGGAGCTATTATAATGTACGATCCTTGCGCAACGTTCAGGTGTGTTAGCACTCGTGGTATTAATGATGGTGGCGGGAATACCCAAGCTAGGTGATAATTCCATCGACGGCTGAACGCATTGCAATATATTGCTCGATGGTCTAAGGAGTCCCGAGTCACATATTTCGGGACTACATGAGCGTGACGGGACGCAAATAGATCGATGAGAGGGGTCCCAAATTCGTGAAAGATTCTCTGGTACGCTTGGGGTGACAAGTGCCACTCCGGAAGAGGCTTTCCCCGGGACAACCGATCTGCCACGGTATTTAACATTCCCGGTAAGTGTTGGGTCACAAGTCGCAACCGAATACCGTCCGCGAACAGTAGTATTTTGCGTGCCTCCTCTAGCAACTCCATCGATCTTGTGCCACCCCCGTTCTTCAGGTACGCCAAAGCTGTTCGATTGTCCGACTGAATTAGCAACGTGGAATTTTGAATGACGTCTCTGCTCGCTTGAAGCGCCTCGTAAATTGCATGCAGCTCTTTCTGGTTGGAGTGCCAGAAGCTTTGCTCCAAGTTCCATGTTCCCGCTACAACAACATCGTTTAATTGCGCTCCCCAGCCAAATTTGGCAGCGTCCGTGGTAAGGAAGTTCGTTATTAGAGGTTGATGGATTTCTGAATGGTTTTTGACATTCCTTAGCCACCACTTTAGATCTCGGGCTATGGGACTTGGTAATTGTCGGAGGCGACAGGGACTTGACCGCTGAAGCTCGCGACTCAATATCTGAAGACTGCGACAATGGAGCCGACCAAGTGGCACTACAAAGTTCGCGAAATTCAATCTCCCAAGGAGGGACTTTACCCACATGAGAGAGCGCACGCCCTGACGAAGCAGTCTTTGAACATCGTGTAATATCGTCGTAATCTTTTGGTGCGGTAGAAATTTCTTGTTTCTTATCGTATTCCAACAAACACCTAAGAATTCGAGTTCTTTGCAAGGTACAAGTACTGACTTTTCGACATTTAATGTCCAACCTAGGTATCTCAGGAAATCGATAACATACGTTACCTGGGACTGTAAAAGTGCTTGATTTTGACTGGCAAGGAGAAAATCGTCTAGGTAAACAATTAAACGGATTCCCTTTTGTCGTAGTTTTTCGGCAATGAAATTGGTTAACGTGGCAAACAGTTTGGGAGCGCAGGCAACTCCGAAAGGTAAACATGTCATTTGATAAATTTGTCTTTGATCCGTAGGAAACGACGATGAGAATTTAAAATATTCACATGGAAGTAAGCCTGACTTAAATCTATTTTTGCTAGCCAGTCTCCTGGCTGAAGAAAATTTGGGATATCGAAGTGAGATATTAAACTGAATCGGCCTACTTTTAAATATTCGTTTAGACTTCTGAGATTGAAAACTGGACGATTGCCCCCGCCCCCCTTTTTGACTAGAAATATTTTTGACAGAAAACTTGGTGAAGGTAGCACGGGTTCTATGACCCCGTCCGTCAACATTTTCATAATTTCCGTTTTCATTTCTAACGACGGTTGGATTTCGAATGATTTTAGTGCGCTTAAACTGGGCCAAATCAGGGGTAGTTTCTGGCAAAATGGAAGACGTACATCGGTAATTATTTTTAGTATTGTCTGATTCGCACCTATTGTCTCCCATCGGTGGCGATAATTCGCCAGACAACCAGCTTGGAACTTCTCAGAGTCAGAATTGTCGTGGTCGCCTATTTCTGTCGTTGAAGCCTGATCGTCTAGGCTGCCTACGCTTTGATTCATTCCTATCGCCTCTGGATGTACTAGGCTGGTTGAAATCGTATGTGGAAAACGCGCCTCCGCTAGGACGCGGTTTTTGAAAATTGAATCGAAAAGGGGGAACCGATGGTTGAAAATAAGCCCTGTTTGCCGAATTAAATTTCGGGTACCTTTGATTTTTACGCGTTTTCTGTTGGGTAAAAACTTTAGTTAAACCACCCTCATTTTTAAGAAATTCTTTTGACTTTTCATCATTAAATATATTCTCATGAGATGGGGGTATCTTTCGAAATCCAGCCGCCGTCACTGGGTCAGTGACATTCTTTAAAATTTCGTTTCTACGATTCAAAATAACATCGGCACGTTTACCGCACATAATTTGCAAAATATCATTAGTGTTCTTAGTGTACTTTTCATCATCAATAAATAATTCAGTAATTTTATCTTTTAGGGAGGTAGCGGAAATATCTTTACACTGTGAGGCCCATTTTAAAATATTTTGTAAACAATTTTGTGTATGGTCACGATGCAAGAGAAAAACATGAGTTAATGAAGCCAACGTCTTTTCGAACGAAGCTAAATGTTTCGATTTATCGTAATGACGCAACTCGTCATTCGTATCTAATTCTTTAAAGCCGGGTATGGCTAAATAGCTCTTTTGAATGTCAAAGAACGAAATATCAGACCATTCCCGTGAATCAAAACGTTGGATATTTTTGATTAACTCAAACTTGGCATTATCAGTTTTTCCATAACCCTTATCCTTTAAAGTAGTATTAAAGTCTTTAAACACCACGTTTTCTAAAGGGGCTTCCTCGTCACTTGAAGATTGTTCCGAGGGATTTTGAGCTACACTAGTAGTATTTTGCATAGAACGCTGAAGGTAATCAGTAATTGCACAAACCTGGTACGAGAGTTGATCAAACCTCGTTTTAAAATCATTGTCCGTGTTGCCACTGCTGTCGCTCCGCTCGTTGCTGGAACTCGATGACCTGGAGCGCCCCCGATTTTTATGCATGCTCCGCTTTGGCGAACGCCGACGTCGGGAGCGTGATGGGCGTTTATCTTGACCGCGTGGTTTCTTCGGCGGCGGAGCGCCGTCCGCTTCCGCCACCGACGTCGTTGACGACTCACGTCACTGATTGGTTTACTGATGTATAAAAAAGCAGGTACCTACCTGAAGGTGGACATTCTATGCTGAGCTATCGAAGTGCGAGGGCAGAAGATAACCAAGTGTCTATTAGTTATAAGGAAAAGTGCTAAACAAAGAGTAATAAAATCAGTATAGTAAAGGAGGTGGTTTGATTTATTATAAATCAGAAGTGACACGTATCACGCCCAAAGGAAAAACAAAACCGTGTGAGTATTCAGTTGCTATTTAGTTACTATTGATTTGCTATTCAGTTGCGATTTGCTATTTAAGTTTCTAATTGCATTATAGTTACGAGTTTTGTAAAGGATTTATCATATTAGCTAGCACAATTACCTATTACAAGGTATGATTCATAGCGGCATAAGATTTATAGGCCCATGTAAGTTTGAGGTCCGCTCAAGTCACTTAATACACAGAACGAAGGTAGATTACATCGGATAATTTTCTTGACTCCTTTCGAATACCGTGAGAAGATATTTATTGTTAAATTAATGTTCGAGTGCAAGCAGCGATGACTTTAATATCACAAGCAGTTATGACAAGAAACATTTAAATTCAACTGGAAGTAATGTTAGCCGCAGTTACATGTGGATAGATTACAAGATATGAAGTTTAGTCCTGATCTTGCTACCATTAATAGTTAAATGATGCAGCTTCCAGTGGTTGTCTTAATAAATGATAACCTATATTACTCATGCCGTGGCAAGGACTAGAATGAAGTCAAGAGGTTGTGAAAATCAAAGCGTATACATGTATCAGTATGGTATGCCATGTAGGTGTGTTTAGATATAGTGATGCCATGTAGGCGTGCTTCAGTATGTTTAAGCCATGTAGGTGTGCTTCAGTATGTTTAAGCCATGTAGGTGTGCTCCAGTATGTTTAAGCCATGTAGGTGTGCTTCAGTATGTTTAAGCCATGTAGGTGTGCTTCAGTATGTTTATGCCATGTAGGTGTGCTTCAGAATGTTTATGCCATGTAGGTGTGCTTCAGAATGTTTATGCCATGTAGGTGTGCTTCAAAATGTTTATGCCATGTAGGTGTGCTTCAGTATGTTTAAGCCATGTAGGTGTGCTTCAGTATGTTTATGCCATGTAGGTGTGCTTCAGAATGTTTATGCCATGTAGGTGTGCTTCAAAATGTTTATGCCATGTAGGTGTGCTTCAGAATGTATATGCCATGTAGGTGTGCTTCAGTATATTATGGCATGTAGGTGTGCTTCAGTATATTATGCCATGTAGGTGTGCTTTAGTATGTGTGTTAAGTAACATGTTGGTATCAATTAGAAGAGTACTTAAAGAATCATTCATAGATAGCGTGGTATTAAGTAAATAAAAGATGGTTTTAATTCTTGCAATATGTTTTATCACAGATGGTACAGATGAAATATGTACTGATTTCAGGGTACAATGAGTTCCGAAGGGGGTTCGCCTCGACTCGTGCCAACATCGTTGCGACGACGAAAGCCGCCGGACTCCAGGGATGACGATACCGATGCGCGAAGCCATCGATCAAGTCTCCGACGGCGCCGGCGCTCGACGTCCGAAGATTCTTACGAAGAAAGGCCCCGGAAACGACGTCGTGAGTCAAAGGGACTCTCAGCTGAAGATGTCATCAAACTCATCTCGACAATAAGGAGTGAGCCAAGTAAGAATTTGCATTCCGCGATGCCTAATCAGTTGCTAAATGTAGTCCCTGAATTCGACCCCAATAATAAACATCAGACTGTTGATAGGTGGTTACGAAAGGTAAATGAATGTGCCGCTATATACGAATGGAATGAAAAGCAGATCATTCACTACTCCCTACAAAAGTTAGTAGGTTTAGCCAAAATATGGTATGAGTCGCTTTCATCGGTTAATTATTCGTGGTCGGAATGGCAAACTAAGTTAACTAAGGCTTTTCCGAGTGACGTGAATTACGGGAAATTGCTGGAGGATATGCTGGCTAGAGTTTCCCGACCTGATGAGAGTCTTAAGGATTACTTTTACGAAAAATTGACATTGCTTAGTCGTTGCAAAATAGTAGGGCGTAAAGCCGTAGATTGCATCATACATGGTATCACAAATAGTTCAGTGCGATATGGGGCACAGGCACTGAAATGCGAGGAGCCAGAGGAAATGCTAACTTACCTTGCTTCTCAGCAGCTCACTCGCATTAGGGAACCTGCGACGTTTGCTTCCCGTGCCCGGCAAGAACGAAGAAACAAGTCGTAAACGAAATACAAAAACGTGTAATAAACCACAAATTATTACAATACTAAATACCTGAAATAATATGTCTGGCGTAACCTTTGGATAGAGAATGGATCTATTTTATGGAGCTGAAGGAAACAAGTTAGTAAGTTGAACACAATATTTATTCCTATAGGTAGTTTCTGTTTTACATTCAAGAGTAATTGCAAACCATTACTTAGTCACAACGACCAGACATGTGAAATTCATAAATTAGTTAGCTCAGTGAAAGCATGGGTCGTGCTTAATATCCTATGGTTCTTATTATAGGTTCACAATTATTTATTCTAAGTTGGTTAGTCCCTAAGAACCTAATGCCATCAATTCCAATATTTAATTTAAATCCTACTTCCCTAATTAATAAGAAATTATATAACCGACCTCGCTCTGTAGAAACCTTCCCGCAAAGGCTGTCCGGCTGCAGACTGGATCATGACAGTGTGAGTCGAAACGCGAAGCTCCGGGCGTTGGCTCTATGCAAGCTCCAATCGCAAGCCACACAGGAAGCACGTGAAGGGTATGTTCAGGTGGCGCAAGCGCAATGATGTATTGAAAATTGTTGAGCTTTAAGAACTTTGAAGCAGAAGGCTAATTGTCATGGACTTGCTACACAAAATGGCGGCTAGTAAAAGGTACCTAGCCCGCAATACTAAATTACACAAAATCTAAATCTCTGGTGCACAAAATGAGATATACTAAACATGTGCTTATTTCTTTCAGAGCTCAGAAGAAAGGAAGCTAAACATGAGAGCCCTAAAGATAACTAAACTTGCAAAGTCCACAAGGTGTGCAGCTCAAGTTGATTAATTATTGCATTATGAATTTCTTAAAATTGGTTTATTAATTCATTCTTTGAATTGAATTTACTTTAACTGAATTTATTTAGATTTTATAGAAATCAACTTAATTTTACAGAAAATGGAAATCGAAATAGGAATCAAAATCTAATCAAAATCTAATAATCAAAAATAATAATCAAAAATAATAATCCCATTCAGCTGGAAAGAAACAAATTGCTTCGATCAAAATATGCACATGGCAGAAATTAAGCGGAGAGCAGAGCAAAGATGATTAAAGGATCCTTACCGGAGACCATCCAATAGAGATTATCTCAAACGCTGTCTTTCCCTCCATCCCGGCATGTAAAACCTCTTGAAGAGCTGAAATTTAACCACGAGGTTAAGAAAATAAACTGAGATGATGCACTTGCATTTCCCGAGGAAATCTTTACTTACGATTTTGTTACTGCCACAAAATATAACTTAAATCGGCTGCTCCTCAACCAAATCAGCCACTGGAGATGTCCATCCAGACATGGACCTCCGTCCTGCACAAGATAATTCAAGCTCCTTCATGCACTCATCACGGAGCCCTAGATATAAGCTTTTTGGCTGCTATGGTGGCCGGAAGCTACGACAGGAGCACCCTCGGATGAAGAAATTTACCCTAATATTTACCCTAAAATTTACCCTGAAATGACTTAATTTCCAAATGTAATTTTTGATCGATACCTAATAATGATTCAATGCAATTATCGCCGAAACCCTTTACTTGTTATTCCTGAAACCGAAATTCATTCAAAACTATTTCAGCATATACCTACTTCTCAATATCTATTTAAATAAGTTTTATCCAATGGAACTCAAGTTAATTTTATTACCCTAACGTCAAGCAGAACTTCTTAGGCTGACAACCCTAAAGCAAAACCAGAACGAAACGTCATTCAGTTACCAGCCCTTAAAAATACTACAAATTATTGCCATGTCTCGAAGATTGGGTTTGTTTGAGTAAATGATAAAAACACAACGTGACAATACTCCCCTTCCCAATGAAAAGGTTCAACGTAGGTGAACCGTACGCTGCCCTCAGCGTTAACTTCACCAATACAAAACCAAACTCAATCTTCAAAACCTGTATATCTACTAACTTCCAAATTATATTCTAAAACGTTACCTAACATATAAAAAATATTTGCTCGACTCTTAATTAAACAAACGAGAGAAAACAGTATGTAACACTCTACCAACAGAACTATCATACCTTACAAAACCTTGTGTTACAAACCTGAAAAAACTCTCCCAAAAGTAAACCTAATCATTCCAACCATTTAGAAATCTTATCCGTTTACCTTTTAATGCACAACGGCAATGTTGTGCTGAAGAGGTAAATTGCCAGCAGCCAGGACCGATGTTCAGCATTCTTACATGTATCCCCTCCTTGTCCGGGCGAAAATTGTAGCAAAATTACTAAAACCGAAACTCCTTATAAATTTCCAAAACGTTTTTCCAAATGTCGAAACTCCTCTTAAACAACACAACCTCGTCAAACACTAATGCAAATGCACTTTGTGTTTGACGGATAAAACATAAACCTCCCTGGGCAGCGCAATGGCAAAGCCATATACGTAAAACACCCCAAGGGTAAAATTTGTTTCGAACACACGCGGTGTCCGAAACCGGAATACCCCAGACACGTCTGTCTGAGCGGAAAGTATCTCTGACAACCTATGCCAGAGATAAACGGAATCACTCAGTCAACTCCTGACTGAGCCAAAATATCTCAAACACTATGAAAATATGTCCAATCGTCATGTTTGAGAAACCAAAACATCCCTAGCTCTAGTGCAATGGTATTAAGACCAACAGAAATGCAACTTACGCTTGCGGGGAACTACACAAAATACACAACAAATGTAACATCCTTACCCTAGTGCAATGGTATTAGGACCAACAGAAATGCAGCTAGAGGTAAGGGGTCACTTAAACAAACAAAACAACACAACGAAAATACCTAACTTTGTAAACACCCTGAGGACTGCTCCGTTGGAAAATGAGCTAAAATCATAACGTACCTAATATTCATTTCATAATCATCACTTTCATTCCTACATCATTCTTTCATATCCTCGAACATAATTCATCTCATAGAAGGTTGTAAGTGAGCCAGCCAGTTCCCTGTTCACCACGCTCCAAACAGAATCGTGATCAAATATCTAACGCGATTTTTGACACTCTAAACGAAATAATCTTAAATGTGTACAAAAGCCTTAACTACCTTAAATTAAGTCCTCATTGTGCCAAAGCCGGATACACTAAACCCTTTGCACACTGTAAATTTAAAAAAAAATGTTTGTATAAACTTAAAAATTTGTAAGTGTGCAGCAACCTTAATAATTTTGTAGTCCCTTTTGGACCTTAAATATGTTTGACACTCATCATAACATTAAACTAAATTATCTAATCTGTGATCATTCGGTATTCCATCCATTTGAGCAAATTATCTGTGTCAAACAAAACAATAACAATCCCTGAGTTTACCATGCAGTGATAATAAAAAACGATGGTGATGACTAAATTTAACAAACGAAATCACGAAATTGCACTGCAAAGCAAAACAATTATATGATGTACTTGAGGCTGTGAAACTGCAGAACATGACTTTGAATTACTATTGGAACCCTTGGCAGTACTAACTGAAAGTGAATTAACATTCTTGGAATTCCCTTTGTACATAAAATCACTGCCCAAAAATGTTTGAAGTCGACTTTGGTTCTGTGAAATTCTCGGTACGCTGCCGAGCTGCCTCGATATTACGACAATGCTGCTTTAATTCCGCTACTGAAGAAACATTCACCAACGCAAGCTGTTGTGAGAAATGCGGTCTAATATTATGCTGCAAAATCTCCGATTTCTCTTCCTCAGACAACGGTGTACTACGACGCTCGAACACACTACTCATAATCGCGAAATAAATGTGAACTGGTTCATCAATACCCTGAGTCCGTGACCTAATTTCACTCATTAACCTATTATCATAATCTGTGGGATCAAACTCCTGCAATAATATTGCTTTCAACTCCTTCCATGAAGACACCTGGTGTTTGATACCACGAAACCATAATAGACCTTTATCCACAAATAGTTGTGCCGCTGAATTGAACAACTAAGTCTCAGAAATGCCAAATGCTAGCTTAAGTTCATCTACACGTTCCAAAAATGACCTGGGATCAGTTGTGCCATTGAACTTCAAACCCCATTTTGAAATATTTTTATCCCCGGAACACTCAATTTGTAGATCACCTTGTGATACACCTGAACCTGAAGAAAGTGCCTGTCTGTTGTCAACTACACTAGAAGAAAGCTCCGATGGTTCAATTTTTACCAAAAGTGACTCAAGCTTTAACAAAAGTTCTGCCTTAATTGCAAATTTGGCCGTGTTAACCTGAACTTGAATTCGTGTCAATCTGTGAAATAAATGATACCCCAGTGCTTTTGACCTATTAAATGAGTACTTGTCTTGTGTCTGTGTGTATCTATCTACAACTGTACCCAGTTCAGTTAACTTATTTGTCACAACTTTTAATTCCGAGTCGACTGAGAAGTCTGTTTCCAAAATTGCCTCCGACGCGCATTCCTCACTTAAAACTCTCAATTGTTTTCTCAAAGAGTCAACTGTAGCTGATGGTGTTTCAGATCCAATTGTAACCTCATAAATCAATTCATCTTTTAAAAGTGAATGAAACTGTATTTGCCTGTCCATAATTATGAATTTTTTCTTGTAATTGGAATTAATGGCTCACAAAATCATTAAAATTAGCTTTAAATCAATATTCTTGTAACTTTGTAGCACTAAATGAAACAATTGCAAATGCACAGTAAGGTAAATGTACAAGTGTTTTCACCAAAATTTCTAACAATTATAAATATACAGTAAGGTACATGTACAACTGTTATTACCAAAATTTCTAATTATTACTTAATATTTGTACTTTTTTTTCTTAATATCATGTAGCCTTAGTAATTGTTACTGTAACTGTACTATGCAATTAAATTAATAAAATGTTTCTATTTTTATAGACTAGTATTTTATTTTATAGGTATGCAACCATAACTTATTAGAACAGTCTATGACATAATTTCTGTTGCAATAATTACAATAAAGTGTTTGCTATAAGACTTGCAATACTGAATATAATTAATCTTTTTTCTCTATTTCCAAATAAGTAAAGTATGAAAATTTGCATAAACTTTTTACCTAGATGTTATTAAAAGTACAGTATCTGAAAAATACACAGTTACGTTTTTTTTTTTTACTATTTCCCGCTTACACAATATATAAAGACAGTAGTGTACTACAGATTCAAAATCACATGGTTATTTGTCACTTTCACTTGTCAAAATCGGAAAGAAAGTTGAAGAAAGTGATTTGAGGTTATAAAACTTCTTCTAATTGTAAATATTCAAAATATAGTTCATCACATAAGCGAAACTGTGGAAACGAACGTGAAATTGTCTCAAAAGGCTAAATTACACTGAAATCAAGCACAATATGGTTTCCACCTGGCAAACAAAGTGAAATAAATGGACTTTGATGGCATAAGATTATCTGTACGAAATAGACCCAATTTCAACCAAAAGTCACTCTAAATTAACCGAAATAACAAAATAGATGGGCGCCATTGCGACGTTTGCTTCCCGTGCCCGGCAAGAACGAAGAAACAAGTCGTAAACGAAATACAAAAACGTGTAATAAACCACAAATTATTACAATACTAAATACCTGAAATAATATGTCTGGCGTAACCTTTGGATAGAGAATGGATCTATTTTATGGAGCTGAAGGAAACAAGTTAGTAAGTTGAACACAATATTTATTCCTATAGGTAGTTTCTGTTTTACATTCAAGAGTAATTGCAAACCATTACTTAGTCACAACGACCAGACATGTGAAATTCATAAATTAGTTAGCTCAGTGAAAGCATGGGTCGTGCTTAATATCCTATGGTTCTTATTATAGGTTCACAATTATTTATTCTAAGTTGGTTAGTCCCTAAGAACCTAATGCCATCAATTCCAATATTTAATTTAAATCCTACTTCCCTAATTAATAAGAAATTATATAACCGACCTCGCTCTGTAGAAACCTTCCCGCAAAGGCTGTCCGGCTGCAGACTGGATCATGACAGTGTGAGTCGAAACGCGAAGCTCCGGGCGTTGGCTCTATGCAAGCTCCAATCGCAAGCCACACAGGAAGCACGTGAAGGGTATGTTCAGGTGGCGCAAGCGCAATGATGTATTGAAAATTGTTGAGCTTTAAGAACTTTGAAGCAGAAGGCTAATTGTCATGGACTTGCTACACAAAATGGCGGCTAGTAAAAGGTACCTAGCCCGCAATACTAAATTACACAAAATCTAAATCTCTGGTGCACAAAATGAGATATACTAAACATGTGCTTATTTCTTTCAGAGCTCAGAAGAAAGGAAGCTAAACATGAGAGCCCTAAAGATAACTAAACTTGCAAAGTCCACAAGGTGTGCAGCTCAAGTTGATTAATTATTGCATTATGAATTTCTTAAAATTGGTTTATTAATTCATTCTTTGAATTGAATTTACTTTAACTGAATTTATTTAGATTTTATAGAAATCAACTTAATTTTACAGAAAATGGAAATCGAAATAGAAATCAAAATCTAATCAAAATCTAATAATCAAAAATAATAATCAAAAATAATAATCCCATTCAGCTGGAAAGAAACAAATTGCTTCGATCAAAATATGCACATGGCAGAAATTAAGCGGAGAGCAGAGCAAAGATGATTAAAGGATCCTTACCGGAGACCATCCAATAGAGATTATCTCAAACGCTGTCTTTCCCTCCATCCCGGCATGTAAAACCTCTTGAAGAGCTGAAATTTAACCACGAGGTTAAGAAAATAAACTGAGATGATGCACTTGCATTTCCCGAGGAAATCTTTACTTACGATTTTGTTACTGCCACAAAATATAACTTAAATCGGCTGCTCCTCAACCAAATCAGCCACTGGAGATGTCCATCCAGACATGGACCTCCGTCCTGCACAAGATAATTCAAGCTCCTTCATGCACTCATCACGGAGCCCTAGATATAAGCTTTTTGGCTGCTATGGTGGCCGGAAGCTACGACAGGAGCACCCTCGGATGAAGAAATTTACCCTAATATTTACCCTAAAATTTACCCTGAAATGACTTAATTTCCAAATGTAATTTTTGATCGATACCTAATAATGATTCAATGCAATTATCGCCGAAACCCTTTACTTGTTATTCCTGAAACCGAAATTCATTCAAAACTATTTCAGCATATACCTACTTCTCAATATCTATTTAAATAAGTTTTATCCAATGGAACTCAAGTTAATTTTATTACCCTAACGTCAAGCAGAACTTCTTAGGCTGACAACCCTAAAGCAAAACCAGAACGAAACGTCATTCAGTTACCAGCCCTTAAAAATACTACAAATTATTGCCATGTCTCGAAGATTGGGTTTGTTTGAGTAAATGATAAAAACACAACGTGACAAACCCGTGCCACATTCCTCAGGCCAATTTAGAAAGAAGGATAGTTACCGCGGCAATAGCTTAAGTATAGTACATAAGACTAATAACCCTGTAGCTTCAGGCAACACTAACAATATGATTTGCTTTAACTGTCGCGACAAAGGACATTATTATTTGGACTGTACCAAACCACTTGTCAAGTGTCAGAAATGTAGTCGGGTTGGTCACGATTCAGTTCTTTGCAGCCGTAAGCCACTGTTTTCGCATCCTAGCAACCAAATTGATAATGTAAAGAAAGTTCAAAAGATTTCATCCGACTCTGAAACATGCAACAAGTTTTACAAGAACGTCTCACTTAACGGAGTAATCTTGCAGTCATTTGTTGATTTTGGCAGTGATTGCAGCCTTATTAAAGCTTCAGAGGCCCGATCTCTTTCACTTAGAGAATGTTATGACGAGTTACCCTCTATTAAAGGGTTTGGCAACTCTTCCATTAACCCGTTGTTTCGGACAACAGGTACCATTAATATTGACGAAGTTGATACACAGATTGAAATGTTTGCAGTAGACGCTGAATACTTACAAACATCCCTTCTCATAGGTCAGAACCTCACGGAGTTACCATCTATTACAGTTTTAAAAGACAATACGAACCTTTTCTTTTATAATAGCCCAGAAGACAAAGCTGACTTAACGACTGACAACACAATAAACTTGTATGTCGTCGAAGACACCTGGATAGATAATGGAGGTCTTGTAGAAGTTTGCACAAGGAGTAACTTCTCGGGTGACGTATATTCGGAAGGTAGCACTAGAAATATGCCCGGCAATGAGTACCACTTGCATCGTGGTTGTTATAAGATAGATAGTGGTAAAGGATATGTCTTTGTAACCTCGTTAACTAACGCTTCAGTGAATTTGAAAGCAAATTCGCTAATCGCTCGAGTAAGCGCAGCATTTGAAAACCGTAACTTAAATAATAAGGCTCTTATAGTAGACGATAGGGACTGTTCACCGCTTGATAAAGCCGATATAAGAATGGGTTCAGAATTAGATTCCGAGAACCGAGATCGGCTTTACAATATATTGCAAAAATACAGGGGTTGCTTTGCTACAAATGTAAGTGAAATAGGTTGTACAAATGAGTCTGAGATGTCGATCGAGTTATTAGATAAAACACCAGTCGCGTACCGGCCCTATCGGTTATCTTTCCACGAGCGCGAAAAGGTTAGGAGTATGGTCGAAGAGCTCTTACAAAATGATATTATTCAAGAGTCTCAATCAGACTATGCCAGCCCAATCATTTTAGTGAAAAAGAAAAATGGCGAGCACCGACTCTGCGTCGACTTTCGATCATTAAATAATAAGACCAAAAAGGACAAATATCCCTTACCCTTAACAACAAATTTGAAAACAAATTAGGTGAAGGTTTACCACAAGATATTCCAAGTCGTAGTGTTGACGATATCAGACAAGAAGCGAGTGTTAACATTAGTAAAGCTCAACAAAAACAAAAGCGCGAGTTTGACAATAACAAACATGCTGCTCTCGCGTATAGTGAAGGGGACTTAGTTAAAGTAACTAAAACTAATTATTATAACGACGGCAAAAGCAGGAAACTGATGCCTAAATTTATTGGTCCTTTTAAAATTGTTATATGCTTAGGGAATGATAGGTACAACATAACACATGTGCCAGGTTTTGATAAAAGTCGAAGCTATGACAGTGTAGTGGCGGCAGATAGAATGCGACCTTGGATCCATGTTAAGGCATTAGAAATTGCTGATGAAATATCTGAGTCATCTAATTCTGACACCAACCATGATGCCACGAGTTCTGATGAATAAGGTTTTATTCTATGCGCCACACAATAAGGTAGATCGTGTAATCATTATTTAGTTAGTCCTTAATTAAGTATAATAGGTGTAAAACATTTTATGTTACATTATGCACATTTCGGATACATATTTTGTGTTTGTTATAATTATTATAACAAATGATTTCAAATTGGTAAAATTTGGTTGATTATGAGATAGTAAGTACTTACTTAATGTTAGGCATTAAGCTTTGTTTGTTTTATTGTATTAGGTATGTGCCAAATTAATTATTATTGTTTTGTTGTATTATGTACCAATAAAGTGATTGAGCTAGGTATTTTGTTATTAATATAAGATACTTGTAAATACAAAAGTTTATTGATATCTAAAATTAAAACTTTGTATGTCACGCAATAAAAGTTAAGTTAGCACTGCTGCTATAACAGTATTGTTATAACAGTATTTGATTTTATTTTTTTTCTCTTTTTTTAGCAGTACAGTAAAGGCTTATTTGTTATTGTGTTTATGTAGGTAGACCTGTTGTTGTTGGCCGAATGTGATATATCCGTGCACCGGAGGTAGCACGTTGTAGGATGGCCGAATGTGATATTTTTAGATAGTTTTAATTATGATTTTAACATTAACCCCCTTACTAATAAACGTTGAGTAACGGCTGAGTAGTTATACAATGCTTTGTCCTTATCTGTCGAATTCAAATGTCACAATGACAGATAAGGACAAAGCATTGTATAACTACTCAGCCGTTACTCAACGTTTATTAGTAAGGGGGTAAGTGATTAAATGGATGTTCTATTGCTTTCCGCACTGACACTTCGATTGGTTTACTGATGTATAAAAAAGCAGGTACCTACCTGAAGGTGGACATTCTATGCTGAGCTATCGAAGTGCGAGGGCGGAAGATAACCAAGTGTCTATTAGTTATAAGAAAAAGTGCTAAACAAAGAGTAATAAAATCAGTATAGTAAAGGAGGTGGTTTGATTTATTATACTAGAGGCTATTACTGTACTTTACTGTTCCTGAGTCATGGATGTTTTCTAAGTTTATTAGTATGTAATCTTCTAATTAAGTAGGTTTATTGTTGTCTAGTACCCATAGTACAAGACTAGCTTAGTTTGGGACTAGGTCAATTTGTTCCACAATGTCCCACATATTTAATAATAAAATAATAATAATCCAGCCTATATATGTCCCACTGCTGGGCACAATCCTCCACTCATCATGAGAGGGTTCGGGCTGTAGTTCCCACGTGGGCCCAGTGCGGATTGGGAACCTCGCACACACCGTCAAATTGCTTTGCAGGTGTGTGCAGGTTTCCTCACGATGTTTTCCTTCACCGAAAAGCTCATGATAAATTTACAAATTATATTTCGCACATAAATTCCGAAAAACTTAGAGGTGCGTGCCCGGGTTCGAACCCACGACCCTCTGCTTAAGAGTCGGCAGGTCAAACCATTAGGCTACCACGGCTCCCGTATCCCAGTCTATGTTAATAATTGTGTGATGAGCGCGAGTATTTGTTCCTGACTCATGGATGTTTTCTATCTATTTAAGTAATGTATTTGTATAAGTATGCATATCGTTGCCAAGTATACCATAGTACAAGCCTAGAGCTTAGTTAAGGACTAGGTCAATTTGTTTGAGATTGTATATTTAATTAATCGAAATACAGGTAGATAAAAACCCAACCCTGAAAAAAACGTGATACAATCCGAAGTTACATTTAGACAAAAGGAAGCCTCGTCGGGGATATTTGCATGTCAATAAGAATGCGTTAAATGTTCAGAATGTTAAATGTTTTGTGTGAGACAGAGAAAAATATTATGACGCACGGTTGACTCACACTTTCCAAATATTATGAAATTCTTCTAGCATCTATTGAAACTAATTATTTCCAAATAACTTCTCTTCATCGTCAAATAACATCTCTATAGCTAAATAATATTTAACCGCTGGAACCATGTGTTTGTTAACTGTTTGCTTTACTTTGCTGCATTTTGAAAGTGTAATAATTATTTCTATCCTACAACATACACATAAATAACAGGGTACAATCTCACACAGGCCTGAACCACATCAGATCTATCAGCACCGATTCGCATTTTTACCCGACTGCCCGAAGGAGGGTTATGTTTTTTGAGCGTATGTTTCAGAGCGACACAAAGAAATAGACATACATTCATACGTATGTATGTCTATTTCTTTGTGTCGCTCTGCAGCCTAAACGATTTGACAGATTTTAACAATGAGGTATGATTGGATTCTTCTTAACTGTCGGAGTGACATAAATAGGGTATATAATATTTCAATATGGCGTCCGCAAAAAAAAGGAGGGGTAATAAAAAAGTATAAAAAAGTAAAAGTATAAATGAAAGCTAATAAATAGTCCATTACAAATATATATACATTATAACACTTTGATGCTACCATTTTAATAAAAACTAAAAAAGTATGAGATACAATACATTTATTTAAAAAATCAAAAAAACCTGACTGCTTTAAAAAAAAGCCGGTCAAGTGCGAGTAGGACTCGCGCACCGAGGGTTCCGCACAAACTTGTAGGTATGTAAATAGTTCGTAAATCACTGGAATACCAAATAAACATTCCAGTATAAACTGATACGCAATAAGTGTGCACTTTCTTACTTAGTGAGTGTCAGTTTATACTGGGCTTTTTTTTTACGTGATGTAACTACAAATTAACGGTTTTCGGATTTTTTCCTTTACTTGTGCTATAAGACATTGCTTCTTGCCAAATTTTATGATTCTAAGTCAACGGGAAGTACCCTATAGGTTTTGATTCCCTTGAGATTCCATTAAATATGCGGCATAAACGGCCGTATCTTTTGATTGAGTTGACTTAGATGTTTGAATTTTTTACTGATCCAAGGGATTGCAGACTTAAGTATTTGATATTAATTTCAACTTGATACCTCCACGAGTTCCTGAGAAAAAGGGTCTTGACAGACACACAGACAGACAGACAGACGGACAACAAAGTGATCCTATAAGGGTTCCGTTTTTTTCATTTGAGGTACGGAACCCTAAAAATATCAACTGAAAAGCTACAAACAAGCCATAATCTAAAGAATATAACTTAAAAAAGTTATTGCAGTTGGAAAAGGTATTGCAGGCGCGAACAAGCAAATTTTGCAGTACATTCAAATATTTTCACTTAAAGAGTACCACTTGGACTTGTCCCCGCGTGCAATATCTTTTCCAACATTTAAGTTATATTCTTTAGATTATGGCTTGTTCGTAGCTTTTCAGTTGATATTTTTTTAAAGCAGTCGGGTTTTTTGATTTTTTAAATTAATGTCTATAGAAAATTGCTGTTTTGTATAAAGATGCGTAGGCATGCTTAAGCATAATTGATGCGCACGCATCTCCATACAAAACGGCAATTTTATATAGACAAAATGCGAATCGATGCTGATAGATGTAATTCAGGCCTAAGTCCCGGGCTTTAAACGTGTACCATCGGTACTTCTTGACAACGATAGTTTACTTTAGTTTATTTATACATAATTGTAATGTTACAATATAACGCATTGCATGTCAAAATATATAAATAAATATCAGGGACAATCTCACACAAATTGACCTAGTCCCAAACTAAGCTCTAGGCTTGTAGTATGGGTACTAGGCAACGATATACATGCTTATATAGAGAAACACATACCTAAATATATAGAAAACATCCATGACTCAGGAACAAATAGGTACTCGCGCTCACCACACAAATATTTGCCCATACCGGGATTCGAATAAAAGGTTTCTCGGTGTTTAAATGTTTCGTCACATTGTTCATTTTTAAGTTTGGTGGGTAGAGTACCTAAATAAACATACAGACAAAATTAAATACAGGTGAAGTGCAAAGACGGGTGTTAGGTATAAGTTTAACGTATGTATGTGTGTATATCTGTCTGTGGCATCGTAGCACCTAAACGGTTGATTTAGCTCTGAGCAATGAGCAAAAACTTCACCGGGCTCCGAGCACGTACATTTTCACTATTATCATTATTATATCACACAAGATTTCCAGTATTAAAAAATTCCCGACAAAATCGTGATCAGAGCTCATAACTTTTAAACGAATTGACGGATTTTCATCAAACCAAGCTAAGAACACTCACGTTTAAGTCACCTTTCTAATAAAAAAAAAACTAAATCATAATCGTTCCATCCGTTTGGGAGCTAAGATGCCACAGACAGATACACACACAGATACATTTGTCAAACTTATAACACCCCTCTTATTGTATTTGCCCTTATCACTTCGATCAACGATATCCAACTAGATAACCGGTCACACAACAAAAAACGGCCGAGCGAATAAGGGTGAAGCCACACGAGCGTAATTTTGTGAGTTGTGAATAGCGTAAGTATCGAAATTCCATACAAAAGTCTGGTTCAATCAACAGCACCAATACGACGGTATACTGAGTTTCGATATTTACGCGACTCACAACTCACAAAATTACGCTCGTGTGGCTTCACCCTAAGGCCTCACTTCAAGGTGATCTTATTTTACTTAAGGGCCGACCGAACCTCCAGTTGCGCTCTCATTAGCTTTGGTCGGAAGAGGTATCTAGAGCTAATTTACCTAAACTTGACGCAAGTTCATTCATGCGTGAGTGAGATGGGAACACATTATTGAATCTACATAAACTTCGTAATACTACTGTGTTCATATTGCCCGTGATAGATAGCCTACATCTGAATACCTCTAAACTCAACAATCGAATTAAGGAATTATGCATTAATTTTCCATCTTGTAAGTATATTGACATCAATTGTACCAGTGGCTCGAAATATGTCCAACTGAAAAGAATTTGCATTGCCATAAACTGTAATATTGACATGCCAGCGTACAATAAACAGTTCATTGTGAACTGCAAGACCTCTAACTCTAATCTACCTTGGCTGAAAGCTCTACGTGAGAAAACAGCTAAATCTATGTCAATTAGTATAAATTACCGCCCAATCAGGAATAGCGCTAACAATGTTCGGGAGCGGGTGGGACGTATCAATCAGGTGCCGTTTTATTTCTTTCCCTACTATGACTGTAAACATAACTAAATTGCAAAATAGTGACGGGCCGAATGAAAATTCTAATAAAACAATGGAAAATAACAATAAAAACAATAATGTAACGCCCATGGTCTGTAAAAAACGCACATATAATATAAATAAGTCAGAGAGATCTGTAAATCAACCACCAAATCATTTTTTTTCGTGACTAATACTCTAACAATACTACACCAAAATATATCAGGGCTTCTCAATAAGAGTGATGAATTAGCAGTACAATTGAATGAACTCGAAAAACGCAGTCCAATAGATGTAGTATGCATAACTGAGCACAATATGACGGCGGAGATTGAGATGTTCCTCTCGATCCCGAATTTCCACCTAGCAACGAGTTTTTGTAGAGATCGAACTAGAGGTGGGTCTTGTATCTTAGTAAGAACTGGTCTCCGCTATAAGGTACTAGATAACATTAAAAAATATTCCATTAAATGCTTATTTGAGTGTTGCGGTGTGGAATTGTGTGAACATAATATATTAATAATATGTGTATATAGAGTTCCTGGTATTTGTTTAGAGACGTTCCACGATAAGCTTGAATGTATTCTTGAATCGACTTGTGACTCAAAAAATAACAAAGTAATTATCTGTGGCGACTTTAATATCGATATATTGAAAAACACACCTAAGAGCAGAGATTTTATGTGTCACTTATTAAGTCGTAACCTAGCACTAGAATTTAAACAAGTAACTCGATCAAGTAGTGTGACCTGCCTTGACAACTTCGCACATAATATAAAAGGCTCATCAGGCGAAGTCGTCGAAATGGCTCTCTCAGACCACGCAGCACAAATTCTTAAATGTCCTACGAAGAAAACGTGTAACATCTCATCGTGGCGCATCAGACGTCGAAATTATAGCAAAGAAAATATGGACACGTTTAAGCGACATTTGGGAAGTCTATCATTTAATGATGTATTAACATCCAATAACCCGGATGTTGCTTACAACAACTTTCTAGATTCATTTAAATGCCTATATGACCTATGTTTTCCTTACATGACAATAAAAAAGACACTAAAAACAAAACATAAATGGATGACTAAAGGAATAAAAACTTGCTGTCGGAAAAAGAGAAACATGTTATGGTTGTATAGATCAAATAAAAACTGTAACAAAGAAACTGCCCTTAAAAATAAATTGGCATTCAAAACATACACTGGCAGGCTAAAGAAGATCATTAAATTAACGCAACGTGCACAAAATTATTATTTTATTAGAACCGCTGAACACAAATCCAAAGCAACGTGGCAAGTTATAAATAAGTCTAAAACTTGTTTACCTAAAGAGCCAATCCAGAGGATTAAACTAGAGAATAGTTATATTACAGACCCAACGACTATAGCTACTGCTTTCAATAAATATTTCGATACGGCAATAAAGCAATTAAATGATAATAATCAAGCTGGGCGTCGCACCCTGAACATACAGCAGAATGCACATACGATGTTTTAGCCCCGACTACACCTCATGATGTACTTAAGGTTATCTCATCATTAAAAAATACTAGAAGTGTCGGGTTTGACGATATTAGCACAAAAGTTGTAAAACATGTTAGAGATCACATCGCTACACCACTTAGTCATATTATAAACCTAAATTTTGAGACGGGCATCTACCCTAGTAATCTAAAACCAGCCATTGTTATACCGCTCTACAAAAAGGGTGATAAAGAAAATCTACAAACTATAGACCCATTGCACTTACTTACTTAATTACTTACTTACACTTTTATCAGTGTTTTGTAAAATATTTGAAAAAATTATTTATAATATTATGTATAATTTCTTGGATAAATTTAACATTTTGATCAAAGAACAGAAGGGTTTCTGTAAAAATACGAATATTAATATTGCTATCTTTGACTTAGTTAAACGAATCACCAGCAATCTTGATCGAAGGAAGCCGTCATGTGCCATATATATGGACATGTCTAAAGCCTTTGATCACGTACATCACGAACTTTTGATTGAAAAATTAAGTCGTTATGGTATCCGTGGTAACGCTTTAAATCTTCTAAAATCATACCTTAGTAATAGGGAACAGCGTACGGAATTAACTCAGATATGTATTAACACTAAAGAAGAGAAAAAGTATAGATCAGATATTATGAAAATAGAATATGGTGTGCCGCAGAGAAGTGTTTTGGGACCCTTATTATTTCTATTATATATCAACGACATTACTACTTGTACACGACACCCAATGATACTTTTCGCAGACGATAGCACGGAATTTATTGAACATGACAATAACTGTATGTATGAAACCGACATTAATAGCACTATCAATAATATATTTCAATGGCTTCAGGATAATAATTTAAAAATTAATTTAGAAAAAACTAATCTAATGCAATTTACTCAGAGAAAAATTGTTCCTGAAATAAACGTTCAATATCAAGGACAAATTTTAGATAAAACATTTACACAGAAGTTTTTAGGTATTTATATAAACCATAATATGTCGTGGGAGACTCAATGCATTGAAATTTGCAAAAAAATGTACAAGTTTTCCTATGCTCTATATAGATTAGCGAAAACTGCAGATCGCAGTACAGTATTAACAGCTTATCACGGCTTCGTTGCATCCACCTTGCGATACGGCATAATCTTCTGGGGGAATGCGACATATAAAAACATATTATTCAGAGCCCAAAAGAGATGCGTTAGAGCCATCTGTGGATTGAAATCCTCGGAAAGTTGCCAGCCTCACTTTAAAACATTGAAACTATTAACTCTACCATCCCTCTACATATATGAGTGCTGTTTATTTGTAAATTCTAACCCTGACCTTTTTTTAAAGGAGAGAAGTAGTACAAGGACTCAACCTTCGTCCAAGAAACCCTGGTGTGCATTTTGAAATCTGTCAAACTAGCCTTATGAAAAAAAGTATTTTAACGATGGGACCAAAGCTATTTAATAAATTACCAGGTGAGATGCAAAACAAGAGCCCGAGGCAATTTAAATCATTGTTCAATTTAAACTTCTTGTGGAAAAATGTTACTACAATGTTCAAGATTACCTTGGTGATATTAATATTAAGTCTTATTAAAAATTATAATAATATTCTGATACATTTGACATTTTCGCAATTGAATTCTATGTTTAAATATGCTTTCTTGAATATTATTTAATATCATATAAGTAAATTAGGTTTAAGTCTATGACATTTGTATTTTTATCGTATGCCGAAAGGTACATCATAGTTGTTCCATTTTGTAATACCTATCACCTGTACATAATCTACCTATGATGACGAAATAAATGATTGATTGATTGATTGAATGAACATGCATCCAGTTTAGGTAAATTAGCTCTACCTATTCCGACCACTGCTCATTAGCCATTACCATTTTTGTTGCTGCAAAGTTGTTATTTGGCGCTAGATCTAGCAAGAATCCCGAGTTAGCAAAGGATTCTAAAATTGACTCGCTAGGCTCGTGGTTCAAAAATAGAACACAAGATTCAAGGGATTCAAGGCCTCGAGACCCAAATAACTTTGCTGCCGTGCGAAACACACAATTTTTCACCTCAATGTAGCGCGGAAAACATTTGGTGTTGGAATAACAATTACACGAGCGCCACATCATATTCATATTCATATTCATATTCATATATTTATTGATAATATAAATTACATGTCATTTTGTCATTTTGTATACATAAAAATCAAAATATTATTAAGGTATACCTATTTTTTAAATCTATTACAATATCACAGTCATTGATTAGGTACAACAACACTTAATTCCTTAGACTATTTACAAAAATTTCCTTATGGTCGTAGAACGCCTGCTCGATTAGCCATTTCTTAAGTTTCACCTTAAATAAAGCCAGGCGAGGCTCAGCAGTAATATCTCGTGGTATGTGGTTGTACACCTTGGGCCCCAAGACGTGGGAGAGCTTACTCGACTTGGCAAGCTTGTGTGGCGCGGCGGGCAGCAGCCCGGCGCGCGCGCCGCGTGCGGGGTACCTACGATGAGCGTGGCGCGGGGGGGCCGCGTCTAAATCGACTCGTGTATTTACTGCAGTCTGCAGTATTAACATTGATGGTAATGTTAAAATACCTAAGGATTTAAAGTAGGGTTTCGCCGAGACTGTTTGTGCGACGCGCATTATAGCACGCACGGCGCGCTTTTGGAGTCGAAAAACCCTCTCCCAGCTGGCGGACCCCGCCCAGAACTCAACTCCGTACTGCAGTTGGGCGTGTACAGATGCGAAGTAGCATGCGCGAACCATGTCAACGGGCACAACGCGAGACAGCCGTTTCAAGGCAAAGCAGGCGGCTGATAGTTTGCTGCACACTTTATCCAGATGGAGAGCCCAATTGAGGCCCCTATCCAACTGAAAGCCTAGGAATGTTGTGCTCAAAACTTGTTCTATAGTGATTCCATCTGCAGTTACTGATAATGGCCTCATCTGCCGGCCTGAGAGGTCAAAGTTAACAAACTGGGTCTTTTTCGTATTTAAAATAAGTCCGTTATTATTGAACCATTTGGATACACTTGCCGCGGTAACGTTGAGCTTCCTCTCGAGCTCGTCATAGGTCGGCGCGCACACCACCACCGCCACGTCGTCGGCATACATAAACGTCTCACCACTTGTAATGGCTTCAGGTAGATCATTTAGTAGCAAGGAGAAAAGAACATTTGACACAGAGGAACCCTGTGCAACTCCCATTTTGGTGTTCACTGCATCAGATCTTACACGACCGCCGTCAGCGACTACAACCTGTTTTCTGCGCCGTAGCATGTCGGAAATGAGGCTTAAAGCGGCACCTTCGAAACCATAGTGTTGCATTTTATAATTTAGAACATCATGGTCTGCCAAATCAAAAGCTTTTGATAAGTCGCAACAAAGAACTGCCACTTGGTGTTTGCGTTCTCGGGCATCTAATATCAGGCGAACTACAGCACGAGTCAATGAGGTTGTAGAGTGGCCTTTGCGATATGCATATTGCCTATCGGACAAGGCATTCGTGGATTCCAAAAAATCCGTCAGCCTAGAGCTGAGGCCGTGCTCAAAGACTTTTGCTACGATAGGGATGATCGCAACGGGTCTGTATCCATCTATATCATCTCTCCCGCCCTTACCTTTAAATAGTGGCGCAATGCGACTTTCTTTAAGGGGGTCGGGAAAAACGCCCTCGCGAATACACCTATTGAAAATCGCAGCTAGTAGCGGAGACAGGTCGGCAGCCACAGATATTAGCAGCACTACAGATATGTCAAAAATATCTCTAGTTGCTTTTTTGGCTAAACGTGACGTTATGATGCAGAATACTTCGTCGGGGGTGAACGGTCTCAGTCTGATGCAGCGGTCGGCGGGCTGGCGGGCGGCGTGCAGCGCGGCGAGCGCGCGCGGCCGGTGCGCGGGCATCGCGCCGCAAGCCGCCGCCGCGCTAGCAAATCGATTGTTAATTGCATTTGCTGCCTTTTTTTTGCACGAAAACTTTTCTCCGTTCGAGTTCGTAATTAAATCAGTAAACTCAACCTGGTTGTGGTCCCGTGATTTGCCACTCTCTGTGTTAATTACAGCCCACATGGATTTGGCAGTGTTGGTGCTGTTGCGTATTTTATTAGAGTAATAGGAAGTTTTTTTCATGTTAAGTAAGGTGGTGTAATTATTGTTTATATCAATGATCAAGTTAGTAAGATGTTCATTATCAGGCATTCGCGTACTGAGTTCGACTATATCAAACAGCAGTTTTTTAAGGTCCTCGATATCTCTAGTGACCCATGATTCACGCTTTCTGTTATTGATTGATGTAATCGGAAAACAAACTTCAAATTTGTTTTTAATTACACTGATCAGCGATATAATCTGAGCGCGAACGCATTTATCATTTCGTTGTAAAATTTCTTGCCAATATACATTTTGTATCGCGGTTTGAAAATTATTATAGTTGCGCCGTGAATAAAGCCTAGCACGGCGCGTAAGTGGGACGGGCGCGGGACGCGCGCGGCGCAGCTCGGCGCGCACGGCGAGGTGGTCGCTGAGCCGTTCCAGTACACATGGTCTAGACTGGTAGCCGTGGTGGCAGTAACTCTCGTCGGGAATTTTACCTCATTCCTAAAATCATGTGCACCGAGAAGGTCATACAACTTTTTAAGCTCCGGTCGAGCATTATCATCTGAGTCGTCAATATTCATATCACCCAATATCAAACAATCTCTACCTAAAATATCCAATTGTTCGAGCAAACGTTCCAGGTACCAAAGGAAGTCATTATTACTAACTTTACAATTAGACCTATAGATACATATAACGGATACATTAAAATCGATAAGATCAACTGCCGATATCTCGCAGTATCGTTCCTCGGACAGCACAGTTAGGTCGACGTTCTCGACCACTCGAATATCATTTCGTACATATAAACATGAACCGCCGTGTTCATGGTTCTTTCGACAAAAACTCGAAACTAACTTAAAGCCATCTAAATTACACACTTCAATTTATCATCCGTTAACCAGTGCTCGGTCACCGCGAGTACATCGCATTTTAGTTCATTTTGCAGCAAAGTTTCCAGGCGCTGCGTCTTGTTGTCCAAAGCGCGTACGTTTTGATGACAAACAACAATGATTGACGCTGCGACTTGTTTATTTTTTTCTGTGCTTACTGCGGGTAGTTTGGTTGCGCTACGTCTGCACGGCGGTGAAGCTAGATGCGTCGGTGCGATGCTGGCTGCCCCGCGAGTAGCGGGGACGGCTGAGAAACCATTCGGTGAACTTAACGCGCGGGGGCCACGCAGTGGGCGAGTTAAATTGATCGAACAAATTTTCTGGTATGCCAATCAAAAACGATGCATGCCTATCAGTTTTAATATCCCTTTTTTCCACAACATAATTTTCGGAGCTCACCGTTTTCTTCAAAAACTTAAGTACGTTGTCAGTTGTCGTTTCAGGTCTGAACGACCAGGCCTGTATAAATTTTAGCTGCTCAATCGCCTTGACGTCGTCATGATCACTACCCGTACCTACAATAATATTGCTCCGTTTGGGTTTATTACACTTTCGTGGAACAGTCTGCCATGATTTTACTCCCGTGGGTGATTCCAAAGTCGTCACTGTTTGTTCAACGCCCGAATCCGCGAGTTTCGTGGCTCCACATGACAAGACGTTATCGCTGTTGTTTCGGCTGCCCTCGGCGTGATTCGTTTGAGGTGACGGAGTTAGCGGAACGGGGGACTTACGCGCTGGTGCGGAGGCGAGGTGCGACGGTGCCGGGGGGTGCGAGAGGGACTTCCGAGGTGCAGCGGCATTTGCAGGCGCTGCTAGTAGGCTTCTTGCTCTCGCGCGCATACTGCGCGCTGTTGCTGGCTCTGTCACTGCTGGTGACGTACCTGGTGGTTTACTGCTTCGTGCTTGTTTCGGGGCCGGTTCGGTGATTTTCGCGTGCTTCTGGTGATCTTGATCGGGGTGCAGGACGCCATCTTTTTCTTGTGTTTTAATATTATTTGAATACACTGGCTCTAATTTCGCTAGTATTACGTCGATTTTCAAGTGTAATTCAGCTATTTTTAGCTCTATCGGCTCAACGGCTTTTTGAATTAGTTTTTCGATAGCCAACAGTGTTATTTTCATCACTTGTGGCCGTCGTCGGGTGCTCCTCCGCGCACAGCACCAACATTACTTTCCTCGCTACCGGTTAAAGTGGACTTTTGCGCGCAGATTTTTACAGACAAAGAAAGCTTTTCCGAGCTGGTGAGGTGAAAAAGCATGTCCCCAAATACGTAAAAGTATTATAGCTAGCACAAATGTCGTGTAATTATCGTGTAATTATGTTTATTAACATCAGTGGCCACTATTCCTTAAAAGACTACATAATAAGTGCACAGTACTAAATTATGCCATATAGCTTAAAAATTGACTATTAAGTTGAGCAAGTTATCATGTGTTTTCGATTTTGGGGAAATGCTTCAATTTATTAGAAAACTCAAATATAAATAAGGGTGCCACTGTAGGGTCGGCCGGCCAAGTAAAATTAAGCCTTGCGTTTATGAGACACGATACGATAAAAAAAATTAACTTTGTATAGGTTGCCCTAGGACACTTTTTTTAGAGAATGTTGTATTAAACCCGGTTTATATTGGTCTGTACGTTAATGCCTTATGAACTGCTAGCGTCAAGCCATAGCGAACGATTGTATAATACTATTTTTACTCATGGTAAAATGAAACGGACACTATTACAGTGCACGTTTATGTGTCGCGGTTAACGCTCCAGTTGTACGGATAAGAGATATAAGTTATTAACCTAACCAGTTTGCACCGCTTTTTACACGATTATTAAACCAGTTTGCACCGATTTGTATATGATTTTTAAACATAAGATAAACCAAATTTAAAGTATTCGTGTGGACTCAAGGCTTGACACAGTCAGGCTATTTAGAAAAAAAAAATTAAAAAATTAAAATTGACTACAAAAAATAAAGGTTATTTCCAAAAAACATTGTAGCTTTTTTTTGATTAGTCAAATCGCTGTTGGTGCGACGCTTCGTAACAACTTCGCAAGTTGGCGTGCGTGGCGTGCTCCAGTGGTAAGAGACAGCCGGATTGAGAGAGGACCTTCCGATACGGCCAAAAGACCAGTGTGTCCTGGAAAATGCTTCAGCCTTTACATAATCAAAAAATATCACGTATGTTTTCTTTTGTCAATTAAAAAAAATGACGATAGCGCGTTGAAGGTCCGCGTGACGTCACGCCGTGGCCCACTTTCAACCACGTTGTGACGTCACGAGCCACTCCCGAACTTTGATGCACGTTATCTTTGTCAATTGTGATTGATTTGATAAAGCAAAAAATAAGTGTTCAATATTTTTGATAATCAAACTGATGGACTAAATGACCCTATTGGAGCAGGTCGTGGGGATGTCCTTGGGGCGCCAGAGGGGTGCCCCGAGTGAGTTTATTATGTCAAAATCGTACGGAGCATTTGAGCGACATTTAAAGCTTATTGTATTACCTAAAATGAAACAAGAGCGCTATAATAGCAGCCGTTGAATGTTATGGCGATACAAAAGAATTATTTTGACTGAAATTTTGGGAACTGTCAAATTTTTCGTGATAAAAAGTATTCTATGTCCTTTCTCGGAACTCAAACTATCTCCATACCAAATTTCATCGAAATCAGTTTAGGGTTTAGCCGTGAAATCGTAACAAACAGACAGACAGACAGAGTTTCTTTCACATTTGTAATCTGTATCTGTGCTGTAGAACTTCTAATAGATATTTGTTATACAAGGATGCAAAGTTGTGTTTTAACCACGAGTGTGGAATTGAAACACGAGCTAGCGAATGGGTTGTATGGTTGGCTCGCTTCGCTCGTGGTTCGAAAATAGAATCCTGAGCTTACCTAGCGAGTGTTGCAACATATGAGACTAACTTTGCAGCCGTGTGTAACACAAATCTTTTCACCTCGCTAAAGCGAGAAAAATACTACACAAGAAAAACAACTGAAAGATGTAAAATCAGCCTTCATGAGTTTTCATGAGTTTTGAGTTTGCACTGTTACTTGTGGTGCGTTCAGAATAATTAAAATGGATGGATCAAAATAAAATTTCTTGTAATATTTTAAGTGTTTAAGGTAAAATCATGTACTAAAATTATTTGCACTATGTTTTAATTGAATACAATTCAATATTCAAATTACTTTTGCGTCCACACCACCTGATCTGTTCAGACAATTTATTCAGGTGGGCGAAAATTGTCCTGCCTGGACTGGCCTTTACATGTTATTTTGTTTAAAAAAGTAACTAATACCACGTTCGGATTTCAAATATTCTTTTCACTTCTCATGCTCTAAAAGATCGTCTTTATGTCGTGCGTAGGCGACATAAAGTCGCTTCTTATGCTCTAGTGCATAAAGTAAAATCTTCGTCGAAGACTTAGGCAATCGGTCCAACAGCCACACGAACAGCTTTAACTTCATAGAATAACCTGTTTATTTTATTTCGTTTCGTTAGTATTCTAAGACCAAGGCCAAAGTAGGTACACAATAAAGCTTCATGAAATAAACTTATAATTTTTATTTCGTCGCATTTATTATTATTATTATTTTTATCATGATGCTGTTTCATTTCCTCGCAATCGAAGTGAAAAGTAAAGTGTACAACTCGTCCATAAAACCCATTTAACACTCGACTTTATATCCATCCAAGCGAGCTTGTGAGCGATAAACGTCTCGCGTAAAATGGTGAGTTTTATGCACTTGTTGTACAATCTACTATTACACTCTTGTGGATAAAATGCAGTTTTGCTATCTGTTTTTAAATAATAAAAAAGGGCTTTCCGAGCTAGTAAGGTGAAAATAAATAAATGCACGAACGGAACGGAGGCTAGAGTAGGTATGGCATGTAGGTTATATTATAGTTATTGTTGGTCCGTATCTAGTCTCGATGTGTTTTAATCATACAGATCAATTAATAACAATCAATGAGCAATGGGCATCGGATATTCATTGTCACATTTTCTTTAACAATATTGGGGCGCGTTTCCATTTAAAAACATCTTTCTTTCTTTCTTTTTTTTTTTTACTTTTAACTATTTATAAGTTGACAATCTGTGTATCCATCGGTCCCAAACTAGGCACAGCCTGTATCTTGGGAACCAGGGGTACTTGTATACCATATTAATTTAAAAACAAGGGTGAGTGAATATTACAATCACTTAAGCACGAGTACATTAATCTAACATTGGTCGCTCGGCCAGCCGTTTGTGCCATTACAGCATGAAGCTGCAACCGCGAACATCAGCGGGCTCAACATGCATGGACAAGATAAAATTTTACAGGTGCTAGGGAAATGAATACATCCATTCCATATTCTAACGTAAAACTTAACGCTTAAGGTTTAAAATAAAAGTGTCTCAACTGACTTTTATTACCTTTTATTACTAAGTGGTGTTATCAAAACGCGGGACACTTTTATTTTAAGTACATTACAATTATCTACATTACAATATGGAATAGATGTATTAATTCCCCTGACACCTGTAAAATTTTGTCTGCTACATGCAGGCTAAGCCCGCAGGGGTTAATTAATTTAATTATCAATCTGAAAAAGTAATTAATTTAATCTCAAGAACTCCAATCTTTTCTTGTTAATCAAGCGTGAAAAGTTATGTAATATATTTATTTAAATTAAACTGATTACCTGCGATTGTATAACTCTGCCTTCCAAATTAAAAAGACAGTAAGTGCTCATGAACCCTCTCATTGTGAGTGGAGGCCTGTGCCCAGCAGTGGGACGTATATAGGCTGGATTATTATTATTAAGTGCTCATGGACCTCATACTATTATACTGCCTTTTTCTTTAGGACGGCAGAACTATAATCTCATCATCTTACAACTATTATGTAACCTTTGAAATACACCGTATAATATTGGCATCGTGCACAGCTGTTTCAAATTCTCAGATAGTTATTACAGAAATCTCACCTACCTATTCACCTAATTTCCACGGGATTTTCAAACGTAATCGACTGTAATAAGAGCTACAAAACTAAAGAGTCATTGTCATTTGTGTAAAAATAAACCATTTAGGTGTATTCACGTAGACGGCTGTCTCGCGCGCTGCCATATTTACTTATTTTTGGATATTATAATCCCCACCAAAACATAAACTGATGTGCCACCAAAAGTAGTAATATCTAAAAAAACCGAGCAAGTGCGAGTCGGACTTGCGCACTGAGGGTTCCGTACACATTTGGCTGGTTTTTAGGGTTCCGTACCTCAAATGACCCTTTTTCTCAGGAACTCGTGGAGGTATCAAGTTGAAATTAATACCAAATACTTACGTCTGCAATCCCTTGAATCAATAAAAAAATCAAACATCTAAGTCAACGCAATCAAAAGATACGGCCGTTTATGCCGCATATTTAAGGGAATCTCAAGGAAATCAAAACCTATAGGGTACTTCCCGTTGAATTAGGATCATGAAATTTGGTAAGAAGCAATGTCTTATAGCACAAATAAAGGAAAAAATCCGAAAACCGTTAATTTGTAGTTATATCACATAAAAAACGAGTCCAGTATATACTGACACTCACTAAGTACGTAAGTACATTACGAACTATTTACATACCTACAAGGATGTGCGGAACCCTCGGTGCGCGAGTCCGACTCGCACTTGACTGGCTTTTTCTATTTGTTGTCATTCTATAGGGTTTTTTCTATAATCATACCAAATTTGACGCTTGTATGTTTTACCGTTTTTACGATACAACAAAAATAAAAATACTTTGAAAAAAAAAAAACGTTTCTTGTATTTTTTTGTTTATTAGTAAATCCGCCGTAATAACACTAATAACACATATTCTGAAAAAAAATCCGCTTCCTATTACGGTTCAAAAGATACAGCTCTTTATAGTTAGGACAGACAAACAGACAGACAGACAGGCGGACGGACAGCGTGGGACAGCGGGCACCCTTCGGGTACGGAACCCTAAAAAGTCGCTAAATAAAGTCCGACTGATGACTAGTACAGTCACGAAAGTTAATTTGGGACACATTTCAAAAAAATATTGCTTGAAGTTATCAATGTCATTAGAGATGCCAAGTCATTTGTAAAGTACAGGAAACTCATCTTATTGCTGTAGAATGTCAGATTGACTTTAGGCCAAAGTGGGTCCCAAATTAACGTTCGTGACTGAACCTATGACGTACCCTTACAATGTTTATGTAGCCTATGATACTTGCACGTTTTAGAAAAATACAACACACTCAGTTGATTTCAAGAATCTCATTTATAGCTACAATCTTACCTTGGGCGTATCCCAGCCGACTCGGCTATGCAGTGGTACTTGCATTGATAATATTATTTTAGGGGTGGTAAAACTGAAGTTTTAGATCTAGCTCTTTCTGACCACACAGCACAATTAATAAAATGTCCAGTAAAGAAAACATGTCGTATTTCACATTGGTTCATACAAAAAATAGATACGTGTGATATAAATATAAATAAATAAGTTGAAAATAAATCTAGATAAAACGCATAAAAAGACATGCTTCGATGTTTTATATTGTGCCAGAAAGTGTAATGCCCTTTAGAGTCATTCTAGGCCAGCCATTTTTACAAAACACAACACTTGTTTTTGATAGGGGGCTAGTGAATGTCGTGCCTCAGGAGAACGGTAGTCTTTTACATTGTCTGATTTTAGATGTCTCAGTAGATCCAGTAGCATATGTGCCAGACCAGCAGTTGAAGAATGAAGTACAAAATCTTGTGAAAAATTACTGTCCTGTGCAAACCAAAGAAGCACTTATTGAAATGCATATTGTTATGAAGGATGACATTCCAGTGGCACAGAGACCTAGGCGCTTAGCTATCAAGGAGCAGCAAGAGGTGGATAACCAAGTAAGTGAGTGGTTACGCAAAGGTATTATTAAACCCAGTTATTCAGAATATGCCAGTCCATTGGTACTAGTCAAGAAGAAGGATGGTTCAACCGTGTATGTGTGGACTATAGGAAAGTTAATGAAAAAATGGTAAAAGATGAATTCCCTATCCCGGTAATAGAGGACCATATTGCCAAGTTACTTGGAGTAAAGATATTTAGTAAACTTGATTTAAAGGATGCATTTTTCCATTTGAAAATAAATGAGAAGTGTACAAAGTATACATCATTTGTAACACAGAGTGGACAATATGAGTTCACCAGGGCACCCTTTGGTTTATCCATTTGTCCAAACTACTTTACTCGTTTCATTAATTCTATTTTCAGAGATCTGATAGTGGAAGATGGAGTTCTCATATTTATTGATGACATGATAATACCATCAGTAACTTACGAGGAAGGAGTGGTGAAGCTTAAAAAAGTACTGAGAAAAGCAGCCGAGTATGGCTTGCAAATTAACTGGACCAAGAGTGACTTACTTACTACTAAAGTGGAGTATTTGGGGCATGTGATCGAGAATAGCAGCATAAAGCCATCATCTGATAAAAGCGATGCAGTCATGAAGTTTCCCCAGCCTCATACTCAGAAGGAGCTGCAAAGTTTCATTGGGCTTACCTCATACTTCCGAAAATTTATTCAGGATTACTCTATGATAGCAAGACCACTAACAGATCTACTAAAGAAGGATAAATATTTTCACTTTGGAGAAAAGGAGAAATTTGCTTTTCAGATGTTGAAACAAAAGTTGTCAGAACACCCTGTACTAAGAATTTTCAACCCAGCTTTGGAAACACAGATGCATACGGATGCATCTCAACTGGCTTATTCTGCTATTCTTATGCAAAAAGACCCAAATAATGGTAGCTTTCATCCGGTATACTACAGCAGCAAGAAGACATCAGATGCAGAAAATAAGTATTCTAGCTATGAGCTAGAAGCCCTAGCAGTGGTTGAAGGTGTCAAGAAGTTTAGAAAGTACCTAATTGGAATTCCATTTACAATAGTGACAGATTGTTTGGCTTTCGAGATGACCTTCAAGAAAAAAGATTTGGTAACCCGAGTGGCAAGGTGGGTTCTGCTTCTTGAGGAATACAACTATAAGGTGGAACACAGAGCAGGCTCGAGAATGAAGCATGTGGATGCTTTAAGTAGGAACCCATACGTTGGTGTAACAGTGAACAGCATTCATAACCAGCTAAGAGAAGCTCAAGATAGAGACGAAGGCCTAAGAGCTATTAAAGAGGTTTTAAAAGAAAATACTTACAAGGATTACTGGTTAGAAAATAATATTCTTTACAAAGGGGATCAACGATTATTAGTAGTACCCAAAAGCATGGAGAAGGAAATTATTGGCAATGTTCATAGCAATGGGCATTTTGCTTGCAAAAAGATGAAAGAATTAATTAACAGAGATTATTTTATTACGGACATGGATAAGAAGATTAATGAATATTTGTTGACCTGCATACCGTGCATTCTTGCATCAAGGAAAAGCGGAAAGCAAGAAGGTTTTCTTAACCCAATAGAGAAAGAAGCGTTACCACTACAAACACTACATCTTGACCACATTGGACCACTAACTGCCACCCAGAAGCAATATAATTATATTCTCACTGTAGTAGATGCTTTCACAAAATTTGTCTGGCTTTTCCCAACAAAATCAACCACTAGTAAGGAGACTTTGTCAAAACTCTATATTCTACAGCAAATATTTGGAAATCCAGATAGAATAATTACAGACAAGGGAACTGCGTTCACAAGCAATGAATTTAAAAAGTACTGCGAAGATGAAGGTATTAAACACATTGAAGTTACTACTGGAGTGCCTCGTGGAAATGGACAGGTGGAACGCATCCATCGTACTATCATACCAGTGTTGACGAAGTTATGTATACAAGATCAGGGCTTATGGTATCGGCATGTCAGTAAAGTACAGCGAGTACTCAATAGTATGTTCAATAGAAGCATAAATACTACACCTTTTAATCTCTTAATTGGAAAGAAAATGAAGAATAAAGAGGACCTAGAATTACAAAATTTGTTGCAACAAGAAAGTGCTGAGTTATACAATGAAGACAGGGAGGAATTAAGAATGAAGGCAAAAGAGCAAATTTTAAAAGTACAGGAAGAAAATAAGAAGCAGTTTGATAAGAGGAGAAAGGAAAGTAAGAAATATGGGGAGGGTGATTTGGTAGCAATTGAAAGAACACAATTTGGACCAGGACTTAAATTAAAATCGAAATACTTGGGGCCCTATCGAGTAACTAAAGCGAAGAGAAGTGATAGATACAATGTAGAGAAGGCTGACAGCGCTACAGAAGGTCCTACTGTCACCACAACGTGTGCTGAGTATATGAAGGCGTGGCCCAGCCCTACCGAGTAGGTATTATGTTGTTTTCTTTTTATTTTTATTAACGTGTGCTGAGTATATGAAGGCGTGGCCCAGCCCTACCGAGTAGGTATTATGTAGTTTTCTTTTTATTTTTATTTTGGTGTGTTGTTTCTTTTGCAATTTCTTAACTAACTTTGTTTTGTTGTTGTGGTTATTGCTGAGCCAGGTGACTATGCAGGGCATTCCATATTTGGGGCAGTAATAAATTTGTCTGTTTACCTAGGTTTCCTAGATTTAGATTTCGATATAATATCCTCTGCAGTAATATACCTACTATTAGGCATGTACCAAATGTTGTGTGCAAATACTGTTTCAATTGTTTTAAATACTTTGTTTTGTTTTAGTTTAGTCTGTGAGTAAAAATATTACTTTATATAATAATTAAGAAGTCTGAGGTCAGACTTCGGCAGGATAGCCGAAACTGTAGGATTGTTAAAATTAAAAAAGGAAAAAAAGAAATGAGGTGGGCAACACTTGCTCTCTGTGGAAGGTAATAGCGGACGACTTTCATTTTTTCTGTGTGTGCGAAACTTGAATCCTTAATAAATAATTGCATGCTATTTTGGCCTATTATTTCCATCCCACATGCATTTTTGTAAACAATAACCAAAACCTCTTTAACAGATTTAGAAGTGTGCGTCTAAAAGACAAATTTAAAGCACCGCCGAGTAATACGGCCCTATTGCGTAAAAGTATACTTGGAATGGCCCACACAATTTATAATAAATTACCAAAAAACATTTTAGCAAATAAAAGTAATGACGCGGATTTTAGGAAAAACTTAAAACTGTTCCTTATAGAAAATGCCTATTATTCGATAACAGAATTTTTGAATGAAAATAATTGGTTTTTGACACTGACATAAAACGTCGTATATATCCTATCTTTATTTCATAGCAAATTACCTAACGTAAGCATGCTTCATTTGTACAAACTTATAATTTATAATAAACATTTGTATGCCCACGGGTAGGGTTACCATATCTCAGGATTTGTCCTGAGATTTCAGGATTTTTCGACTCTTCTCAGGATTCCGGCCGGATTTAGCAAATCTAGTGATATCTCAGGATTTTTAATAAAATACAGGTTACATTTTAAAGATCTCTCTTATTAAACTACTAAAAATAATCTTCTTTTGGTAACAATTGCAGTTAAAATCAATACTTATGTATTAATTTAAAACAAACTTAAAATAATCTTCTTTTGGTAACAATTGCAGTTAAAATCAATACTTATGTATTAATTTAAAACAAACTTAAAATAATCTTCTTTTGGTAACAATTGCAGTTAAAATCAATACTTATGTATTAATTTAAAACAAACTTAAAATAATCTTCTTTTGGTAACAATTGCAGTTAAAATCAATACTTATGTATTAATTTAAAACAAACTTAAAATAATCTTCTTTTGGTAACAATTGCAGTTAAAATCAATACTTATGTATTAATTTAAAACAAACTTAAAATAATCTTCTTTTGGTAACAATTGCAGTTAAATCAATACTTATTTATCGAAGTAAAACGAACTGAAGACAATCTTCTTTTGGTAACAATTGCAGTTGCAGTTAAAATCAATCCTTATTTATCAAAGTAAAACAAACTAAAAATAATCATCTTCAATAATCATCCTTAAAAATAATGTTACTAACATTTGCAGGTAAAATCAATACTTATTTATCCAAATAGGTACTTAATTAGTTTTGTCGTATTTAATATTTGAAGAAACTTTTTTAAGTAAATTCTTTTCTTTGATTATTGATTTATAAAATGCCTCACAAGTTAAACTCTTCAAGTTATATTGAACTAAAAGTAGAGCTCGAATTGAAGACACGTTTAGTCGGTTTCTTTCTTTCGACCATTGAGCTCCCATGATAGAAAAAACTCTTTCTACGTTTGCATTTTGAGCTGTTATTGCAAATATATATTGACAAATACGCAGTATCTCTGGCAATCGTGAAATACCTATTGTCTTGAAAATGTTTGCCCACAACGCATGAAGCATTACGTCAAAAAATGCTTCTTCCTGTTTTGTCAAAAAACTATTCAGAGATGCAATTTCATCGAATAACTTCACATCATCTATGTGTATTCCTTTTCCATTTAGATAATGAATTGATAAAGCAATCTGATCAAAGTCGATCATTTGGCCCTTTTTCAGCATCAACCAATTAAAGACTTTGAAATCATCTAAAGGCGTCATCCACTTGATCAGATATTCTACGCAAGTCTTATACATATTTTTAAGGTCATGCTTGAAAACTTCTTGGTTTTCCGCAGTGCACTTAGCCAGCAACTCTCGCACTTTAAGTGGCATGAAGTTTGCGTTCGCTCGTGCAACTAAAATTTCATGTGTGGATTCGAGGATTCTTTTAATATCTAAAACAGAATTGTTTTCTTTTTCGATGTCTTCAATTTTCGTCTGAAATATTGACATCAATGAGTGAGCAAGAAATAAATAAACTTCGCTGAGTTCATTTTCAAAAAAGTTCTTCAAAGTAATTGGTACACCAGGAGTAGATAAAAAGTACTGCTTCAACGGTTCATACATCTTCAATATTCTTTCGATCGCTGGAAACAGACTAAGCCATCGGGTCTTGCTATGAAACAATAGTTTCTGATAATTGACGTCTATATATTCGCTGATATCCTTCAACGCCTCCGTGCGTACGGTGTATACGGAAAAATAATTAAACAGCTTCATTACTACAGATTCTATATCAATATGCAGATTATCAGTGCCATGTTGAATACAATTGTGTAGTATGTGCGCTGGGCACCCAACTCCTACGATATCTTTGTCCAGAAAGTTTTTTAAATTAGTCCAAACATTTTGTCCCGGTTGCCGATTTACTCCGCCAAAATTAACATTAGCGTTGTCTGCTGTAAATGATACACATTTCATCAACAAGTCGTACTTTTGCAAGCTTGTTTTAATTATCTCTGTTATAGTGTTAGCATTTTCATTGGGTGTGCTCAGCACATCCAGCAGTTTGGTTTTAATTCCTTCTTGCCAGTCGAAGAATTGTATCATAATAGGAAATATTTTTTCAGCACCGTGATTACTTGCATCTGTGGAAACGCCCAAGAAGTTGACATTTTGTAATGAGACTTGTACCTGTTCAATTACCCACGGAGATATCACGCCCGTTACAATGGCTTCAGTCTTCGTTCGTGCACAAGAAATACTCTTCGCAGTGTTGGAATCGGCAAATATAGCCTTAACCAGTTGGCTGGTGCAATCCATAGATTTAAATGACTGGTGATGTTTCACTGTGTGGAAAGCTAAAGTGGCTTCAGCGGCGGATATTTGGTCTGTCAGTCCAGAACTTTGTGGTTGAAATAAAGAGTCGATTTTGGTGTTACTTGAAACAGTCAGACTATTTTTTTTATGTTTTTCCGTTAGGATATGTTTTTCAATATCAGCACCTCCCTTGAACTTAATTGAAAAATGATTGTTACATATTGAACAAAACACTTCGGTAGGTTCTCTTCCATCTTTCATAATCGGAAATCTTTGTTTTAAAGTATCTGTGAATGTACACACGTATCGTGGTCGTTTGGTACTTGAAGACATTTTAACTCGTATCCATCCAACAGCTCCGATTCTCGCTCGCTCGCCCGTCCCGTGGTGACACTCAATGAAGCGTAATCCAACCTTCGCAATGGCGCAAGACGAACTGACTGAGTGACCGACCGAGCGAGCGGCAACCGCGCTGCGGGGCGACGGGCGCCCCCCTCCTCCCTCCACCCCGCTGTTTTGAGTGCGATGTACATACAAGCTTGCAACGCGTCGCGTAAAACGCGTATACAACGATAATAATACGTTTTTGAGAGAAAATTCTCATCTGTAGAAAATCTCAGGACTTTTCCATGGAAATCAGGCCTTTTCTCCGGACTTTTGATTTTTTCATCTGGTAACCCTACCCACGGGCACCACATAGTGATACAGCAATACAATTAAGCATCGTGTAAATAACCTATGTTGGACAAATAAATGATTTTGAATTTGAATTTTGAAAAAAAAAAACATCTGTCTCACGGACTACTCACGCGCACAAAATGATTTGCCCATACCGGGATTCGAACCCGGGGCCGCTTGTGTCGCAGGCAGGGTCACTACTAACTAGGCTAACCGCGTCGTCAATATTTTTATTGCCGGTGCCTGTACAAGTTAAGATGTCAATTTTGCGACTGTTTTTGCTGACTGTAGCGGAGCCGTCATCAAATGTACAATAAATTTAATGCTAAACCGTTTGTGGTTTCTGCAAATTCTATTGACGTAGTAATTCTCTCACGCTTGTTAAATTACAAATTGAAAAAAAAACCGGGCAAGTGCCAGTTGGACTCGCGCACTGAGGGTTTCGCTTAAATTTGGCCGGATTTTATTTTGTTTTGTTTTTTCATACGGTTTGTTCTATAATCATACAAAATTTGATGCTAGTATGTATCAAGGGACTGACGCGAAGGCGGTTGAAACGCTCGTGGAATCACCCAGTCCATATATATATTATTTTAATGTATTCAAAAAACAAACAGCCGTTTAATGTAAATTACATTTCAGACAGAAAATTACTTGAATAAGGCCTAAAGTTTCCTATATTACTAACTATTCTTAAACATTCACTTAGTATGTTCTACATAAGTGTTCAACATACAAAACAAATGTTAAGCCACGTGTGGTCTGAGTACAGATCAAAATTACTGAGAAACAAAATAAATTACTATACTTACTACTGAGAAAGTAGAACTTGTCGAACTTTATTTTTAAAAGTCGACATACTATGTGCAAATAGATCAACTTCGTTAAGCGATTTATTAAAAACAGTACACGAGCGCCTAAAGAATGAATTTTGTGAATAATTTGTGCCACAGGGTGGGATACTAAAAATAGGTTTGGAACGTGAGAGGAGACGAGGAACCCTGAAAGAAATGTGTTCTAATAATATGTTCGAGTCAATGTGATTGGAAATAATTTTGAATAAGAAGAATGTATCAAGATACTGTCTTGTTTTTTCAAGAAGGGGAAGGCTGTGACGGGCCGCAGACGAGAGGTAGTCATAGTTGTAAAGGCCAGTTCTGTAATCTAAAGACTTACAAAATATTTTTTGAATTCTTTCAATTCGGGACCTATGAAGGTCATAACGTGGGCTACACAACACTACCGAATTCTAAAATACTTCGGACAAAAGAATAATATATTCGAAAAGAATAATATAACACTTTCAGCGTAAATATGTTTTTAAAGTGCTTACTTAAACGCAAAATCATACCTAACTTTTTATATGCTTTAGCAGTAATATTATCTACGTGTTCGTTAAAAGATAATTAAGCGTCTAGAGTAACACCTAAATCCCTAATCGATGCAACACGCGAGACTTTGTGACCAGCTAAGTGATAATTATATATAATTGATGATTAAACGAACTTACCTTGAAGTGAAGTTCTATCATAATTATACGAGTAGCTTTGTCCGAAGAGATTAGCATTGATCACATGTAGTAACACATACGGTGTCGCCATAATGCACTGTATTTCAGAGGCTGTATATGCAACAAGCTCTTTGCTTTTGCTTTTTTTTTTTTTTTTAATTTTCTATATTCCCGCTCGACCTACCGCCATCATTTAGTTCAGAGATACTCCCTAAGTAATCTTTGATTTTTGGGGTATGAAATGGGAGGGTGGGATGCTAATCTCTTCGGACAAAGCTACTCGTATAATTATGATAGAACTTCACTTCAAGGTAAGTTCGTTTAATTATCAATTATACTTCAAGCTTTGTCCTCGAGATTAGCATTGATCACATGTAGATGTTGAGAGATAGTCATACTTAAAATTCAATCATAAACTGATTTATCAAATAATATGATTTATTGTTTTATTATCATGAAAAAAAACTACATTTAAATTTGCAGAAGAAATAATAGGTAGTTAACAGAATTATTTATGCAATGAATTTGCTAATATGCTTCTAGCAAAAGAATCATTATGATCTAGGCTTATAGATCTATTATAGAATCTTCCAAATGTATTTGAAGTACCGCTCCAACCCGCGGTTTTTCGTATAATGTCCAGATTGACGCCTAAGTTGTGTGCCCTGGAGGTTGCAGCATGTCTTGTGCTATGGGCAGTGAAGATTGATACGTCTATACCACAACTATGTAGTGTACTCTTTATCCATCTACTTAACGTCTGTGAGGTCACCGCTCGGTGCGGTACCTTATAACTTATAAACAAGACGTCATCACCACGAATCGTTTCAGTTGCATTTAAATAACAACGAAATACAGAGGCAGGACATATTTCCTGTCTTTCAAAGAAATATGGCAGTATTAGTATTGGTTGCGAAGCACCCACACGAGATGTTTTAAGTATATCTGGGATTTTTACGCGAATCTCGTTGGGATAAAATTCAATATTTTTAATATTTATTCTTGAGATGGTTTGCACTCTATGTGCAGTTGCCAAAGCCAGAAGGGTAATTAATTTTTTAGTTATTTTTTCTAGGTTAAGTATTTCATTTGGGTACCAAGTTGCAAGAGAATTCAGAACTGCGGACGTATCCCAGGTTAAATTATATCTAGGTAACGGTGGACGTAAACGAAAGATACCCTTAAAAAATCGTCTTATTCGTTCATCATTTCCTATTTCTGGGCCTATGATCAAGGAAAGCGCAGATCGACAGCTATTTAGAGTTCCATATTGAGCACCTGAATCATACAATTGTGTCAGGAAGGAAATAACGTTTGGGACTGAATTCTTAAACATGTCTAGATTGTATGTAAGGCAATATGAAAACCATTTTTTGAGACATGTGTCGTATTGCTTCAGAGAACTATCGGAGAGTGAAGCTATCATTATATCCAAAGAAGTAGCCGGTACATTTTTTCTCACTAACGACGTCCGGATAATATTCCGGCAACCAGGGTAGTCTTTTGGTGTACGTCTCGATTGCTGGAATGAGAAACAATCAAGCCTTTACTTGGTTTAAATATTAGTGGCTTCGATACTAAGAGGCTTTGAAACAGGGGATACCATGGCTGTGTAGGCCAAAGTGGGGCAATAATAATTCCCTGAGCGTTATCGTTTATAATTTTTCTTAATGTCTTAAGAATAATGGCAAATGGTGGGAATCCATAAAAATAGAAATCGGACCACGGTACCGTAAAGGCGTCTATAACGTAAGCATCAGGGTCCCTGTGCCAAGATATGTATTTTTCACACTTTTTATTTAACCTGCTAGCAAATATGTCTATTTCCGGAACTCCAAATTTCTGCACGATATTTTGGAATGCAGAGTCTGACAGTTCCCACTCGATATCGGGATGAACGCGGCGTGACTCGGCGTCCGCGACGGCATTGTCGGTGGAACTTATATAAGATGCGTAAAGAGTGATTTTACGTTTCTCACACCACTGCCATATTTCCCTAGTGATATTAGTGAGGTGAGGAAACTGTACACCTCCCATTCGGTTTATATATGAAATGGCAGTGGTGTTATCAATCCTTAAGAGGATTTGACAGTCATAAAGGCATTTTGCGAATACTTTTAGACCTAAAAAGGCAGCTAAAATTTCTAAAAAGTTAATGTGCCGTGATCGTTCCTCGTCACTCCACATTCCACTTGCCCGTTCTTTCCCGCAGGCCACGCCCCACCCCGTTGTTGAGGCATCACTAAAAATTTCTAAACGAAATCTATTAAGTTTTATTTTATTGATAGGGCATTCAATGGCACGGGACCACCATTCAAGGTCTGGCAAAACCGACGACGGTATAGTCATATACCTATCATAGTCGTCGTTATCAAGCAAATTTAGGTATTTACATCTTTCTAATTCCTTTGTATAAAGCCACCCATATTCAGTAGCAGGACAAGCTGATGTGAGTAAACCCAGTAATCGAGCAAATTCCCTAATTTTGCAACGACTTAATCTGCGAAACTTGTTTACTTCAGACTTAATTTTAGCAATTTTTTCAGAAGGTAGGGTAACTTCTAAATTTTTGGAATCTATAATGAAGCCTAAAAACTTGCAGGTAGTATCAGGAGAGAGTTTGCTCTTTTCATTGTTTATTAGGAAACCCAGAGACTGTAGAAGTCTTACGGTGTCTGTAACATTTTGGGAACACGAAACGGAACACTTTGATATCAATAACAAGTCATCGAGATAAACTGTAGACAGGTTTCCACAAGATCGAAGCAGGCTGACTACTGGTTTCATAATCTTCGTGAAAACATAGGGAGCTGTATTTAAACCGAAGGGCAGAACGTTGAATTCATACAATTTGTTTTCAAAAGTAAAGCGAACATATTTTTAGAGTCTTCATGTAAAGCAACTAAAAAATAAGCATCTTTAAGATCTACTGTACTCATGTAACTGTTTTTCGAAACTAGTTTTAGGGCTGTTCGTAGGTCCTCTAACTTGAAATGGCTGGTATCAATGAATTTGTTCAAAGCCTTTAAGTTCAAAATAAACCTTGTTTTACCGTTTGGCTTGGGAACCAAGAATATTGAAGATATAAATTGGTCCCTACAGGGGGAACATTCTGAAATCGCACCTACTGACAGAAGTTCACATATGGAAATCTTAAATTGCGCTTTTTCCAAGTTAGAATATGACCTAGGTGGTGGTAGCGTATGTTGTATTATTGGACGCGAGAAAGGGATTCGATACCCATCAATCCAAGACAGAATAGTTTGATCCTGCGTTAGCAGTGACCACTGATAACTGTAGTGAGCTAGCCTGCCGGCTGTATTTACCGTGTTTAGCGGCGGTGCTGGCGCGTGTTCGCCGGCCGCGACGACCGCTTCGAGGAGTTGTCGCGCCGATTCCTCTGAGCAGGCTCCTTCGTCCTCGGAGTTCCCTTGGGCCTGTAATTCTGGGGAGGACCTCGCCAGTTTAAATTTCTTGCGAATGGTTTGCCACCTTTCTTCGGATGTTGTTGTATTGGTGTTGCTGGAACTAACTTCAAGTCGTCACCTGATTTATTAATTGCCCTGGCAGCCTTAAGCGTGTCAGCAACCTGTTCACCAAAGAGTAGCTTGTCAATTTTTGTCGTTTGTATTTCATCCTTCAATTCCTTTTTTAAGTTATGAAGAACGAAGTTCCTTCGAACAAGCGATTCTGCGTTTTGGCTATCGCATAAAATTCTATTCGCGTCCATCAACAATTGTATCAGTTTTGTATTATGTGGTTGTTCTGTGAAAAGTAACGTAATGCCTTCTGCTACGCAAGAAATTGCGGCGGCAATTTGTCTTTGTCTTATTTCAATACACTTATCCCTTTTGAAGACGTGTTCGTGAACAGCCGCTTTTATTTCTAAATTGAGGGTAGGTGCGTCAATTAGAATACTATTAGCTGGGATTAGGTATTTTTGTAACAGTTCATTACGGGTTTCCTTAGGCAACCCCGTGGCAGCGATATGCTGTAGACGTACCGCTAAATCAGGCCAGCTATCCTTACCATAAACCTTGGTTACGGAGGGGTCATCCCCTAATATCTTGAGCAGCTCCTCGTTTAGCTCTGGAACAGCAGGCGCATAAGTGCTCGTCGACGGTTGGCCGTGCAAGGCCGCGCTAGTGGACGGCCACGAAGGTTCGGCGGCGCTCGTCGATGGTAGCGAGGGCGCCAGAGCGCTCCTCGCCGAGGTCACGGGCGCGGCGGCACTCGTTGCTTGGTCATGTTCGATAGTTGACACGTCTGAAATCCAATTAATCAGACGTTACAGTAGTAGCAAGGATGTCGCCTATATGCGGACTGCAATGCTAGATTACTGTATTTGAGCAAGATAAAAGGAGGAAGTCCTCATGTCCTTAAGTACGTAGCAAAGATGTCGGCCTTAATGCAGACTGCAATGCTAGGCTAATTTTAGGCAATATTCGTAAAGTGTCAGCCCCAAAAACTGACCGCAGTACTCATTTCATGCCTTTAAAACCAGATATATTCGTCTATCAGTAAAGTGATAACCCCAAAAGTTACCCGCAGCACTGATCTACCACGAACATAATTATGGTAATAATTGCGAGCATGTAAAGTACCTTCAATACATAACGGCTCAGACGGCGGCGAACAGGATCTCCGTGATGCGGCCGAGCTGGCCTGCGATGGCGCTGATGACGATGTGCTGGCGGCTGAAGAAGACGAAGATGAAGAACGCGCGCGTGGTTGTCGATCACGGTCGCGTCTTCTCCGAGCGCGTAATAACTTGCGTTCTAGTTTTTTCACCTTCTTGGCGATGCACTCATAGTCATCGGAACTCGAGCGAGTTCGTTTTCCCATTTTAAACGCTAACTCAACACTATTACGCAACGGAATTTTTCATGTGCGAAGTGGCGAAGCACTGAAATGTGAATGATGGCGGTAGGTCGAGCGGGAATATAGAAAATTAAAAAAAAAAAAAAAAAGCAAAAGCAAAGAGCTTGTTGCATATACAGCCTCTGAAATACAGTGCATTATGGCGACACCGTATGTGTTACTACATGTGATCAATGCTAATCTCGAGGACAAAGCTTGAAGTATAATTGCATCGCGCTTACGGGAAAATGTAATGGTGCAACATTTATCGGCGTTAAGCATTAGTTAATTAAGCTGGCAATAGTCCTCAAAACTTCTTTTGCTTTTCATCTTCAGGGACACGTTCATCGAAAAAAGCTAATCCTATGTATATTTCTGATAAATACCAAAGGTGTCTCTTAGCCGCCGCGAGGGCACTTTTCTTAACATTCTTATCAGGATAACAGTTTAAAAGCTGCAGCATATCCAAATCATTCTTGGGAGCCCATCGACTTACCATTGCTTCATGCCAAAATTGAACATATATTAGACAGACAAAATATCCCACTTGTTTCATACCATTCAGTTCTTTTTTAGTGATACCAGGAACATTCAAAAGTTGTCGGGTGAACAAGACAATTTTAAGTGCATATATGGCCTTTGCCATCCACCTTGCTTGATGAAAAGCTCCTGGCGCTCTGAATGGAAAATTATTTTGGGGCCAACCCCCTAGGTATAATAGTGATAATTGCAATAATTCTTTATAATCTTCTCTTGGACAAGTCTCAATTTCTAAGATTTTTTGCAGGTATTCAATCATTTTCCCGCGGCGATCCTTTAGAAAACCTTGAAGAGAATCTTCTTCGTCTAACATCGTCGTATACGATTTCTTGTTAAGAGAATCCCACAAATTTTGGAACTTTCGGAAAATTATTTTAATGTCAGGGCTACAAGAAGGTACATAAATAAATAAATAAATATCAGGGGACAATCTCACACAAATTGACCAAGTCCCAAACTAAGTTCTAGGCTTGTACTATGGGTACTAGACAACGATAAACATACTTATATAGAGAAATACATACTTAAATATATATATACACATGATAGCACTCATCAAACACTCCTTTCAGGATTAATTCGTGGGTGTGATGACGGCAAGCCAACCACAGCAATGTACGTTGAAAATCATTTTCTATTCTACTACATGCCCCTTGAATTAGGCCTGTATTAGATGCCGTAGTATCGAAAGAAATACCTACGATATGGCGACGCAGGTCAAATCGGTCCACCTCTTGAACAACAACTTTAGCCATTAGCTCCCCGGTTCCTTTCGGAGCAACAGGAACGCTATGTAGATGTTCAAAATTTTTACCAGTTACAAGAATAGCTACTCTGTCTTCTAGAATCTTACAGGATGCGACTGATGGCAACAATTTACTGTCACAATGTAAGACTAAAGGTGGTGGATCGTCAAATAATGATGCTTCAATTTTTCGAGCCATTTGGCTTCTGTTGGCTCGATGAACAGTAGACGGCGATATAGAAATGTCTGAGACATCGTGACCAAGGCTTTTAGCAGCTGCAATGAACGAAGTACTAGCTTGCCGAGTGGAGAGTTGTTCGCGATCTCATGTAGCTGTGAGTGTCCAATCGAGCGGTTTCAGTTTACTTATAGGACGTGACCTTTTTCCTGGTGGTGTAGAGAATTCACCGCCTTCATCACTTGATGACAATGAAGAAGATCCTTGTTCCAAGGTCACTGCCGTGTTGATTTCTTTAATCGCTTTATAATGCTTTATTTTATAAGCATCCTGTTTTTCTTGTCTCTTAAGCTTTCGGGTATTTTTTTAAGAAAACGATTTATCGACACCACTCATTGAGGAATTCATGCGATCCTCCCGCTGTGATATAAGGAATTATTTATCGTCTTGTAACACGTCTTTCAAAGTCATTACATTCTGGTTGGCAATATCAAATAGTTCTTCGAGATCACCTTTCTAGATTTGGCGTTTGATATTGGCCGTGTCCGTATTTCTGCATTTCTCTTTTGCCAAATTTTGGTATTCCTTATAGAGTTTTTGAATACCAGTTTTTACATTTACCTCTGTCTTGACAGGTATATTAGCCTTCTTCCACAGTTCTTGCAGTTTAATACTTGTCGACTTAGTGGCACCCGAAAGTGTCTCTTTTTTTTCTTTGTGATGGTGTAAAAAAAACAACACTTGCTCCTTGGAAGGAAGTCGAGCTCCTAAAAATTTATCACAAGGAACCCTCTCGAGTAACCAAATTCCTCGTCTACTATTCATATTTACATTAAAATATGCTTGAATGTTTTAAACGACACACCTAAATCATTTACTACCCTCCACTTCAGATAATAAACATGAAATATTTGCTACCCTCCACTACAACGATATTAATTACTTGACATAAAACTCATCAAACTGTGCAACCTTTAGATGATAATCGATTTTACTGATTTTTGGCGTATGAACCTTGTATATGAATGGGAACAAGAATTCGAGCGAAGTCAAAGAAAAATCTAAAATTTGGAAAAATGGAACACCCTAATTGACAGTGTTACAAAATAAAGTCAAAGATAGAAAAATATGCTTCAAAGTTATTCATATTCATATTTATTTATTGCAATAACATGTTACAGCTACACCTTAAATACTATTAAAGAATACAGTGAGAGGTAACACGTAAACCCTGATGGGCATAGCAATATGTGGAATTGAGGCAGGCCGAGGTTTAATTTTATTTGTCATCAAAGAATTCTTGTAGGTTGTAATAGGCTTTATTTACTAGAAATTCTTTAAGGCATTTATTAAATTTTTGACCAGATTTTTCAGATTTTATATTATCCCTAACGTTGTTATAAATTTTCACAGCCATTGCGTTTGGGCTTTTACTGTGTAATTTTGATTTCGATTGTGTGGGTGCTAGATTGTTTTCATATCTTGTTTTATAGCGTCGCCTTTGCTCTGTCAATTTTATGAATAAATGTGGGTATTTCCTAATAAATTTACATAATTCTAATATATATATTTAAAATGTCTTGAGCGCAGCGCGGGATGTTTTCAGGTATTTTGTAAATAGTTTACAAATTGGCAGATAATGAGAGTCGCTTAAGTCGACAACCGTTAGCTTGAATATTAACCAAATTTAAAATTAAAAAAAAGAACATCATCTTATTACAGTTTTGCAACCAAGCACTTTGCCGTTATTAACTTGATGGCGATATCTTAAGTCGTAGATATAAGTTCACGGCACAAAAATAAAACTCCAAAAAGTAAATAAATAATAAATCCTCTTCCCCCGTACCTCCGTAAGGTGCAGAAGTGTCTGACAATCCGCGCTAAATGTTTTTTTCGAAATTATTCTCAAAATAAATTTCAATTTATTCGACCGAAATACTAGGAGTGTATAAAGATTACAAAGCCGCGACTACATACTGCGCGCTCGCTACGCCAGACCAGCTACGACAAATTGCCTGTGTGAGTGCGTCATACGTCATCCACTATGCGGCTACGCCTAGTGCTACGCAACGACTCGATCTGCTACGAGCTTCTGCGATCCTGGTACTATGAGTCATATGGAGAACACAAATATGTCAATCTGTGAGACTGAGCAACTGAGTCCCGACTACATCACCCAGCGCCCGCGTCAAGTTAGAGGAGGGAACGAGCCGCCAGCGACGAGTGTTAGAGACGTTGAGCCCTCCACTGATAACACAAGCACGCATCTAAATGAATTTAGGCAAGAAATGAGACAACTCATTACTTATTTCACAAATAGCCACACAGCCGAGCTTCGCGAAATAAGCGCTACTATGAAAGACATCAAACATATAAATGAGTGTGTCAATTACGGAATTAACAAGGCAAATCGAGGAATTCTCGAAGAGATTTAGTCAGATAGAAAAACAATGAAAAGATGACAACGACTACATTGTGTTCTTAGAGAACTGGAACTGGAAGAAAATCAAATATGGAATCGTAAAACCAATATTGAATTAAAAAATGTGCCAGCACAGAAAAACGAAACTAAAGCAGACCTCTTGGCAATGATTACTAGTCTATCCACAAACTTAGAGTGTAGTATCAGCAAATCTGATATAAAAGATATCTACCGAGTACGAGGGAAAAATGCACAACAAGAGCATGCCAATAATACTGGAGACAAACTCTGCCTTATTGAAGCTCGAACTAATCAAAGCAGCGAAGACATTTAATACAACGAACTCTTCGAAACTGTGTGCCAAGCACCTTGGCTTCACCTCTACTGAGGACCAACAGGTATTCATCTCAGAGCACCTGACTGCTAAAGGGTCCCGCCTATACTTTCTGGCAAGAGATCTCAAGAAATCAAAGGGCTACAAGCACTGCTGGACGTCCTATGGCAAGATCTACGTACGTAAAACGGATGAATCCCAAATTATCCAGATAAACTCCGAAGAGCAAGTGCAACGCTTATTTCAGGACTGAGTAAACGGTTATGTATTTACTTACCTCTGTAACTATCATAAATTGCATGCCAAATGTATAATGATCTCTCTCATATGTAACTTAATGGCTCCTCTCTTACAACTCTCTCGTTCCTATTATACAACTATTCCCTGTAATTACACCCACACATACTCACATGCATACAAACAAGACACACATTTAAACACTATAACTTCAAATCTACATAAAAATATGTCGGGGACAGGGGGGGGGGGGGGGGGGCGGAGGCTGGGGCTAGCTGTGTCAGGAATCTTCAGGATATGGCCAGATATCTTGGTCTCTAGTTGAGTGAGGGTCGAAGCAAAGAGAACACAAAATAGACGTAGGTAGGTTTATTTCCTTGATGGACATTAAGCTCGATACATTTGATCTTCACTGACTTTAATTAACAGTAACACGTCAACTATAACGTAATAACAGTGTAGCCCTACCAGTCCCACCACCAACCCATGGTTCTTCCTGCCTCGCGGCATAACAGACCGAATCTCGGGAGATGCGCGCAATACTTGCTTAGGCTCTTTCTCACGCGCACTTTCTTCACTCCCTACAAACGTAACTTGAAACAGCTCCATCTCAATGTGTTCACTGGACGGATTCTCAAATAGAAGTGTTTCTTGGATGGTTCTAAAGCAGACGTCCTCACTGGACGGACTCTCAAGTAGCAGTGTTCATTGGACGGATTCTCAAATAGAAGTGTTTCTTGGATGGTTCTAAAGCAGACGTCCTCACTGGACGGACTCTCAAGTAGCAGTGTTCATTGGACGGATTCTCAAATAGAAGTGTGCTGCCGTCGCACTGGAGCGACCACCCAGGCTCTGTCGAGCGCGCCAAAAAGGTTGTAGAGGGCGCTGGAGTCGCCTTCCGGTTTCGTTGAGCTCCTATACTAATGACTATCTCCGACACGGCCATCCTGCGACGACACACGTCCTCGTGTGTTAATCTGAAACAATACAACGCCAAAGCAGTACCACTCGGCCTGTGAAGTAGAAACGAGCAAGGAGCTTCTGACACGCTCGGCCCATTCTGACCCCAATTAAGGGATAAAAATAAGCAAAGATCATCATTACAGAAAACAAATTTGATTCTTACAACACATCAATACAGTCAACACATTATCGTATGTACACGATCATCTATAGGCACTCTTTCCTCATCTACAACCTGAACTAGGCTTGTAGGGACACCATCTACAGTCACCAATCCAACTGCAGGTACTTGCAACACAAAACAAATCATCATTACCTTCTAGGTAACGGAACATTTGTTTTACATCAACCATCATTACTTTTGGACTGGTAAAGGCATACTCACTTAAACAATTGCCAATGAACTGGTCAAATTCACCAGGCAATGGCCTCACACATTGCCCAAGGCAATAGCACACCTGTGCTCTTCTTTACCCCCAAAACGTAATGGCACACCAAAAAAACAATCATTGTACAACACAACATCTTAGTAAATAATATTATCAGAACTCTTTTATCATCACTCAGGATCAGACATGTCAACCTCAATTTCTCTCAAATTACTAGTTACATTATCAAGTTTATTATTTTACTGTGTACAAATCACCCTATTTAACCAAGTACCTTTGACAATAAAACAAAATTCAACAGTAATCACTACTGCACACCATAATAGTCACAGAAATCAAAATATTTGGTATCTCGTTAATATGGCCTTGGCTATGTCTCACCAGCAAGACACACACTTGCTCTTACGTACACCCAGGTACACTCTCTCAGTGTCCAAGTACGCACACGCGTCACACTCACACAGAGTGTTAGAGTCCACAACAAAGTTCTCCAACGAGAACCAACCTCCGTCGGAGCTATTCGCTTACAGCTACGACATAGCATCTTAACGTTTAACCATTAGCCGAACCGAGAACCAACTTGAGCAAAAATACTATTCCAGTCGACTCAACCAACTAATTTTACGTCAAGTGGTACTTAGTTTTATCAAAACGTACTTTACTTTGACGGCCCAGTACCTACCGTTATTAATGTGCAACGCCAGTAAGTGTTATTTTTTATAACAACAGAAATAATGCGGGTAGTTAGAAAACCGGTAGCAAAATAGTCTCAATAACCTCAATAACTTTTTAAGATGATAATAAGATCCGATAACGATTATTTTCGTATGAAATGTGGGTAGCATTCAAAAATAATGAACCAGTCTGTATCAAACCTTAATTTGTGTTTACAGTCATCATGGCAACAGCGATGCAAAAATAAAATTGCATTGTTCTATTACGCTAATGCGACAATACGATCGTTTAATGTACTTGTGTTTAAATAATTTTCTAACAAAGGAACACGCACGGACACCAGCTGAATTCACTATCGCGCAGATGTGTAACGGAAAAGACTTCAATAATTCAAAGTGTTCTTAATAGTGTCACGAGTGTACAAATTAATCAGTTCGAATGCGGCGTGTTTACTACAGCAAAAACACAGTGTCGATGTCACTTAATTAATTGAAAAGTTTGATAATCACTTCGGAATCAAAACGAACACGTTAACACACCGTGTCCATACCAAAAGAACATTAGTACTGGAATCATAATAAACATTGTACGACTCACCAAAGTATTCGAGACTTCCTGACGGTGGCTGTACCATACAGTACACGGTGCTCGGCATGTGGTGCAGTGCAGTCTCATGCAATACAGAATGTTGCAATGTGCCGGCGCCTTGCCCTTGAAGCACACGATTACAATGCCGCTGGTCTGCTGAGATTGAATGGCGCTAGCTGGAACCGACTTGTACGGCGCTTTTTTCATATTCTTGACTTTCAAATAGCTTTCAGCCTGCTTATGTGTGTTGGTGTTTCAGTGTCTTGCGCTTAATAAACGATTTTATTTCTTCCAGTGTTTTCTTTCTTCAACGATGCGTCTACCCTCATTTATTTCGAAGCTCACGATCTTCGCAGTAAATATGTCTCATTTGCTCGACCACATGTCCTCGTTATTCTCATGTGAGGCATGCTGAACGTATCCCACTTCTGATGTCGGGGACATGGGGGGGGGGGGGGGCGGCGGCTGGGGCTAGCTGTGTCAGGAATCTTCAGGATATGGCCAGATATCTTGGTCTCTAGTTGAGTGAGGGTCGAAGCAAAGAGAACACAAAATAGACGTAGGTAGGTTTATTTCCTTGATGGACATTAAGCTCGATACATTTGATCTTCACTGACTTTAATTAACAGTAACACGTCAACTATAACGTAATAACAGTGTAGCCCTACCAGTCCCACCACCAACCCATGGTTCTTCCTGCCTCGCGGCATAACAGACCGAATCTCGGGAGATGCGCGCAATACTTGCTTAGGCTCTTTCTCACGCGCACTTTCTTCACTCCCTACAAACGTAACTTGAAACAGCTCCATCTCAATGTGTTCACTGGACGGATTCTCAAATAGAAGTGTGCTGCCGTCGCACTGGAGTGACCACCCAGGCTCTGTCGAGCGCGCCAAAAAGGTTGTAGAGGGCGCTGGAGTCGCCTTCCGGTTTCGTTGAGCTCCTATACTAATGACTATCTCCGACAAATATATTAATTGTCTGTATTTCATCCAAACTTCTGCCCGTCAAACATCTACCAGAGTTTTCATGGCGTAGGTTATGCACACTGCTCTATACTATGTACATTCTAATATACTATATACACGACAACTATTTACAAATAACGACCTGCTTACTCACTGACTATAAAAGTGTGTGACACAATACAATCGATAAATGAAATTGATGACATTGAGATATCGCATATTATAGAGTGTGACAGTACTAATGAGCTAATGAAAAAATTACATATAACCAAAACTGATTTTACGATTACGGCACAAAACATAAGGAGCATATATTGCAATTTCGATGATTTTTTGATTACATTATCTAGTTTCACTTTCAAAGCTGACGTTATTATTCTCACAGAATGTAGACTTAATCCTAATAAACCCTTACCTCAGCTCGAAAGTTACGACTCTTACTTTACTACATGTCAACAAAATCAAAATGATGGAGTGGTTGTTTATATTAAAAATACCTTGAAGCATAAAGTAACGGAAATAAAGCTCAGCCAATCTTCTTGTCTCCTGCTAGACATCTTAAATAATACCGTCTTATGTATTTATCGGTCCCCATCACATACGAATGCAGAAGACTTTATAGACTCTTTAAAAACACAGTTGGAATCCTTGAATTTACATAATAATCTTATTATTGCAGGAGACATTAACATCAATATAAAATCTAAGCCCTTCGAACCACTACACGAATATAAAAACAGAACGAACTATCTAAACATGTTATCTAATTTTGGACTGCTGGCTGGTCACACTAGACCAACAAGAGAAAAAAACTGTTTAGATCATTTTATCCTGAAAATAAATAAAGTCAAATATTCCTCCACTATAGCAATTATAAAAACCACTACAACCGATCATTTCACTACCTTTCTTTCACTTTCCAAATTAAAAAATATACCAATTACAAACAAAACTAAAACCACTATCGACTTTGAAGCCGCTTTAAAATATCTACAGAAGAAAAACCTACACGAATTGATGTTTTGTCGAGACCCGAATATTGTGACTGAGCGCCTAACTTATCTGCTAAACGAATCCATAAAACATAATACAAAAACCACAGTGATTCCTAATAGTAAACGTATCTTAAAGCCATGGATCTCTCCTGGGCTACTACGCTGTATACGTAACCGCGATAAGTTACAGAAAGAATTGCGTAAAAACTGATATAATGATGTATTAAAAATAACCTATACACGATATAGAAACTTCTGTAATAACCTTATTAAAAAACTGAAAAGAAAATATGAAAGGGAGCTGATTGAAAAATCAATTAAAAACAATAAATTACTCTGGAAAAACATATAAACTTTAACTTATACTAATAACCTAAATAAACTTAATCTAGAATTAGTTAATATTAAAGCTACCCCTCTTGCGTCAGCAAATCACATAAATAAATATTTTGCAAACATCGGGAAAGAACTTGCATTGAAATTTACACAGACCCCTCCTTCGTGCCCGTCATTAAATAGTCCCCCTACACAACTCCAATCCTTTGTTTTACTGCATGTTAGCCATGAAGAAGTTTATAATGTACTAACAAACCTGAAATCCAAGAGTGCGCCTGGTTATGACGGCATATCAACAGCATTCTGGAAACACGTATCTCAGGAAGTAGTGCCTATTGTAACTCATCTGATAAACCTTACCTTTGACAGTGGTGTCTTCCCCGACTCACTAAAACAGTCAATCATTACCCCGGTGTACAAGGGAGGGGACAGGGATAACGTCAATAATTATAGACCGATTTCTGTTCTACCTGTACTATCAAAAATCCTCGAAAAATTTATTAATGCCAGACTCTTAAGCTTTTTAAACAAATTGAACATTATATCGGACGCCCAATTCGGGTTTAGACAACAAAAATCAACTGAAGATGCTATAATTGCACTTACATCTCTGGTCACAAAAAATTTGGACTGCGGCAACAAATGCCTGGGTGTTTACCTTGACCTAAAAAAGGCCTTCGACACCGTCTCTGTTCCCATCCTTATACACAATCTCGACAGAATAAGGGTTAGGGGAACACCGCTATCACTACTTACGAGCTATCTTACTGGCAGGAAACAGAGGGTGAAGCTTGGAGATGTGGTCAGTGGGTTAGAAGACTACGCTTATGGGGTCCCACAGGGAAGTGTGCTAGGACCTACTTTATTCCTGATTTACATAAATAATCTGGTTAATATGACCATTCCAAATGCGAAAATTTTCTCATATGCCGATGATACTGCAATAATATTTAGTGGCAAATCTTGGAAAGAGGTTAAGATCTACGCTGAAAAGGGTATGTCACAAGTAGACAACTGGCTTAAAATGAACCTACTAACTTTGAACACGAAAAAGACAAATTACATATGCTTCAGTATTTCGGATAGAACACAGCCCAAAAATGATATATCCATCAAGATCCACTCTTGTCTGTCTCCAACCTCTCCCACATGTGACTGTCCAACAATTGACAAAGTTGCTCAAACTAAATACCTAGGAGTACCTAGTGCGACGTTTGCTTCCCGTGCCCGGCAAGAACGAAGAAACAAGTCGTAAACGAAATACAAAACGTGTAATAAACCACAAATTATTACAATACTAAATACCTGAAATAATATGTCTGGCGTAACCTTTGGATAGAGAATGGGTCTATTTTATGGTGCTGAAGGAAACAAGTTAGTAAGTTGAACACAATATTTATTTCCTATAGGTAGTTTCTGTTTTACATTCAAGAGTAATTGCAAACCATTACTTAGTCACAACGACCAGACATGTGAAATTCATAAATTAGTTAGCTCAGTGAAAGCATGGGTCGTGCTTAATATCCTATGGTTCTTATTATAGGTTCACAATTATTTATTCTAAGTTGGTTAGTCCCTAAGAACCTAATGCCATCAATTCCAATATTTAATTTAAATCCTACTTCCCTACATGTGAATCTCAAGGAGATTAATTGAAATCCTACTTCCCTAATTAATAAGAAATTATATAACCGACCTCGCTCTGTAGAAACCTTCCCGCAAAGGCTGTCCGGCTGCAGACTGGATCATGACAGTGTGAGTCGAAACGCGAAGCTCCGGGCGTTGGCTCTATGCAAGCTCCAATCGCAAGCCACACAGGAAGCACGTGAAGGGTATGTTCAGGCGGCGCAAGCACAATGATGTATTGAAAATTGTTGAGCTTTAAGAAGTTTGAAGCAGAAGGCTAATTGTCATGGACTTGCTACACAAAATGGCGGCTAGTAAAAGGTACCTAGCCCGCAATACTAAATTACACAAAAATCTAAATCTCTGGTGCACAAAATGAGATATACTAAACATGTGCTTATTTCTTTCAGAGCTCAGAAGAAAGGAAGCTAAACATGAGAGCCCTAAAGATAACTAAACTTGCAAAGTCCACAAGGTGTGCAGCTCAAGTTGATTAATTATTGTATTATGAATTTCTTAAAATTGGTTTATTAATTCTTTCTTTGAATTGAATTTACTTTAACTGAATTTATTTAGATTTTATAGAAATCAACTTAATTTTACAGAAAATGGAAATCGAAATAGAAATCAAAATCTAATCAAAATCTAATAATCAAAAATAATCCCATTCAGCTGGAAAGAAACAAATTGCTTCCATTAGAATATGCACATGGCAGAAATTAAGCGGAGAGCAGAGCAAAGATGATTAAAGGATCCTTACCGGAGACCATCCAATAGAGATTATCTCAAACGCTGTCTTTCCCTCCATCCCGGCATGTAAACCTCTTGAAGAGCTGAAATTTAACCACGAGGTTAAGAAACTAAACTGAGATGATGCACTTGCATTTCCCGAGGAAATCTTTACTTACGATTTTGTTACTGCCACAAAATATAACTTAAATCGGCTGCTCCTCAACCAAATCAGCCACTGAAGATGTCCATCCAGACATGGACCTCCGTCCTGCACAAGATAATTCAAGCTTCTTCATGCACTCATCACGGAGCCCTAGATATAAGCTTTTTGACTGCTATGGTGGCCGGAAGCTACGACAGGAGCACCCTCGGATGAAGAAATTTACCCTAATATTTACCCTAAAATTTACCCTGAAATTACTTAATTTCCAAATGTAATTTTTGATCGATACCTAATAATGATTCAATGCAATTATCGCCGAAACCCTTTACTTGTTATTCCTGAAACCAAAATTCATTCAAAACTCTATTTCAGCATATACTTCTCAATATCTATTTAAATAAGTTTTATCCAATGGAACTCAAGTTAATTTTATTACCCTAACGTCAAGCAGAACTTCTTAGGCTGACAACCCTAAAGCAAAACCAGAACGAAACGTCATTCAGTTACCAGCCCTTAAAAATACTACAAATTATTGCCATGTCTCGAAGATTGGGTTTGTTTGAGTAAATGATAAAAACACAACGTGACAATACTCCCCTTCCCAATGAAAAGGTTCAACGTAGGTGAACCGTACGCTGCCCTCAGCGTTAACTTCACCAATACAAAACCAAACTCAATCTCCAAAACCTGTAAATCTACTAACTTCCAAATTATATTCTAAAACGTTACCTAACATATAAAAAGTATGTGCTCAACTCTTAATTAAACAAACGAGAGAAAACAGTATGTAACACTCTACCAACAGAACTATCATACCTTACAAAACCTTGTGTTACAAACCTGAAAAAACTCTCCCAAAACTAAACCTAATCATTCCAACCATTTAGAAATCTTATCCGTTTACCTTTCCAGCACAACGGCAATGTTGTGCTGAAGAGGTAAATTGCCAGCAGCCAGGACCGATGTTCAGCATTCTTATATATATCCCCTACTTGTCCGGGCGAAATCTACAAAACAACTAAAATTAGTAGGTACTAACCGAAAATCCCACCTAAACATATCGGTTATCAAACCGCAAACTAACCCTTCACCAAGTTATACTTCACTAAAATGTCAGATACATTCACAATGTGTCTGATTAATGCAAAATCTTAAATCCTAGACGGCGTTGTCTGAGGAAACGAAATGTATCTCCTACCTAGGATGGAGATAACTAAAACTAAACGAAGCATAAACACTGTGCAACACAACATCGCATCCACACATGAACGAAAACTCGATTTGTTGGATGCGAAACACAGGTGTACATATCAATGTACCTAAATACTAAATAACTTGGCAGGGCCTAAAAGATGTTACTTGAGATCATATTAAAGATTGCTCTTGATGGTATTGAGTCATGAATGTGTAGCCCTAAATTCTTCACCTTACACTTTCTTTCATACTTCACGCACATAATTCCAATAGTGAGACAGTTGTTCCTGTTCACCACACCAAACAGTTTGTGATTGAATATATTACTGTAATATTCAACACTAAATGCTAACACAGTCATGAGGTAGGTCTGATAGTCAACAGTGGCGGCGCGGCGAGCAATGACTAGCATAACGGGCGCGCGTCCACTGATCACGAGATCAGCTACGACTTTAAATCTTTAATATGCCAAGAACCTATTGGATGTCCGTCCATCCTCTCTAATTCATAAACTAAAGGCGACAAAACTTTCTTAACCTTGCACTTTTCGTACTTAGGCGCGAGCTTAGCCATTCTAAATTTATCAGCATCGCTTTGTACATACGAGCGCTTCCAAACGATATCGCCTTCTGAAAACTTGGCCGGACGACGTCTTAAATTATAATATTTAGAGTTTGTGGCATGCGCCTTCAAAAGACAAGATCGAACTTGTTCAAAAATACTTCTTAAACAGCCAAATTCGCCTGCATATTCCTCTCTAGGGATACCTACAATATACTCCTCTTGCGCATCGCGGTAAAACGAGCCGTTTATGACCGGTTCCCTGGCGTGTACCAAGAAGAAAGGAGAAAACCCCGTGGACTCGTTAACTGCACTGTTTAACGCAAACTGAATTTGGTGCAGTTGCTCGTCCCAAGCTCGGTGGTTTTCTTCCACGTACGACGCTACAGCAGTCATAACCGTCTTATTGTACCGCTCAACTAAATTTACCTGAGCAGTATACCGTGGTCCATAATGTACCCTAGGAATATTGTACTTCTTGAGTAGTTGCCTAAATTCTGATCCCGTAAATTGAACCCCATTGTCGGTAATTACGGTTTCAGGTACACCATGCGCTAAAATAACATGGTTCTCAAAGTGTTTTGCAACTAAAGCGCTGGTCGCGCGGCGAAGTGGAAACAGCAAAGTATATTTTGAAAAACAGCATGTCACAACAAACAAAAATGTGTAACCTGACCGAGAACGTGGTAGAGGACCTACTAAATCTATGGATACTACTTGAAATGGTCTTTGACATACCTTTGGCTGGCCCATCAAACCAGGAGTTCGAGTTTGTGAATGCTTGTAAGCTGAACATACTTCACAAGCCTTCACAAAATCGACAACATCTCTATGCATGCCGGGCCAAAAGTAAGTCAAAGATAGCCGCCGGTGAGTTTTGAAAACACCGAGATGTGCTGCTGTAGACTCACAATGTAATTCTTGTAGTATCTTATTACGGTCACTCTTCGGAACTACCACTTTCCAGTCAAATTCACTCAGTAAGTTGTACTTACTCCTACAAAATCGGTATAGCTTTCCCTCCTTAAGACAGAAATTCGGAAAATTTGTGGGGAAAGACTTACAACCGTTCACAACCCTTTCGTACCATAAATCTTTCTCAACGTCGTCGTTGGTGACGTTCACTGCGTCAACCTTCATGAGCCTGGACAACGCATCCGGTACCACATTATCGGTGCCTTTCCTGTGCTCAATATCAAATTCATATTGAGACAGTCTGCAACCCCAACGTGCTAACCTACCAGATGGGTTCTCCAGGCTCATAAACCACTTAAGTGACGCGTGATCTGTAATCACCTTATAGCGACGCGAGCCTAAATACGCCTGAAACTTCTCGACAGCGAAAAGAACAGCAAGAGCCTCCCTCTCGGTCGCGCTGTAATTTCGTTCGTTTTTGTTAAGGGAACGACTAACGTACGCGATCGGATGCTCGTGGCCATCGATAGTCTGACTGAGCATTCCACCCAATCCATATGAAGAAGCATCGCAGTGCACAGAGAAAGGCTTCCCAAAATCTGGCACTGCCAAAATAGGAGCACAAACTAATGCGTTCTTCAATGAATTGAATGCAACTTCTGCCTCATCAAACCATCGAAAGGCGGGTACGTTCTTCCCCTTTGCTGTTAATCTATTTAAAGGAGCGGCTATGGTCGAAAAGTTTCGTATAAAACGACGATACCAGGAGCACGTTCCTAAAAATATCTTAACCTCTCGAGAAGTTGTGGGTATGGGGAAATTCAAAATGGCCGCGACCTTTTCAGGATCAGTACGCAACCCGAACTCGTCCACGACGTAACCGAGGTACTTGAGCGACTGCCTGAAGAACTTGGATTTCGCGAAATTAATAGTTAAATTAGCCATTTTCAATTTCTCCATAACACGCTTAAGTAGCACTAAATGCGTCTGAAAATCCGAAGAACAGATGACTATGTCATCTATGTAACAAAATGCTAAACCGTTCTCGATGTCACTGGTTATATTGTGATCAATAAGGCTATCCATGAGCCGCTGCTGTCTAGCAGGTGCTCCGCACAAACCGAATGGCATAACTTTAAATTTGTATAACCCGCGACCAGGCACGGTAAAGCTTGTCTTTTCCTGTGACGTTTCACTCAACGGTATTTGCCAAAATGAGGAACTTAAGTCGATTGACGTAAGGTACTTCGCTTCCTTTAAACTATCTAATATCTGTGGAATGTACGGAATAGAATACGAGTCTCCCTTAGTAATCGCGTTAAGTTTCCTACAATCTAAACAAAAACGCCAGTCGCCGTTTGCTTTACGCACTAATAAGGCAGGATTATTCCATGGGCTTTCGCAAGGAGTAACCACATCTAATTGGAGCATCCTATCGAGTTCGGCGCTTAATGCTGCTCGCTTCTCCGGTGAGAGCGGATATTGCCTCGTCTTAATAGGATAAGCATCGCCGGTGTCAATACAATGCTCAATTAGAGCAGTCCTGCCTAAACCCTTCTCTTCAAATGAAATGGCCTTAAACTTTTCTACCATCGCGTCAGCAAGCTCTTTCTGTGTTGAACTTAAGTGGTCGTACGACTGGATCGTGTGTACTTGACCTGAATTAATACCGTTGCAGTTCGTAAAATAATTATCCGGTTTCGGTGTATACTCAATGTTGTCGAATATTTCTGGCGCTAAACGAAACGACTTCCAAAAATCTACTCCTAAAATGACGTCCGTAACAATATCAGGAACCACAAAAAATTTAACAACATGTGTTACGTTATTAAATGTTAACGGAACGAAAATATTCCCTATTGTTTGGACCTCAACGCCATTCGCAACATTGCATGTTGTTGGTTGCATATCTTGTAAGTTGAAACCGAATTTCACAAAATTTAAATGAGCATTGTTACCTAAAATTGAAACGGATGCTCCAGAATCCAATAATCCATAAATTTCAAAATCACAAACTTTAAATTTTAAATATGGCCGAATATCTTCCTTATTCGGTGCGAAAAGAACTGTAGCGATTGAATTATAACTATAAAATTTTGAAATGGATTCTTTACATTTATCACTATTAATTTCACTACAGTCCAAATTTATTAGTTTTTTGAATTAATAGGAAAGTGTGAAACTGGCCTTTTATTTGTACCATTCTCCGTACACTTCGGACAATTTGCGATTATGACACCTGTCATTCCGCAACCGAAACAGCTGAATTGTTTGTTGTTGTTCGACCTAAATTTGCAGTATCTGAAATTATGTCGAGTTCCGCCGCATTTGTAACATATCGGTATCTGTTCATGTGTGGATGGCATCGCTGTATGTTTCCTAGCATTAGATGTACTTGACGGCTGTGAAACTGCAGAACACGACTTTGGATTACTATTGGAACTCTTGGCAGTACTAACTGAAAGTGAATTAACATTCTTGGACTTCCCTTTGTACATAAAATCACTGCCCAAAATGTTTGAAGTCGACTTTGGTTCTGTGAAATTCTCGGTACGCTGCCGAGCTGCCTCGATATTACGACAATGCTGCTTTAATTCCGCTACTGAAGAAACATTCACCAACGCAAGCTGTTGTGTGAAATGCGGTCTAATATTATGCTGCAAAATCTCCAATTTCTCTTCCTCAGACAACGGTGTACTACGACGCTCGAACATACAACTCATAATCGCAAAATAAATGTGAACTGGTTCATCAATACCCTGAGTCCGTGACCTAATTTCACTCATTAACCTATAATCATAATCTGTGGGATCAAACTCCTGCAATAATATTGCTTTCAACTCCTTCCATGAAGACACCTGGTGTTTGATACCACGAAACCATAATAGACCTTTATCCACAAATAGTTGAGCCGCTGAATTGAACAACTTAGTCTCAGAAACGCCAAATGCTAGCTTAAGTTCATCTACACGTTCCAAAAATGACCTGGGATCAGTTGTGCCATTGAACTTCAACCCCCATTTTGAAATATTTTTATCCCCGGAACACTCAATTTGTAGATCACCTTGTGATACACCTGAACCTGAAGAAAGTGCCTGTCTGTTGTCAACTACACTAGAAGAAAGCTCCGAAGGTTCAATTTTTACCAAAAGTGACTCAAGCTTTAACAAAAGTTCTGCCTTAATTGCAAACTTGGCTGTGTCAACCTGAACTTGAATTCGTGTCAATCTGTGAAATAAATGATGCCCCACGTTGGGCGCCATTGCGACGTTTGCTTCCCGTGCCCGGCAAGAACGAAGAAACAAGTCGTAAACGAAATACAAAACGTGTAATAAACCACAAATTATTACAATACTAAACACCTGAAATAATATGTCTGGCGTAACCTTTGGATAGAGAATGGATCTATTTTATGGAGCTGAAGGAAACAAATTAGTAAGTTAAACACAATCTTTATTCCTATTGGTAGTTTCTGTTTTACATTCAAGAGTAATTGCAAACCATTACTTAGTCACAACGACCAGACATGTGAAATTCATAAATTAGTTAGCTCAGTGAAAGCATGGGTCGTGCTTTATATCCTATGGTTCTTATTATAGGTTCACAATTATTTATTCTAAGTTGGTTAGTCCCTAAGAAACCTAATGCCATCAATTCCAATATTTAATTTAAATCCTACTTCCCTACATGTGAATCTCAAGGAGATTAATTGAAATCTTACTTCCCTAATTAATAAGAAATTATATAACCGACCTCGCTCTGTAGAAACCTTCCCGCAAAGGCTGTCCGGCTGCAGACTGGGTCATGACAGTGTGAGTCGAAACGCGAAGCTCCGGGCGTTGGCTCTATGCAAGCTCCAATCGCAAGCCACACAGGAAGCACGTGAAGGATATGTTCAGGCGGCGCAAGCACAATCATGTATTGAAAATTGTTGAGCTTTAAGAAGTTTGAAGCAGAAGGCTAATTGTCATGGACTTGCTACACAAAATGGCGGCTAGTAAAAGGTACCTAGCCCGCAATACTAAATTACACAAAAATCTAAATCTCTGGTGCACAAAATGAGATATACTAAACATGTGCTTATTTCTTTCAGAGCTCAGAAGAAAGGAAGCTAAACATGAGTGCCCTAAAGATAACTAAACTTGCAAAGTCCACAAGGTGTGCAGCTCAAGTTGATTAATTATTGCATTATGAATTTCTTAAAATTGGTTTATTAATTCATCATTTGAATTGAATTTACTTTAACTGAATTTATTTAGATATTATAGAAATCAACTTAATTTTACAGAAAATAGAAATCGAAATAGAAATCAAAATCTAATCAAAATCTAATAATCAAAAATAATCCCATTCAGCTGGAAAGAAACAAATTGCTTCGATCAGAATATGCACATGGCAGAAATTAAGCGGAGAGCAGAGCAAAGATTATTAAAGGATCCTTACCGGAGACCATCCAATAGAGATTATCTCAAACGCTGTCTTTCCCTCCGTCCCGGCATGTAAAATCTCTTGAAGAGCTGAAAATTAACCACGAGGTTAAGAAACTAAACTGAGATGATGCACTTGCATTTCCCGAGGAAATATTTACTTACGATTTTGTTACTGCCACAAAATATAACTTAAATCGGCTGCTCCTCAACCAAATCAGCCACTGGAGATGTCCATCCAGACATGGACCTCCGTCCTGCACAAGATAATTCAAGCTCCTTCATGCACTCATCACGGAGCCCTAGATATAAGCTTTTTGGCTGCTATGGTGGCCGGAAGCTACGACAGGAGCACCCTCGGATGAAGAAATTTACCCTAATATTTACCCTAAAATTTACCCTGAAATTACTTAATTTCCAAATGTAATTTTTGATCGATACCTAATAATGATTCAATGCAATTATCGCCGAAACCCTTTACTTGTTATTCCTGAAACCAAAATTCATTCAAAACTCTATTTCAGCATATACTTCTCAATATCTATTTAAATAAGTTTTATCCAATGGAACTCAAGTTAATTTTATTACCCTAACGTCAAGCAGAACTTCTTAGGCTGACAACCCTAAAGCAAAACCAGAACGAAACGTCATTCAGTTACCAGCCCTTAAAAATACTACAAATTATTGCCATGTCTCGAAGATTGGGTTTGTTTGAGTAAATGATAAAAACACAACGTGACAAACTGCACTTAAGAATTAAGATAACACCAAACACAAGTTAAAGACAAAGAGAGCAGATACCATGGCCTGGCCAGGCGACAGGATCCAAGAGTGTAGAAGGGATCATAGACTCGACTGACGGCGGTGCCCGGCGGCGGCTGCCCTTTATAACCTTCTCTACGGGCTGCTACGCGCTGCATCGATCGACGCAGCACGCTTGCAACAAGTGCGTGGTGCACCCGGGTGCAGCGCCGCGGCGCCGGGCGGCGGCTGCCTCTCCCGACGTCTAAATATAGATATCAGCTCGGCTCGGACCCGGCAAAGCGCCCTTTACAAAACCTTACGAGTAGGTACTTGCGCATACGCGTATGAGCACATGAATATCCAAATGCTAAAAACATACTTCCTTAGTTTGGGCAGTTAAAACATTTATCTTTTTGGCGGAACTTTAATTAAAGGTAAGATAAAAGATATTTATTCAGTAAGTAGGCCGCACGGGCACTTTTACACGTCAAAATCTACCAGCGCTTCCCAAGAGGAGACCACTGCTGAGAAGAAGCGCCGCAAGAAACTCAACAGTTAGACATTTTTTAATAAAAATATAACAATGTCACTACTTATTCTAGCATTATATAAAACTGTAAAAATAATATTAAATATCTGCGTAGTATAAACCGTCAGGTTTAGGTGAAGTTCACAATAAAACTTATTTAAACTGAACAAGAGTTTATTCCTATTTAATTCGTTACAAAATTCAGCAACCCACTGTCCTTCAGATCGAAGAACCTTCCCTTTTATCCTATTGATAGATGGCAGCACTTATTCACTTAATTATTACATATTTAGGCCAAGAACGTGTACAATATATTCAAGAAACATTTACAACATCATTTAAATATTCTAAGATGAATAATTAAACATACAGAAATTAACACACGTGCAATATGTTACATTTAAACAATGTTTAGTATTTAACGATCATAGTCAAAATAGCAACTTCTTATTACTATCACGCACAGTAGTGTTTAGTATGTCCGGAAATAGTTAACAACTCGGCCATCCTCAAAAACAACGGGTCCTCCCGTTGAGACATCTTTACTGACCAATTATGTATCTAGTTATAATAATATTTAGTACATAGAGCTATTAATAATTCATAATAAAATCAGTTCGTAATAATAGCTAAGCTATGTGATGGTTTTACACAATTAAAGAAAACATTAATCTTGTTTAGCTATATAACAAAACATACCAAATATAACTATTAATATACTTATTATAATATAATTATTGCCCATAGTTATAAGAACATTAAGGCTAAAAATTAATCAGTAAGTACAAACATTTATCTCATTTAAGTAGGTAACGTAACAAACATGCATTTATTATTCTGTTAAGGTATAATTATATATTAATTATACCTAGTTATGTGATCATTACTATAAGTAAGTACTTATAAATAATTTGACACTAACTCAGCGGCGTTATTTTGCCAGCCATGACAATGCTTAGTAATTACTGCTTGACTCGAGTAATCACTAACTGAGGTAAGACAATTGTTTTGTGTTTGATCCTTGACTCGACCAAATTACAGTGTATCATTAAATTTAGCTCAGTGGCATTTTTGCCGGCCATGACATTGCCTAGGGTTAATACATGAATAATAACTAACCACTAACAGAGCTGCATTTAGTCGTGACTTTACAAATATGACATAGACTGATGCACTAAAAAAACTAACTATTATTATCAAATCGGTCATGTTACTCTATATCATCCTCCGCTTCGTTTCCGTCACTATCACTACTTAAAATATCGTCATTGGCGCTAGTTAAGCTAAGCCATGGAAATATCTTATCCGCTGAAAAAATACCTTCATACCCTTTTCCTTTCCGCGTTAAAGACGTATCTTCGATGATGTATCTGTCGTTTGGCAAAACCATTTTTAAACGATATGGTCCCCTAATCTTTGGTTCCAATTTTCTAGATTGCCCTTCTAAGCTAGGAATAGCTCGTAAAACTCTTACTAAGTCCCCTTCTTTAAACTTTTTATCATTATTTGTGTGTGCATCATGTCGTGTCTTATCTTTTATTTGTTGCTCGTCAATAAGGCGCTTTGCCTCTTGCCTAACTTCTGCTAAGTCCGTATTAAAAACGCCATTTCCTACATCGTCTATAACTTGATTTAGAATACCTTCGCATGGACTAGTAACCCTACGGCCGAATAACAACTCAGTAGGGGTTTTCTTTGTGGCTGCGTGCATAGTAGTGTTGATACCTAATTGGACGTCCGGCAAGTAGTCATCCCACGTGCCTTTGGACTTATCGTGCGTCATTGCACCCAGTGCGGCTAAAATAGTACGATTGTACCGCTCAACTTGTCCATTAGCACGTGGGGTAGCTACCGCGTTATAAACATGTTTAACGCCAACGCTTTTGACGTATTCTTTAAATTTCTGGCCAGTGAAACTTGTACCTTGGTCGGTGATGAGCCTGGTAGGAGTGCCAAAATAACTGATATGATCTTTGAATACTCGGACGCTGGTAGTACTTTTAGTATTCCGTACCGCTGTCAAATTAACAAATTTCGTAAATGAGTCTACAATTACCAAAATATAGGAGTTTCCCCGTTTGCTCTTGTTAAAAGGCCCTATGTGGTCGGCATGGACGGTGTGGAAAGGGATGTCAACTTTTTCTATCGGATGTAACGGTGTGGTTTGAGTGCCACCAGGTAATTTATGGTGTGCGCACTCTAAGCACCCGCTCACGTATTTTTTGACGAATCGTCGCATTTTAGGAAACCAATACTTCGCACGGATTCGTTCAAGCGTTTTGTCAAAGCCAAAGTGACCTACGTTGTCATGATTGTTTTGCAAAATTTGTCAGCGTGCTGTCTTTGGCACTACCCAGCGCAATACATTGGGACTGATTATGCGGTAAACTTTACCATTTTTTAGGTTGTAATTTTTAATAATATCGACTACTTTATCCGACTCTGAATCCATAAGTATGCTTTTGATGTTTTTAATTTCATCATCGTTATCTTGTACGGTCGCGATCCAATCATCAGAATTGACGGAGCGAATATCTAATACACGGTCTTGGTCACTATTGTCAGGGATAGCATGGCGACTTAGCGCATCGACATGTGCCTTTCGCTCACCCGGTCTGTACTCTATCGTGCAATCGAACTCTTGGAATTGAATCCACCATCGAGCTATTCTGGGTACAAGATCACGCTTGGTAAGCGTAGTGCGAAGTGCACTGCAGTCCGTTAATATTGTAAAATGTTTGCCTAGCAAATACACACGAAATTTATTCAATGAGGAAATAACGGCTAACGTCTCCAGTTCAAAAGAATGAAGATTCTGTTCGTCTTTCGAGGTTTGACGGCTGTAATAAACAACTGGCTGAAACAGTCCAACCTCATTCTTCTGAACTAAGATACCAGCGACCCCGATTTTGCTGGCGTCCGTATGAAGCTGCGTTTCTGCGTCTGGGTTATATAATGCAAGAACTGGCCGCTTAACAAGATTATCTTTAAGAGTGTTAAATGAAGTCTGCTCCTCCTCCTTCCATCGCCACTGAGTATCCTTTTTAAGAAGAGACGTCAGAGGCTTTGCAAGTATTGCAAAACCTTTTACAAATCTTCTAAAAAAACTTGCTAAGCCTAGAAACCTACGGACATCGTGAGGGTTATTGGGTACTGGAAAATTCGAGACTGATTCAGTTTTTTGAGAACCAGGTCGAATGCCTTCGGAACTTATTTCAAACCCTAAATAATCTATTTTATCATAGCAAAATTTACATTTGTTAAGCTTTAACGTTAATCCCCCTTTAAACAATAATTCGAGAACCTCTTCTAACCTACTCAGACTTTCATCAAAATTACGGGCCGGAATTAAAACGTCATCCATATAGACTAAGGCATATTTAATCCTAGCCTCATTCAAGATTTTGTTAATTGTCCTCTGAAAGGTAGATGGAGCGTTTACTAGCCCGAACGGCATACGATTATATTCGAATTGACCGTCGGGCGTAACAAATGCCGTTTTACAACGGGACTCTTCGGCTATCGGGATTTGATAGTAACCAGAGGCTAGATCCAATGAAATAAATATACTGTTACCGGCAAGGAGGTCTAGTTGATCTTCTATTCGCGGCAAAGGAAAGTGTTCCTTGACGGTTTTGTTATTTAGTTGACGATAGTCAACGCAGAGGCTTTTTTCTCCGGTTTTCTTTTGTACTAGGACAATTGGGCTTGCATATGGCGAACTAGAGTCTCTAATAATACCACTATCAAGCATTTCTTGTACCATACCGCGGACTTGCTGCCTATCCGGGGCCGAGAGGCGGTATGGCCTATAGACCACTGGTTCGTTGTCTTTCAAATTAATCACCATTTCTGCGGAGGATGTGAAACCAAGATCGTGTAATCCCGTAGAAAAGCACATTTTATACTGATTTATCAAATGAACTAATTTCTGTTTTTGTTCTAACGTTATGTTTCCGCAGTTTAATTGTGATTCATTTGAAACATCTATGCCAAGTACCTCCAAGTTCCCTACACGCTCGGCTACAGCCTGCGCTCGTGTTATAAGGCTATCCTCCACTGATAAAATATCATCAGGAGACAGATTTTGGGTAATCAACCTGCCATTTCCGTTTATGAATTCGTATTCACCAGGGAGTAAAAAATACTGCTGGCCGGGACGACCCCTTATAGTACCGTGTACATAAAGCCTACCAGTGTAATTGTTTTCAGCCACCACATCTATGAGGGTAGTCCCTACAGATTTAAGAGTAGTTTCATTGACTAATTTTAGACAAAACTTCGATGGATTGGTTAATACCTGGCGTTTTACAATTAAATCGCTACTAGTCTTAATTATTCTTATCGTGGGCCGTTCTGTATAAGTGTGTCCTAAGAGTACCGGGTGATTAATCATATGATCATCAACAATAAGAATTTCTACGTCATTTTCAATAATACCTTGTACATCTACGGTTACATGAGCGCGCCCTAGGGGAGTGTATGAAATATTTCCTAAGCCCCTAAGTACGGGCGTATCTACCGCTTGCCATACTAACCCTAGTAAATGGGCATCGGATAAACGAACCAACGTGCAATCGCTGCCAAGATTTATGTGTGACATAACGGTCTTTCCGTTTATTTTTATTGGGATTTTATATTTATTAGTATTCGATATATCTGTTAAAACTTCCATAACCGTTTGCGCCTTTTCAGCTACTGCACCTTGATTGGCTCTCGTACAATTTTCTGCTAAATGACCACGCCACAGACATTTTGTACATTTTATTGTGGGTTTTGGACACCGATAAAAGGTATGACCTGCTTCGTTGCAGTTAAAGCAATTGACTTTATTAGATTTTTCATCTTTATTAGATGGGTCTGATACATTTTTTGCTAAGTTTTCTGTCCCTATCTCTAGGTTTCCATTCATTATCTTTAACCTGGCCTACTTTAACGGTTTTGAAATATTTTAATACTTGCTCTGGTTCGGTAAACTGTGCCGCTTGCGCGCCTATCCTGATACCGCAATCTTCTATTCCAGAAGCGATACAGTCTACTGCCTTCCTACCGTATATCTCACACCGATTTAACAGGTTCACTTTCTCATAGTAATAAATCTCAAGTGGTTCCCCGAATTTGACCTTTTTACTTAACATTTCAACCAAAAGATCCGCGTAGTTTTCACGAGTGGGAAAAGAGTCTTAATTTTCTTTTCCATTCTGACCATGAGTAAAGAACAGACGCTTGCCCCTGATACCAAATTTTAGCAACGCCAGAAAGTTTTGCCATTGCGTAGTGTATTATTTGTTTATCGCTCCATTCATAAATTTGCGCACATTCCTCTACTTTACGTATCCAGGTAGCCATAGTCTGTTCCTTGCTCATAGGGTCAAAGTCAGGGATAACGTTCATTACAGGAAATCTATCTTTATCATTTCTTTTATCTCTAATCACATCTAATAGTTTCTCAATAAGATTATGACTTAAAGAAGGGTCTCTTCGTCTACGTTTTGTGTATACTCTTCCCCTATCGGAGGATTGACTACTAGAACTATTATGACTGACTGATCTGCTACTCCTATTGCGACGCTTTCGTCGTCGTTGGGTACCTGATTTGTGGTGCGGGGTCATGCTACGACTTCGCGACTCCCTTCCTCTCCGCTGCGTAGGACTGCGATCCTCTCGTCGTTGGAAACTGCGAGTCCTGCTGCAACCGCGTCGGACACATGATCTACTGCGATGCTCAGCAGCGCGATCCATTGAAGAATGATGTGGAAGTGGTGGTTGTCGAGCTCCCGATGGAGTCCTTGTCAGTCGCCTTGACATGCGACCATCACGAGGTAATCTTTCGCGGTCCTTCGCATGTCGAAGAGGGCCCCGCTCAAGAGAGAGGCGCGGCGGTGTCATCGATTGCCTTCTTTCGTATTCCTCTCTCAAATTTTGCATCTGAAACTTTCAGTACCGTTAACATTACTATCTCGGTATTTGTAGGTTAATACGGACGAAAGAAAAGGGGCAGTGACGGTTAGTAGATACTTTCTAGGCAGTCGTAGCTTCCAGAGAGTAGCCCTGGCAAAGCAAAGTCAGTGGTAGCTTCCAGAGAGTAGCCCTGGCAAAGCAAAGTCAGTCGTAACTTCCAGAGAGTAGCCCTGGCAAAGCAAAGTCAGTCGTAGCTTCCAGAGAGTAGCTCTGGCAAAGCAAAGTCAGTCGTAGCTTCCAGAGAGTAGCCCTGGCAAAGCAAAGTCAGTCGTAGCTTCCAGAGAGTAGCCCTGGCAAAGCAAAGTCAGTCGTAGCTTCCAGAGAGTAGCCCTGGCAAAGCAAAGTCAGTCGTAGCTTCCAGAGAGTAGCCCTGGCAAAGCAAAGTCAGTCGTAGCTTCCAGAGAGTAGCCCTGGCAAAACACAGTCACTCGTAGCACTAGGTCAGCACAAAATCGTCTCCATCAAAAAAAAAAGGAAAAAAAACACACATAGAAACATGAATTAACACTTGGCATTGTAAAAATAATTCGTTTGTATAGTTACCGTTATTCAAAATTTAACTTACGTTTTGTTCCTTGTGGGCATGCGGAACAGGACACTTATCACGCGGTTTTATGCAACGTGTGAAGTAGTCGTTCCTTGATTCGATCCCAATTCTGACATATAAACCGTCAGGTTTAGGTGAAGTTCACAATAAAACTTATTTAAACTGAACAAGAGTTTATTCCTATTTAATTCGTTACAAAATTCAGCAACCAACTGTCCTTCAGATCGAAGAACCTTCCCTTTTATCCTATTGATAGATGGCAGCACTTATTCACTTAATTATTACATATTTAGGCCAAGAACGTGTACAATATGTTCAAAAAACATTTACAACATCATTTAAATATTCTAAGATGAATAATTAAACATACAGAAATTAACACACGTGCAATATGTTACATTTAAACAATGTTTAGTATTTAACGATCATAGTCAAAATAGCAACTTCTTATTACTATCACGCACAGTAGTGTTCAGTATGTCCGGAAATAGTTAACAGTAGTTTTGCAGGAAAACATGTCAGAATGACTACGAGAAAATTTAATAGTCCAGATACAAAGTTAGATGCAACTAACTTGAAAAGTAACCAAACTTCCATTACGCTTTCAATTTCACCCCCTTTTCCGTTCAGCCAACAAATCGACCGTCGATTCGAGTAAAATCGTAACTAAAAAACAGAGGTTGTCAGGAGAGCGAAAAAACGTATTTTGCAACTTCGAACCGCGATATTTTGCTTATTTGTCAACGTTTTTGCACAAATTTATATATCTTGTTTTTCAGAGTTTGATACTCTTTAAAACAGTATTTTTTTTTTCTATATAGCTTATTTAAGATTTTAGATCGAGTTACGAACACGTATTTTGCGTTATCGACTATCGAGTATTATTGTACATGATGATACGATTGTACAACTCTAAGTTAAATCATTTTTTTTTAGGCCAATATCATCGTATCTAAAGATACCATTTTACTCACAACAGATTCGCGGACATTTTATTGTATTTTATGACTTAAAAAATAGTAACTCAAGTTAGAAAATATAAAAAAATATATACATTTAGAATGAATTGTATAAAATTTAAGGAGATAATAAGCCGTTATCATAATTGTTCATTTAAAAACTATTTTTATTGAATATTGTTGGAAAAACTAATAATTACAAAATAATTAAGACATTTTTATTTTTTTTATTTAATAAAAAGAAATTAAAAAGCAATAAAAGTAATTCAACACCATTATTTAGTAATCACCACCCTTGATAAATAGGTAGGTCAGTAAGACGAAAGACGCAGCGTGGGCAGACCTCCAACAAGGTGGACCGCAGAAAGGTGGTTAAGATTGCGGGAAGCCGATGGATGCAAGCAGCGCAGGACCGCACTATGGGACGAAAGCCCGATCTAGCTGGACAAAAACCACCACTGCAATTCTGTATTAGTACTAGCAAAAACGATAACAGATACTCCCGAGGTCATGATTCGGCTGATAATTTTGTGTAAGTACCCTCCAATAATTAATTATTAATCTCGAAGTGACAATAAGAGCGTTGTCGTGCGTATTAAAATCATTTACTTTCCGTAATTTCTTGCGTGTGATTCACAGTGTTTATAAGATTAATTTATAAGTTTTTAGTCATGAATCGTGAAGTTGATGATAAGTACTACTTTTTCCAATTATTTCAATCGTAAATACTTCCACTTTTGCTGAGAAAAATGCTGAGGAAAGTGATGAATATCACATTTTTTGTGCATATTTTAAGTTTCTTAGACCAGAAACTACATGTACCGTCTTGTACCATGGCTGTAATTTTTTTACGTGGTATTCTCATTCATACAGTATTGGATTAAGTACATTTGAAACTGCGGACGACCACGTGATAATTATAGTTAAGCTGAAGCTAAGTAAGTTTTTTCAGAAACCGAAATAATTATATGTAGAAGGAATTTTTACTATAATGGGTTATATACCCAAATATTGAAAGACATACTCGTTTATATGAATATATTTCAATGAAATTTCATACCAGTGAAGTAACAAAAGCTTCTATGTGAAATATTAAATAGGCTATTTCCCGAATTTCTCAACAACTGGATGAAAAGTGGCTGGCATGCGGAAGAACAACGGAGCGTTTTGAGACAATGTCAGCAGGTGATGATGATGATTGGTCCGACCAATCTCGGTCACGGCGACCGTTTTAAAGAAGACTCTGTTGTCGCTGGTGAGCTCGCATGTGGCTTATGTAGCCAATTTTCTTTGTGAAAGTTCTCATGCATTTCGGGCATGTGAGCTCACCATTGAAAATATTATAAGAAATTGCCGCAGGTGGACGGGCTTTCAGTTCGTCGCGCTTGGCGTCAAGCTCAGAGCGCCGTAGCTTTTCAAAATCGTGGACTTCGGCTTGCACCAGAGTCCGCCACTCGGGTCGTTTGGCAGCCTGCTTCTCCCAGCGAGATGGCTCAATGTCGCATCTTTTCATATGCCGTTTAAGCACATCTTTATACCTAAGGAGTTGTCCGCCATGCTTTCGCTTGCCTTCCCTGAGTTCAGAATAGAAGATGCGCTTCGCCACTCTCTGCTCCGGCATCCTGGACACATGACCACACCACCGAAGTTGACGCCGCATAATATACGCCTCAATGCCACCAACATTGGCTCTGCGCAGCACTTCAGTGTTCCGCACACGATCTGACCATCGGATCCTAAGTATTTTACGTAGACATTTGAGGTGGAATCGGTCTAGAATGTGGGTATGTCGGCGGTACAAGGTCCAGGTTTCGACTGAATATAAGATGTTGGGCAGCACGACTGCCATATATACTGAGATCTTAGTAACTAGTTTCAAATCGTGTGAACAGAAGACCTTGGCATCCAGCTTACCGAACGCTGCAGCTGCAGCACCGATCCTGCTGTTGATCTCTGCATCAAGGTCGCACTTAGAATATAACAACCAATTTTAGTTGATCTCTTTTGTCCTAGTAATTCTTCCTATACAAAGGTCAATTTACACTGGTTTCATTATTTTTTCATTAATATTTGCACAAAAAAGACAATTATTATTAATTTTGGTCTATTGAGACAAATTATAAATAAACACACCCGTTAGAAGTGATTAAGAATGAAAAATAATTCTGTCCAGCTAGATCGGGCTTTCGTCCCATAGTGGACCGGTCCTTGTGGCAAGCCTTGGGGGAGGCCTATGTCCAGCAGTGGACATCTTTCGGCTGAAATGATGATGATGTGATGATTGATACGTACGTTTTGTCATAGAAAAAGCGCAAGTTTAAAGTTTTCCGCAAGTAACGCCGCATGAAAGTCACCTATATAAAACTGTCACACAAGTACCAGAATTAGGTATATTTATTATATAGTTTTTAGTGATGATTATATAGGTAAGTAGGTATGCATTTAATTTGTTAACTGATAGGGTAACTACTTGTGAAAGATTTCTCTAAGAACGTCGCAAGCAACGCAGCGTGAAAATCATAGTGTATATTAAACCAACACAAAAGTACCAAAATTATATTACTGAAAGAATAATGAAAATCGGTAACGTACTTATTGAGATAATCGCAAGATTACGCGGAGTCCAGGATGTTTCAAGCTGGTCGCAAGCGACGCTGCATGAACTTCATAGTGTAATTTATACCTGAGAACTATCTCAAAACTGTGAGAATTATATTCTCAAAAGAATTTTTCAAATCGCCGCAGTAGTTTTTGGGATAATCGTCAAGATAGAAATGTACATACATACAAGCTCAACGGAACAACTGTGCCACCGGAAGGCGACACCAACGCCCTCTGCAACCTTTTTGGCGCGCTCGACAGAGCCTGGGTGGTCGCTCCAGTGCGACGGCAGCAGACTGCTACTTGAGAGTCCGTCCAGTGAGGACGTCTGCTTTGGAACCATCCACGAAACACTTCTACTTGGGAAACCGTCCAGTAAACACCTATGGATGGAACTGCTCTTCGTTTCAAGTTACGTTTGTAGGGAGTGAAGAAAGTGCGCGTGAGAAAGAGCCTAAGCAAGTATTGCGCGCATCTCCCGAGATTCGGTCTGTTATGCCGCGAGGCAGGAAGAACCATGGGTTGGTGGTGGGACTGGTAGGGTTATACTGTTATTACGTTATAGTTGACGTGTTACTGTTAATTAAAGTCAGTGAAGATCAAATGTATCGAGTTTAATGTCCATCAAGGAAATAAACCTACCTACGTCTATTTTGTGTTCTCTTTGCTTCGACCCTCACTCAACTAGAGACCAAGATGCCTGACCATTACCTGAAGATTCCTGACACATCTAGCCGCAGCCGCTCGCAGCCACCCTCCCATGTCTCCGACATATATATATATATATATATATATATATATATATATATATATATATGTCGGAGCGATCTATGTCACGCACGAGGAACTAGATTAGATTTGAGACTAATGCTTAGTTATTAAAATCATAGGTACCTAGGTACCTAACTATCACTAGCCTTTTTATCAACAGTGTGTAAAGGATAATAAATTCATGACTTTACGATTTGTTTATGTTTTTGAAAATACTGTAATCAGTCCATAATTTATGGTTAATAGAACTTACCTAAGTGAATATAAACCATAATTATGCGAGATGCTGCATTCGAGGACACTTATAATAATAACACCATGTAGTACACCCTTATAGCATCGTATTACCACACCTTTAGATCAGTATTCGGAAGATTAAAAGAAAAAATTGTTTCTGGGCATTGTCTATGACACCTCACTTGCCTGATAGCCCGCCATCTTATCGTCATTCTTTTTAGAGTATAGTTACTTATCCTGCCAGTACAATTGTGCTGTCTGCAACAATCGGGCAGTAAGCATTTGGGGGCGGGCGGGACATAAGTGTCCTCGAATGCAGCATCTCGCATAATTATGGTTTATATTCACTTAGGTAAGTTCTATTAACCATCAATTATGCTTCTATGCTGCATTCGAGGACACTTATAATAATAACACCATGTAGATGTTTAGAAAATGTTGCAGCCAGGATAAGTAAACGCAAGGAGAAGTCCGCTGTGGGATCCTCAGACACTGGTAGAATATGAAAAGGAACCACCATATGAAATCAAATTGAAGTAAAAAAAAACAACAAAACATATTATCTTACTGAACATAGAAAAGAAGAAACTTAATGCGTAATTAGTTGCCTTCTTTTACTCTGTTTTATTTAATAATTTCGTCCAAAGGCACACCTTCTTATCCAGTGATTAGGTATACTTCATAGTAGGACGTATAGCGTGTAACTGGTAACTGCCAATAGCGGTAGATATGCAATTCAGTACATTCGAATGATCTTGTTTCTGCATTGGTAAATTGGTAAAAAACTCATGTAATACTCGGAATAGTTTTGTAAAATTATAATTTTTAAGGTTAAACCAATGTGTTGGAGTGAATATTTATAATAACCACTAAAGTATCAAAATATAGAAAAGATGTTTTTATTAACTGGTTGTACTGATTACACAGGTTGTAAGATACTGTTATGTGATTGGTAAGGTCAAAGATAAAAAGGTAAGGACCTTACATATACGTTTCAATAAGTATATAAGTATATAAAACACGAATCAATACTCAAACAGTGCAATGTTCTGTTTGTTTGTTGTTTTTAACATCAGTTCATCATAAGTTAAAAAACTAAATTCTCATATTTTAGGTTTCAGCTTCTGAATGATATAGCATAATAAATAACAGTGTATGAGAGTATGAGTTGATCATGCCAGTTAAACTGCTCGCAGTATGTAGATAATGTACCTAAGTACTTAGCTGTATCAGTTTTTTAAAAAACAGTTAGCATGATTGTAGGTAAGTATTTATGTCTAACTTTACGTATTCATTGTCACACGTGTAGAAACTTATCTACTCGTAGGTATATTTATTACTTATGTTTATTAGTACCACTTTGGTAAGATTGAACCTTGATCCTATAAAAAAGGACAGCACTACTAATTATGGTTTAAGTTTCACATCAGTGTTAAAACTTTATTTTCCATGTTGTGATTTTATAACAAACATAGTAGGTAACAGTTATTGGAATCATATTATTTTAATATACTTGATGCCAGTTTTGGCAATGACATGTACTTCCAAGACTAAACGTGTGTGTAGTATACATGGAATACGTCTTTAAACGTGAACTGTAAACGTTTAGTAGATAACAACGATTCATCTTAATTACAATGTAGTTGACTTAGTATTATACTATAAAACAGTTTATTCAAAATAATAATGTGCGGGTAGCAGTGAATAATTATCTTCAATTAATTGCAAGCAAAATTGCAACTGTTCAAGTTTAGTATTCAGCTATAAATGAATGTTTTGAATAGGAATGTAAGGCAATTGTTAAATTTCCTTTTAAGTTAAATAACTGACTATAAAAGCAACCTTATTAAGATATCTTAAACGAAAACTCTTTCAACGGGAAAGGTATACGTAGAACAAGCGATGAATTCAATTAGATTTGTTTCCAAAATCTATTTTTATTTTATCTATGTATTTCTATCTATGCGAGAATTAACCACATTTGAGTCAATAAAAGCATGGTCCTTGCTTTAGCTTCTTCGTGGCCTATCCACGCCATTTAATTGTAGCAAACTTGCTACTAGGCAATCGTATTCAGATTCCGGTTAATTTATTCCATTAATAACGTACATTTGAGACGAGAATTTTACAACAAAATTTTAACATCATCATGTCTTGCGATCAAAATGTTGAAAGTTAGCCATTATGGCTTCCATTACTATCAGGAATAAGATTTGATTTTACCTATTTGAGGTCAGTAATGCACGAAATGAAAGAAGGTCGGTTAGAGTTTCATTAAATTAGCAGTGTTACGGCCCTACAAAGTGCCCATTACCTAATTACTACTTTCTGCGTATTATTGCTATTAAAATTTATCAGGCGTTTTGTTTGTATGCAGCGCCGCCATATTGTTATATTCATTCCTTCTCTCACTTTCTGACTGTTATGCACGTTTGTCATGCAGTAAAGATTTTTGATAAATTTCGGGTTTTATTTTAAAGTAAAGCCACGTTATGTTCGCCAAGACATAAATTGGTGGCTCCATGAGGGGAACCATAAAAAGAAAATAAAATAAATTACTAAAAATACGAAAGTCCAAACTTCATTCGGCACTATAAGGATGGCGCGTATGCAGTGTTGAAGATCATCTCCAAGGAGTGGAAGGAGCTACAACAATAAGAACTTCGGATATGGTATCGGGCAGTGGAATGTAAAGTACCACGCCGCAGCGCAGCATGACTTCAAGATAAGTGCCCTTCCTTTGACCTTCCTATACCAGTTCACATCAATTCTGCTTAAATAGTCAAAATAGCAAACTATTTTCTGTTTAAGTAGATAAATTATCATCTTTGCTTGTGTAAATTCTTAATTTAATTGCGTAATAACGATATATTTCGCACAATTTAACCTAACTGCAACATTCCTTTGTTCATGTTAACCTGTTAAATCTACCTCCTTGGGTACAAAAAATAATTTGACCTCTTATTATATTTAACGGTGGCCCATGATTAAGTACATTTTATTTGCGAGTTAACTTTATTCCGTCTTGTATTAAAATAGTTTTAGCAAAATATTAGCGAAAACCTATTTAATATTAAATATACTTAAATAACTACTTATAAAGGTTAACTTTGTTTGTTCACACGTACTTCAAAACGTTGTCTACTCCTTAACGCGGTTATTCCCACGTATCTGCGGACTATTCCAGAACCTGCTCGCGCGCTGCGTCACGGGCTGACGGGACGATCAGCTGAGTGCGCGCAACCGGTTCTTTACCCGGCCTGCGGCATACCGTTGTGGGGAGCGTGAGCGTATTTATTTATTTCTTAACTGTTTTTCTGCATTTAAACGCTAATTAAGATAGTTTGCCAATATGCCGAATAATACTGATAAACCAGTAGCTTCTAGCTCTGCAAAGGGGCTTGATGATATGCTTACAAGGCGTAGCTCAATTAAAGGACAGATTACGAAGTTTAATAACTATTTAAATTGTATAGATAATTACGAGGAACTTACGCATGTTCAACAAGCGGAGTTTAAGCTTAAGCTTAGCAGGTTTGAAGGTTTATCGGTAAAATTCGACGATTTGCAAAGTCAGATTGAGGTGTTGTGTCCTACTAGTTTGGCTAATGAAATTGATGAACGTGAGAGTATTGAGAATAGGATTATTATGAACATTGCATCAGCAAAAAGTTTAATAGAAAATGACAATAAAAACGAGCTCGAACAGCGACGTCTCTCGGTGGCGGGCGACGTTCAATGCTGTCACGATCATCATGAGCAAGGTTTTAAATTACCACTAATAGAAATTGCGAAATTTGACGGAGCTTACTTCCGCTGGCTTGAGTTTCGGGATACGTTCGAGAGCTTAATTCATAATAATAAACGTATCAAACCGGTTCACAAGTTCCAATATCTCATTTCTTATTTGGAGGGCGATGCGGCGCGAATAATTTCGAACTTGGAAGTGTCTTCAGCTAATTACGCGGAGGCTTGGCGGATGATCGGAGAACGTTATAATAATAAAAGAATACTCCTTAATCATCACCTGAGCTCTTTGTTTAATATCAACGTACAATCCCGTGAATCAGAAAGGTCTTTGCGTTTTATAGTTGACCATGTCAAAATAAACCATTAGTTTACGTTTGCATAATTTGTAACGAAAATCATAAGGTTCATGAGTGTCCAAAGTTTATATCGAAGTCTATTCAAGAAAGATTAGCCGACGTAGCTATGTACAAATTATGTGCAAATTGTTTAAGGCAAGGTCATCGCGTTAATGATTGTCGCGGAGGTCCTTGTCGCGTGTGTAATAAAAGGCATAACAGCCTACTCCACGAGCCTGTGCCATGGGATGTAAACAACGCGGCAGTGCTCAGCCAGTCAGTCGTAGTAAACTTAAATAATTCAGGCGGGTCAGTGCTTCTATCAACGGCGTTCATAGAAGTAGCCAACCCAGTGACTAAAGAAAGTCACTCGGTACGTGCGCTTTTGGATAGTGGCAGTGAGAGCTCATTCGTTACGAAGGCATTGCAAGAAAAATTGTCTCTTCAAGCTACTCCTATCGACTGTTTAAAAGTAATTGGCATTGGAAACAGCTGTACAAAAAACATTGTAGAATGCTGTAACGTTCAAATAAACTCATTAAATAGCTCATTTAAAGTTGCCTTATCGTGCTTCATTCTTGAAGAGTTAACAACCTGTACCCTTCATTGTTTGTCTCCGGGATGGTTGGGCTAGACACGCTTCGGATGAGGAGGAAGTTGTTGTTGTTAGTCCACTTTCTGTCTGTTATCCATCACCGGGTGGACAGCCCGGCTGTGCTGGAGAGGATTGGGTTGGTGGTTCCGACGAGGATTCCCCAGGATTTGTATGGCGTGGCGGTGGCACCGCGCCGCCGGCCGGGCCTGCTGCGGCACGTGTCCGCTCGCACGCGCCACGCGCGACACGCTCCTACCGCGCGCGCAATATCTTTGCTACACCTAATGCTCACTCAGCACGAGGAGGCTGACCTGTTTGCGGATCGCTTAACTCAATTATGCCGTATTGCTAAGCAGTTTCTTGACAATTGTAATTAATTATTATGTATTATTTTAGTATATTCATAATTTCGAATCTCAATTTGACGACTTTTCTTGTTGGCATGTATTTGTAATAATTTATCGTGTAAGTGTTTTGGTGTTATTTTATGCTGTAAACTTGCAATGTATTTTAAATAAAATAAATAAATAAAATAAATAAATAAACAAGCGACATACCTAGGTCGACAATAAACATCGAAGGCCTAAATCTGCCTACTAATATTAATCTTGCGGATCCTTACTTCAACGAATCGGCTCCCATTGACATGTTGATCGGGGCGGACCTATTTTGGGATATTATAGGAAATGAGCAACAGTCTCTTGGTCCCAACAACCCAAAGCTGCGAAGTTCAGTGCTTGGTTGGTTAATATCTGGTCCCATTAATAAAATTAACCCCAGTAGATCCATAAATTGTAACCACTCAGCTATCATTAATTCATCCGAAAATGAAGTGCATCAACTATTACCCAAATTTTGGGACTTAGAAGACGTCCCCACTAATCGGAACATTTTCATGAGCGAGAAGGAGAAAACTTGCGAGAAGCATTTCTCAACTAATACATTCCAACTTGAATCGGGAAGGTACTGTGTAAAACTTCCATTAACCAACTCTCCGGAAAAATTAGGAGATTCTTTTAATTTAGCCAAAAGGCGGCTATTAAATTTAGAGAAAAAATTCAGACGGAACCCGGCTCTTAAATCGGAGTACGTAAAATTTATGACTGAATATGCCAGTTTAGGGCATATGTCAGAATCTATCGTAAGCAAACCTTACCCCGGCTATTTTTTATGTCACCACGCCGTGTTTAAAGACAACAGTGAGTCTACGTCACTCCGAACCGTGTTCGACGGCTCGGCGCCCTCCTCCTCCGGTCTCTCATTAAATGATATGCTCATGGTGGGCCCGAACGTCCAAGACTCGCTATTCTCAATTTTAATCAGGGCTAGGCAATACAAATACCTTTTAGCTGGCGATATTGAAAAAATGTATCGCCAAGTTCTGGTTAACGAGGAAGACAGAAATTTACAACTAATACTCTGGAGAGAAGACGAGTCTCGGCCCATAAAAACATATCAGTTAAATACCTTAACGTACGGGACAGCCAGCGCGAGCTATCTCAGCACGCGCTGCCTGGTCCAAGTTGGAGAGGAGCAGGACGACGAGCTCATAAAAAACATAATTAAAAAAGATTTTTACATAGATGACCTCATCACGGGGTCAAACGATGAACATGAGTTGCGTTGCAAATGAGCTAAAGTTACGCTGTTTTAATTTGCGTAAATACAAAAGCAATTTGCCTACGTTATTTGAGGATTGTGAAATAAACACTCATGAAAATTTAACTTTAAGTGAGTCGTCGAGCACGCTAGGACTGGGGTGGAGTCCATCTAACGATATGTTAACTTTTCCTATAAAATATGTAGCAAATGACAATGACAATATAACGAAACGATTTATTATGTCCAATGCATTCAAAATTTACGACCCTTTAGGCCTTTTAAGTCCGTGTACAATACAGCCTAAAATGTTGTTACAAAAACTTTGGCAGCAGAAAATTGACTGGGACCAACCTGTTCCACAAGAAAGTAAACAAGATTGGATTAAGTTTGCTGAAAACTTATCTTATATTCAAGATCTTAAAATTAATAGGCGGGTGCTTTGTGACTCGCCTAAGTATGTCGAGTTGCATGCTTTCAGTGACGCTTCACAGAGTGCACTTGGAACTTGCTTATATGTTAGATCTGTTAATAACAATAATGAAATCACGGTTCAGTTGCTATGCGCTAAGTCCAAGGTCGCGCCGCTGAAGGCTACTACGATACCAAGGCTTGAGCTCTGCGCCGCTCTGCTATCCGCCAGGCTATGCAAGGCGGTCTTAGAATCTCTTAAAGTCCGGCCGGATCGCATAGTGCACTGGTGCGACTCAAGTGTGGTACTTGCCTGGATAAATAACGGGAAAAAATTAAAAACGTTTGTAGCAAATCGCATAAGCGAAATACTAGATACAACAAAGTCAGCTGACTGGAGATACGTACCCACTGGAGCAAATCCTGCAGACTTAATATCTCGGGGCGTCGACGCAAGTCGTTTGCTGTCCCTGGAGCTGTGGTGGTCCGGTCCTCTTTTCCTGTCTGAAGACGAATCTCGCTGGCCGCTGTTGAAGCCCACTGCTTGCAATGAGTTACCTGAAACAATAAAAACTTACACAACCTTAACAAAACAAACAATATTAACTTTTGAAAATTATTCCAAACTCACAAAACTAGAAAGAACATTTGCATTCGTAAAACGATTCATATATAACTTAAAAAACACTACTAAAAAAATAGGCATACTTACCTGCGATGAACTTGCTGAGTCATTCAATGCGCTTTGTTTACTCGCTCAAGGTGAGTCATTTCCCGACGAGTACAGCACATTATTGAAGGGTAAATCTTTAAGTCCAAAGTGCAAATTGCTATCGCTTTCGCCTTTTATAGATGATCACAAATTAATTAGAGTTGGTGGTCGCATCGAGGCGTCTAGTTATCCGTTTGAGAAAAAACATCCTGTATTGTTGCATGCGAAGCATCATTTAACAAAACTTGTATTTGAACGGGAGCACGTGCGAAAAATGCATGCCGGTCCTCAGTTATTATTAGCCTCAGTTAGGGAAACTATATGGCCCGTTAATGGAAGACTGCTAGCTCGGCGCACTGTTAGTCGATGTGTGTGCTGTAGACGCCATCGAGGTAAAACACTGAGCCCAAAAATGGGTAACTTACCTACACAAAGAATAGTGCCGGATTTCCCATTTTTATCCGTTGGCCTTGACTTTGCGGGCCCATTTTATATCTTGAACAGAAGGGGTCGAGGCGCTAGATTAATTAAATGTTATATGTGCTTATTCGTATGTTTAAGGTATAAATGCGTACACATAGAATGTGTTAGTGATTTAAGCAAAAACGCGTTTATTATGACGTTGCGACGCTTTGTATCCCGCAGAGGCAAGCCGGCGGAAGTGTTCTGCGACAATGGTCGTAATTTTGTGGCTGCTGCTAAGGAGTTGGGAGATTTTTTAAAACAAAACATTGACACCATATCTGATTTTGCCAATCAAGACGGTATTAGATTTTTTTATAGCCCTACGTACGCTCCTCACTTCGGCGGGATTTTTGAGGCCGGTATCAAGTCCGCAAAGCATCATTTAAGACGCGTTATCGGTAAAAGTAATTTAACATTCGAAGAATTGCTAACGTTATTTACACAAGTGGAGGCGATTCTTAACAGCCGTCCTCTATATCCACTATCATCATCTCCTAACGATTTCCTCTCCCTCTCCCCAGGGCACTTCCTCATCGGAAGAACATTGACCGCGATACCAACCCCCGCTCTAGAAAATCATAAAGAGAACACATTGCAAAGATATGCTCGAGTGGAAAAAATTCGCCAACATTTCTGGCAGAGATGGCAGAAAGAATACATATCTGAACTGCAGCAACGATCGAAGTGGAGAAGTAACACCGCCCAACTAAATATCGGTGACTTGGTTTTGTTACAAGAAGATCATGTACCTCCGCTATGCTGGCGCCTTGGTCGAGTCGCGAAGTTATTCCCGGGAGGCGACGGAGTTTCACGAGTAGCAGATATAAACACTACGAGAGGATGTGTGCGTCGACCATTTGTTCGACTGTGCCCTCTACCTACGGCTGAAGAGTTCCTAAGTTGAAAGATGGTTCTTTCAACGAGGCGGAAGATGTTACGGCCCTACAAAGTGCCCATTACCTAATTACTACTTTCTGCGTATTATTGCTATTAAAATTTATCAGGCGTTTTGTTTGTATGCAGCGCCGCCATATTGTTATATTCATTCCTTCTCTCACTTTCTGACTGTTATGCACGTTTGTCATGCAGTAAAGATTTTTGATAAATTTCGGGTTTTATTTTAAAGTAAAGCCACGTTATGTTCGCCAAGACAAGCAGTCAGGTGTTTCAATAGATTTTCAAACATTGCAACAAGAAAATTGATTATTGTTGAAACTTCGACCGGGTTAGTGCACCTGTATGTGGTGCCTTCTGTCGTGATACCTGGCTGACACTCGGCTGCCGAGCGGAGCTTGCAGAGTTGCCTCAGTGTCACACTGTATTTACAATATTTGTAAGCGGACCTTTGTAAAAGCTGGGAAAATAAAAATAAAGCGTTACTTTCACTCAGAAAGGAATTTCCCAACCACATGTAATCCACCTGACTGATGTGCATTAGGGTATCTTGATGTTTTGACATATGGGCACCATAGCCAGCACATTGAATGATCGTCTAATACCAAGGTTTCAACACCAGTGTAAGTTAACACACATATTGTATTTATAATAACGTTGGTATTTTTAAGTCAAGTCATTATTTCCTCCAAGTTGGATTGTGTCAATGATAACCTGTTTTTGTTAGATTTACTTCAAATAATTAAATGTGATTATGTGAATAGAGGTTACAATTTCTCAGATTGGGTACAAGTGCGGCATCTTATTAGCTTACATGCGATATATTTGACGTCATATATGCGATGGTTGACGTCATATATGGGATGGTTTGGCCGCTCCCCTTACGTTCAGAGAAAAAGAGGAAGAGAGATTATTGGCTTTCCAAAAAAAAAAATTACTATCATAAATACTGGACCAGGTCGGCATTGATACAGAGTATCCGTGTATGGAGAATTGCAACAACGGGTGATACTTGACCCTTTTGACTGACTGTGGTACGTTGTCCTTCGCATGGTTCCAACAGCTGTTCGTTGCTCGGGGCCCTTGTTCAACCATCAAATCATGTGATGGGACGGCATAGGACGCCCATACCAGGGCTTACCATACTTCTTTATGGTAGTAGGATCAGTGCCAAGCAATTCAAGTAAGTCTGCATCAAGAACAACTTCATTGTTGTCATGTGTTGCAGAGTCGGTCGGAGGCAACCCCACTGTCGCCTCCGTGGCGGCGGGCGGCAAAGGGGCGGCGAGAGCTGTTGACGTATTTTCAGCAGGCTCCACTAACACCTCATCGTGTGATGGTCCTCGCACAGGTTGGGCGGTATCATCGAGTAAAAGCTGTTCTAATTGCGACCCATCAGATTCTTCATCAGTATGAAGCAGAGCGTCCATAATATCAACGCCTTAGGCTTAAGTGGAATCGATACATCATCGTTCACTGCGCATAGCACCAGGCACGCGGCCACGTCCGCGGCGCTCCGGCTGGGCGTCAGCCTCGACCACATCCGCAGGGCTTGCACCATGTCGGATATCCGACCGGAAATGCTCTTATGTTTACTATCAGAATGGCATCACGTACCACTACATTAAGATAGCAAGAAATTTACTTTCAGGATGGCATCACGTACCACCACATTAAGAAAGCAAGAAATTTACTTTCAGGATGGCATCACGTACCGCCACATTAAGAAAGTAATGCGCCTGGCAAGGTAACTTTAAACTGCAGATCGAAGAACTCATCGACGTGTAGACTCGTGGCACAGCAACAAGCAGCAAGCAGCAGCAGTAGCGGCAAGCAAGTAGGCAGCAACAGCAGCAACGACAGCAACAGCAGCAGCAGCAACAGTATCAAGCAAGGAGCAGTAGCGGCTACTTCTTTCGGTATGGTTTACATTATCCACATTAAGAAAAGTTGCCGGTCATGCAGTCATTAGACAGCAGTTGAGAGCGCAAACAATTCGTTTAAACGTTTTCATCAGGTCATAACAGACCACAACAAAATGGCGACAGTGCGTCGACCAAGTCAGATCATCAGACAGCATTCAAGGATGCGAATACATCACGTTAGTTTTGAGGGTGCCGTCACACGCAATATCAAAAAACGCGAGATAACGGTTATGTCTTTATTAAAAAGCACTTAAAAGCGCGAACATCCGCTACGTAACTCCTCATGTCGATGACGGCGTCAGACACCATCAAATTAAATAGGCAAGATAAGATGTCAGTCATGCCATCGTCAGATAACACTTGAGTATGTGGACATTATTATGGCATCTCACGCCGCCAAATTGCGGAAATAATACTCGAATCAAGCTTTCATTAGACAACAGCTGGTTATTAAGGCCTAAGTAGTATAGCTATAAACTAGCGATTGTTCCACAAATGTTATTTTAATGACGGCGTGGTACTTTTTTATAATTAAAGTACAAAATAATGTAATGACCTATTTATAGCACAGTCAAAGACAGACTTACCAAGTTAGTTAACTTTACGCCACTCAAGCTGTGCACGGTGCTTAGATATTTGTTGGGCTATGTTATGCCACTACTAATAGATACTCGTAAGTTAGGATAAAGTAACTTTAATTGCTTGATAGCAGAATATTTTAATGAGGGTAATCTAGAAACGTAAAAGTACTCACAGTTTTTTGCTGCGGTAAACGAACATATCGTTCATGGAAAAACACTAGATTTTGTTAATAATTAATTCAGCTACACATTTTTCAAAATGATTTCACAAAAATGTAAACTGAAAACTAATAAAACTTCACAATTAAATTAATGTAAATGGATTAAAAATGAGGTGTGGCGTTAACGACACACAAAAGGTGAATGACGATAAGATGGCGGGCTATCAGGCAAGTGAGGTGTCATAGACAATGCCCAGAAACAATTTTTTCTTTTAATCTTCCGAATACTGATCTAAAGGTGTGGTAATACGATGCTATAAGGGTGTACTACATGGTGTTATTATTATAAGTGTCCTCGAATGCAGCATAGAAGCATAACTTAGCATCTTTATGACTTTGTTTTTGTATTACTTATCCAAATGCCTGAGCTCTTAGAATTGTGACGAGGTATGCATTTTTTGTGACATACCGAACGTGGTCGTGGGATAACGGGAGTAACGGAGGACTCGGCATCGAGACGGGCTGAAAATAGATTCCTTTGGGACGCCAACCGAGACGGTCATTCTTGTTGTGTTATCCCAAGCAGGTCCCATGAACTCGTTTAATCGTTACACAGACTATACTACGATAGATCAATTATTGTGTTTACATTAACTGTTAAGACATTATATTGTTTTCAAACCACTTGTGCGTATTTCCTCGCCTACTGAAACTTTACCTGTGAAAATACATCCTGACAAATATGGAAACCCGCCGGAACCTCAGGCTGAAAGCCTCTTCAACCCCATGGACCGATCTTAACCCGACATCAGAAGTGGTCGAAGCGCATCAAGATGGAAGTGAAAACGAAAATCAACAAGGATTGCAGAATGAAGAAGTTTCGGAATGTGGATCTGAGTTAGAAAACTGCCTGAAAATGATGATCAAGCAGCAAGAAAGTCAAATGGAAAAATTGATAACCACTTTGATTGGTTCGTCAAATATCATGCCGTCCAAAACAACTCTTCCGGAATTCAACCCAGAGAAAATGAAATAAACGCAAAAGCATGGTGCGAAACTGTCTCGCTCTACATCGGAAAACAAAATCTTGAAGTGAGTTTCTTAATAATTATCTTGGGAAATGCTTTAAAAGGATCTGCTTCAACATGGTTTTCTGAAATTTTGTATCCTGAAATGGACTGGACACAATTTAAAACTATTTTCTTGTCAAGATACGACTGTATTGAGACTCCAGCAGCATCATTAATTAAATTACTTAACAATAAACCAAATGATGGAGAGTGCCTCACCGCGTTTTCAAGTAAAATGTTGACTTCAATCATGACATCGTGGAAAGACATGACCAAAGAAGAAATTGCCGTGGCAACAGTTTTAGTTCAGTGTATACAAATTGAACCACGTTTGCAACGCCTTGCTTTTACAACCGAAATAAAAACAATGCAGGCTATGCAGCAAGAATTAACAGCATTCAGCTTCAGAAAACGAGTGAATACCAATCAAAACACTCATGTTGGATTTGAGGCAAAGAAACCTAAGACAATAATATGCTTCAACTGTGGAAAAATTGGACATAAGTCGAATCAATGCCAACGAAGAAGTCCATCGACGTCACGTAATGAAGATTTCAAAAAGAAGATCGTCTGCTTCAAGTGTGGACAAAATGGTCACATAGCGCCGCAGTGTTCGAAGTCGTCAGCGAGCAACGAGAACGAGCTTACGAAGATCGAGCAACGCCGTCGAGTTCAAACATGTGTGATGCAGCCAGCGACAGCTGAGCTTACTCATAACGGTCAGTCGTTTGATTTTTGATTTGCTTCTGGTGCTGATTGTTCTCAGATAAAAGAAAGTTTGGTTGACAAATTTGTTGGCAGACGTATTGAGTCATTGGTCACTCTTGTTGGAACTGGAAATGTAGATATTCCTTGTAAGTTACAAATTTCGGCAAATATTTCAATCGAAGAAATTAGACAGAAAGTTATAGAAATTTTAACGAATGAACCAGTATTAATAATTTTCAATCCTACATACCCAATTGAACTACATACTGATGCAAGTTCAGAGGGATATGGATACATTTTATTTCAAAAACAGGACACTCAATTGCCTATTATAGCCAAAAAAAAAAAGAAGACAAATACAAAGTCTCGTTATCACTCTTATGAGTCTGAAACAATGGCAATTGTAAATTCATTAAAATATTTTAAGCATGTTTGCTAGGCAAAAAAAAAATTACTGTCGTGACCGATTGTAATTCCCTGAAGGCATCTTTACCAAAAACAGACCTTTTACTTAGAGTTCACAGATGGTGAGCGTTTTTACAATCATTCGACTTCGATATAGTTTACAGAGAAGGTACTAGAATGGGCCATGTTGATTTTTTGTCCCGAAATCCCTTACGAGAACAAAACATCCCAGAAAAAATTGAACCATGGCTTGTCAACAAACTTGAAATCTCAAGTGCGTGGTTACAAGCGAAACAAAAAATATGTTGAAATATGTGAGATTATTTTAAAGTTAAATAATGACGATGCTGATAACGATATGTTGAACACTTATGGAGTCAGGGGTATTTTACCGTAAAATACAACGTCGTAATTTTAGAACTTTAACATTACCTACAATTCCGAGGGCCTTTTGATGGTCAGTTATAAATTGAGTACCTACGTTAAAAAAATATGTTAACATCTGTTGAAATAAATAAGGACAGAGACTGGAAACACTCCATTGCCGATGTTCAATTAGCTTTCAACTGCACTGTTAGTCGTGTAACAAAAGCGAGTCCTTTAGAATTAATGGTCGGGAAGGTAGCCCGACCGCTAACAATAACACCTTTGAGTGACCATGACGAAACCGTTGTTAACATTGAGCAGATCAGAGAGCAAGCAGCGAAGTCCATATGCGAAAATGCATTATGTAACGAGACTAGATTTAATAGCACAAAAGCAAAAGTAAATAGTCTTTCAGTGGGTGATTTTGTCTTCATTGAAAATCACGAACGTAATCGAACAAAATTGGATTTCGAGGTCCATTTAAAGTTGTAAATTTGTTACCTGGTGATAGATATGACCTGATGGTATGATGATGATGATGATGATGACGATGATGAGATACGACCTGAAAGCTCTTGATTCGAAGAGAACATTTAAGTATGCGCATGACAGACTGCGTGCAATGCCTAAAAGTTATGTTCCTAGTGAACTTGATTATCTGAGTGAAGATGAATAATAACCGACCTGTTGCCTAGTGGTCCCGTGGTTGGACTACAAAGCTTGAGGTTGCGGGTTCGATACCCGCCAAAGAAAATGTGTATGGATCTAGTTATTTGTGGACATTTTGTATGTTGTTCACGGGTCCGAGATACAGTGTTACACTAGTTTGGGCCGTTGAGAGTGATGTTATCTTTGTTAATGATAAGGATAAGCCAGTGTCGGAGTGACATTGATTAGTGAGTGAGTAATAAACTGGGCTATTTTGTTGATAATTGATTAATTTTTTATGAACGATCGTACTTATGATATCAACCTCTTTTCTACCTGTTTGGATTAATAGCTGCAAGTCATAACCCTTGTCTGACGAGACATCGGGACGGCGCGGTGTAACGTCCGGCAGGCAGATTTAGTGGTTTGATTACCCGTTTGGGGCTGATGTGTAAAAAAATAATGGCACAATGGATGTCAAGTGGTTGACATATTGTGTGGTCTCGAGAGAGAGATCTGTGTTTGAGGTTTCGCTGAGAAACATTGATGGTTGCCGGGCTGACTGCCTGTTGTGGTCTTGCCTAGTGATCTGTGTCGTGAATGAGCAATGAGTATTAGACGGCTGACTACCATGTTGTGGTCTCGCGGTGTGATCTTGTTGTTGCATGAACGATGTGACCTTGGGTTTCGCTGAGAAACATTGATGGTTGCCTGGCTGACCGCCTGTTGTGGTCTTGCCTAGTGATCTGTGTCGTGAATGAGCAATGAGTATTAGACGGCTGACTACCATGTTGTGGTCTCGCGGTGTAATCTTGTTGTTGCATGAACGATGTGACCTTGGGTTTCGCTGAGAAACAATGATGGCCGGTAGGCCGACTGCTATATGTGCAGTTTTGATGAGTGATCGTGTCAATGAAAATGATAATGATTTGAATTAAATCGATCGAATTTGATGATGCCCTGACAGTTTAATACTCTCTCTCTTAAAATGTTTGTTTAATTTTGGATAATTAATGTGTACCTCTAATGGTTGAACATTGTTTCTTCGGTTAGCAGGATAGCCGAACGCTTTTACTTTGCGAAACATTGTTTCTTTACAGGTGACGTTTGAATTCACCACTGCACGTGAGGACACGTGACAGTCAGGATCGCCGTGTCGGAGCGATCTATGTCACGCACGAGGAACTAGATTAGATTTGAGACTAATGCTTAGTTATTAAAATCATAGGTACCTAGGTACCTAACTATCACTAGCCTTTTTATCAACAGTGTGTAAAGGATAATAAATTCATGACTTTACGATTTGTTTATGTTTTTGAAAATACTGTAATCAGTCCATAACTTAGCATCTTTATGACTTTGTTTTTGTATTACTTATCCAAATGCCTGAGCTCTTAGAATTGTGACGAGGTATGCATTTTTTGTGACATACCGAACGTGGTCGTGGGATAACGGGAGTAACGGAGGACTCGGCATCGAGACGGGCTGAAAATAGATTCCTTTGGGACGCCAACCGAGACGGTCATTCTTGTTGTGTTATCCCAAGCAGGTCCCACGAACTCGTTTAATCGTTACACAGACTATACTACGATAGATCAATTATTGTGTTTACATTAACTGTTAAGACATTATATTGTTTTCAAACCACTTGTGCATATTTCCTCGCCTACTGAAACTTTACCTGTGAAAATACATCCTGACAAATATGGAAACCCGCCGGAACCTCAGGCTGAAAGCCTCTTCAACCCCATGTACCGATCTTAACCCGACATATACATAATATTTTATGCTAATTTTACGTAATACTAACGAAATAGATACTTACCAGATATACGTTTCTAATTGTTTCCATTAACGTAACTAACTTCGTTCGACTTTTTATTCTAACTGCAGCACTCAGAGCCGTCAATTAACTTTTAAGTTTCATTAAAGTTGCTGGTGTCACTTTCTTTGCTATAGCAATAGAATAAGACGCAGCAACTTTAATGAAATTTAAAAATTAATTGACGTTTCTGAGTGCGGCAGTAACTAAAGAAAGTAACTAGGTACTTATTGGGCACTTTTCCACTTGCCGGCACGGCACCGGCACGGCGACGGCGCCGGCGCCGGCCCGGCAGCCGAGGACGCAAAAATATATGAAGCACTATCCCAAGCAGCACGTAAGTGTCGGCAACACCAATATAACAGCCAATTTATAATTTAGAGTTCTCTAAGAGACGTATAAGAGTGTCAAAAAAAACCTTAGTCTTTATAAGAGTAATTTAACTGTAGGGTGTATTAGGACGTAAGTATATATACGATGCTTTAGCTCTAAATAAATAAATAATAAATAAATAAATATCAGGGGACAATCTCACACAAATTGACCTAGTCCCAAACTAAGCTCTAGGCTTGTACTATAGGTACTAGACAACTAAATCAGTTTATACTCGATCATTGACTTGTTTCATTGTCTCGCCTGCATCCCTCCTTACATGGCGACCTTGCCTAATTTGGAGTGGCGCGTGCCGGTCGGTGCCGAGAATAATTATTCGATTTTTTTTTTTTTATTTTTTTTTTTCGTTATTGTGAGCAAGATGTGTAATTCGCAATCACAACAGCGACAACCACAGACGGCCAACAGTTACAACACCCAGATAGGGTATAAAAACAGCATAGAACAAAGTCAAGCCGCGACGCATTTGGAATACCTGAGCCAGACCAATTGGTATTTGTTTCTGCTGGTGATCCTGTTTATCATCGTATTGATCTTCTTATGCGTCCGTTACGCCAATAACTGTTTCAACAAGAGAATAGAACGGAGGGCACAGGCTAATGTGATCGAGATGAGGCGTATCCAGGGAAATACCATGAGTGCGTGCCACGGCGCCAGCCGGAAGGATGACGGGTTTTAGTGCCGCGAGTGTTTTTGTGCGTAATAAGCGTCTAAAGTGCGTAAGTTGAACCGGGTCATAAACATTTTATTTTTCTCTACATGAACTATTGACACAACGAGTCATTAACCTGTTATTAAAACATGAACTCGATATGGACCGTAAGATAAGTAATTAGTGAATGGACAGATTGTGCCGCGTTGAATTGATTGAGAGTATATTACTATAACGTTGTAACACCCGTTTTTTTGTTAAGCTTTTTCATATAGCAACACTACAGCTGGCGGGCCTCTGCACCAAAATCAAGGATCGAATACAAACCAACTCTGTCATTTTCACTCCCTACAGCTGCCCATTAAGAGTGAGCGGGATGGAGTAAATACAGCTTCCGATTGAGCGTTATGTTTCACTACTCTTGCGTTTTGACATATAGACGAGACTCGGATCATTTGTTACTATTCGGCGTGTAAAATTATATTGTTCCAGGATTTATAGAGTGTCTGTAGGAAAATAATTGGGAAGGATTTATATTTGTTTTGAGGTCTAAATTGTTAAATAGTGCACGAGTGTTGTCGGCGTTGAAGAGTGAAACGAGTCGTGCGCCCGGAATAACGTATGATCTTCGCCACATCATCGTTGATTCGGTTCTTGCTCTCAGACATGGCAGCTTTGCCGTCGAAAAAATTATTTAAATGACCTGTATAAAGGGGCTTTCAGCGGTGAGTTACGGTGTTTATTCGATGCGTCTTTCCATCGTACCCAAGTGGAATTTGTTATTATGACAATTGTCATGTTGTTTCAGGCGAATTACTCGAAGACAAGTTAGCGCATCAGAGCAGGGCATAAGTCTGTGTCGCCGTCTTAATATGAGTTAGAGGCCGCTACAAATAACCACCAGTGTAAGTAACTCCTGCGTCCCACCCTATTAAAGGTGTTGTCTGATTGATTTGTCGACTTACGTAACCTCTTTTGTTATAGCTGGGGCAGTTCCGAATCCCAAGCGATGACTCCTGCCTTGTAAAACAGGGTCAATAGGTGGCATACGTGCCTGATTCAAGTGAGTATCGAGTTTGTAACAGTTTTCACAAATGAAATGATCAAAATATGCTGAAAACAACCGAAATACACGAAATCATCAGGAAATACAGTGTATAATAGCTAGATGATACACAACAGAAGCTAAATATGGTCTCTAAACTGGAAATTATAAACTATTTGGATAGTTGATGGCAAACTATAAAATTCCTAGAAAACTCCATAAAAAAATTACCAAAAAGGTCTCAAAATCATCAATTACACGGAAATGGGCGCCATTTGTCACATGCGTACCGAATGCCCGGAGAGTACGCCACGTGACAAAAACGGAATGGTACTAAAAATATGCAGAAACAGAAAGTAGGCAGAGTAAGATACTGAGAGACCTATGGAGTTATCTGGGACGATATTATAAGGAGCTTAATGAAACAGGTTAGTAATTATCACAGTATTTATTCCTATGCAGCTCTAGACATGATGTTATAAAATTGTGAATATAACTTTGCACATAATTCTTACTCTACGAAGAAAGATTTAGCTCAGCGGAAGGCTGGTCGTGTTACTTAAAATAATGGTTCTTATGTTATTAATTCACAATTCTTAGATGGTAAGTTGTTAGTCCCTAGTTATAGAGTTGCCATCAATTCCAATCTCAGAGTTCAAATAACTATAATTGATATCCTAATTCCCTAATATTTACATGTTGTCTACAGACCTTGATCGGGAGAAAACCTTCCTTCCTGGACGATCGCCTCGAGGAAGTCCCAGGTTGGCAGACAGTGGAGCGGTCCCAGAACACTGCGTCGCGAGCCACAGTATCCTCGGTCAGCTCACAGCAGCTTGACAACGTCTAGCTGAATCATCGTGCCTATGGCACGCCTTCTAAAGGTGGGTTTCACCTGTTATGTCCTACTTCTCTACTTGTATAAATTTACTGAATGATCCAAAACCTAATAATAAATTTATTCTTACAGATCTTAAAGGAGAGTTCCTGCCAAACTTTGAATGACTAAATAAGTTACTTTATAGCTTTTGTACCTGAATATGGTTGGAATCAGAATCGGAATAAACGGAATGAAATCCTACAGAAACTCAGAAAGAAAATGGGCTGGTACCCTTCCTTGCTACAAAAATATAAATCACTCAATTAAATGAATAAATCCATTAATTAAACTGAACCAATACATTAAATTAATTTAATTTAATTTAATCTAATCTAATTATATCTTCCCAGTCCAGCGGAGAACTTCAAGGAAAACCCCTGGTAATCTCGACGCTGAAGCATTCCCTCCTCTCCACGTGTGAAAACATAAAGTTTCTTTCACCGAAATATGACTGAAAATAAGTACTATATCTCCACAAGAGGTGTACAATTAATTTATTGAGGATGATTACATCACTGTCCTCCTGTTCAACTCTGATTTTGGAATGAGCCCTCGTCTTGAAAGATAGTCAGATCAAGAATGCAGTCAAAATGCATAGATTGCAACAAGACCTAGTTAGGAGATATAAATAATTAACTAATTAACAAATCACTTCATAAAAATAACTTTTTGACTCCAATGTGTTTGTTTATTTATTGTTTGTTTATTTATTAAATGCTATTTACCATTTCCTCTATTTACTGAATAATTCCTCCTATCTATTATCACCCTAATCCAAAGGTAATTTCTCCTAACGCGGCAACACCAACCTACAAAACTATGGTGTTGACGTTTGACAGCTAAATTAAAATACGGTAATGCCAATATCACCCAAAATATTTCCCCAGTCTTCAAGTTCCGTTTCACGCAAGTAATGCTACGTGACAATACCCCCCTTCCCGATGAAAGGTTTAACGTAGGTAAACCGATCGCTGCCCTCAGCGACCTTAATACCATATTCATCCCCTGAAGACTGGTGAAATTAAAACTAACTAACATCTATCAATCCAGAACAAACAATCCTATTAGCTTCTACAACACAACGGCAATGTTGTATTGTAGAGGCTAATTTCCCACAGCCAGGACCGATGATCAGCATTCTACAATATATTTCCCTTCTTGTCCGGGCGAAAACTTCTGCAAAATAAACCTGAAATTAAACTACAAAATCGGAATACCGAAACTGTATTATCTACTAAACCTTACCCTTACCAAAATATCTAAATCATCTATATTACACAGACTCAACAGAAACATCTCAGCGCGCGTCTGAGGGGACAAAATAATATCCCGAGCGTACGTCCCGGAATAACTAAAAGTACCGAAATACATCAAAAAATTGCATCCACACATGTACCGAAGCAAGCCAGTGTTGAATGCGAAAACAGAAAACATAACATAATAAATGATAAGGTAAATACTTCCTATCACGGTAAACTTAATCACATGTTAAAGACTGAATACTCAAGCTGTTATAGAGTTAAGATTGAGCCGCCCTAAATATTATTCTAACATACTTTAACTTTCATACTTCTCGCTCTTAAACGGTAGTGATACAGTACTAACTGTTCATCACGCCTTACAATTTGTGATTAAATATTTATCTTAATATTTAACACTAAATGCTAACTACAATCTTATTGACATACAGAATCTCTGTTAAACTTTCAAGTCTTTAATGTGCCAAGAACCTATCGGATGTCCATCCATCCGCTCTAACTCGTAAACTAAAGGTGATAATACTGTCTTAACTCTACATTTCTCGTACTTAGGCGCGAGTTTAGCCATTTTAAACTTTGAGGCATCGCTTTGTACATAGCAACGTTTCCAGACAGTATCACCTACTGAAAATTTAGCTGAACGTCGTCTTAAATTATAATGCGTAGCATTATTTGCATGTGCTTTTAGAAGTTGGGCACGTACTTGTCCGAAAATACCCTCCAAAGTACCAAATTCACCGGCATATTCTTCACGGGGAATGGCAACACTATACTCCTGATCCGAGTCCTTGTATAACAAACCATTTATGACTGGCTCCCGTGCGTGTACTAGGAAAAAGGGAGAGAACCCTGTGGACTCGTTCACTGCACTGTTCAAAGCGAACTGTATACGGTACAGTTGTTCGTCCCAAGAACGGTGGTTCTCCTCTACGTACGACGCTACAGCAGTCATAATTGTTTTGTTGTACCGCTCTACTAAATTGACTTGGGGTGTATAGCGTGGTCCATAATGAATTTTCGGAACGTTGTAACGCTTCAAAAGAAGCTTAAACTCTGATCCCGTGAATTGCACACCATTATCTGCAATCACGGTCTCAGGCACACCATGTGCTAAAATAACGCCGTTTTCAAAATGTTTAGCAACCAAAGCGCTAGTTGCACGACGAAGCGGAAAAAGTATCGTGTACTTCGAAAAGCAACATTTCACCACCAACAAAAATGTGTAACCAGAACGAGAGCGAGGAAGAGGACCCACTAAATCTATTGAGACCATCTGAAACGGTCTGTGACACACTTTTGGCTGACCCATCAACCCTGGAGTTTGTCACTGCGAGTGTTTGTAGGCACAACACACGTCGCAAGCCTTAACAAAATCGACAACATCCTTGTGCATGCCTGGCCAAAAGTATGTCAGAGATAGCCGCCGGTGTGTCTTAAACACGCCAAAATGCGCGGCTGTGGACTCACAATGGTTCTCCTCTATCACTCTCCTTCGGTCACCCTTTTTCACAACCTCCTTCCAATCAAACTCCCTAAGTAAGCTGTACTTACTTTTACTGAAACGGAAAAGCTTTTCCTCCTTAATACAAAAATTTGGAAAGTTAGCGGGGAAAGTCCTAACCCCATTCTAAACCTTCTCATACCATTCGTCTTTCTCGGCGTCAGCATCCAAATTATTTAGGGCGTCTACCTTTATGAGCCTGGACAACGCATCAGGGACAACGTTGTCGGTGCCTCTCCTGTGCTCAATATCGAAATTATATTGAGACAGTCGACACCCCCAACGAGCCAATCTTCCTGATGGGTTCTCCAGGTTCATGAACCACTTGATAGACGCATGGTCAGTGACTACCTTAAACCGACGTGAACCTAAATAAGCCTGAAATTTCTCCACTGAGAACAGAACGGCGAGAGCCTCCCTTTCGGTAGCGCTATAATTACGTTCAGCCTTACTTAAGGAACGGCTTACGTACACGATAGGGTGCTCGTTGCCATCAATGGTCTGTGAGAGCATTCCGCCCAATCCGTAGGAGAACGCGTCGCAGTGCACAGTAAAAGATTTGCCGAAATCTGGCAATGCCAGAATAGGTGCTGACACCAACAGAAGGTAACAGAAGGCAAGACCATTTTCAATGTCACTGGTCAGGTTGTGGTCGATCAGCCTATCCATAAGGAGCAGGCGCTCCGCACAACCCGAATGGCATGACCTTGAATTTAAACAACCCACGACCAGGGACAGTAAAACTTGTCTTCTCCTGCGACTCCTTACTTAACGGTATCTGCCAGAATGAGGAACTTAAATCAATCGATGTCAGGTATTTCACTTCCTTTAAACTGTCCGGAATTTGCGGAATGTACGGAATGGAATACGAATCTCCTTTCGTGATTGAATTTAATTTCCTACAATCCACGGTGGGCCGTACTGCTTAGTAAGGCGGCCATAATTGATTATTTAGTAAAGTGTTTGTTTTTTTCAATTGGAAGTGCTTTTAAAGCACACATGTAATTATATAGAATAATTAAATAAGACACATTTTGAGGAAATGAACACATAAATTAATTAATAAATAGAATTCCGGCTTAGAGCAAGAAGTCATGAATCAAATTGGTAATTAGTATTAGTGAATTTTGAACTATGTTATATTGCAAATAAGTCTTTGGCATCAAAACTTAATTAATGTTTTTTGCACTAAGCCGACCAAAGATAATTGACATAAGTAGATAAAAAATAAAACTAAGAAAAGTTCTGCTTGTACTCGATGTGGCCCATACTGACATCAAAGCCCCACTTTCCTATCAAAATAACGTCACCCATACATTATTGAGGAATAGCAGACAATACTTCTTTTTGAGATTTGACTATACGAGCCGCAGTATGGTCCAGCAAGCTTTGCAACTCCATCTCCGCCGTGGATTCAGCAACCCGTACGACCCCAGGATAGCATTTTTTCTTTGCTTTTACTACTTTTGTATACGATGGTAGAATGGTATTTTACCGAGAATTTATAAATTGGCGAAGCAACAAATATTAGTGCTTTGTCAATTTAGCTTCCGTTATGAGAGATAGCACTTTGTCAGAGTTCACTTCACTTGTACCGGGGTCTGATGTATCTGGTGACAGATTGGTGACTGCAGACTCATCCAACTGAGCTAGCACTGCAAGCCTTCTGCGTTGTGACCGCTTATTGTAAACCACGAAATCCTTTATTGGTCGCCCAGAAGCAACTCTGGCCCCCATGATGATGGCTGGTCGGAAATATCACGCGACATAATTTTGATCTCTGTGGAAATTTTCTGTCACACTCAACCACTTGAAATATTTATTAAGAACCGTGCTTTTCTTTCGAGAACTAGATTTCCATAAAATAACAAGTCGACTACAAATATACTTGATAACGTTCTCCAAATTGCTAATATCTACGTTATCTGCATCCGGCACCATATTTATTAACTGCTGTAACACTTGGCTTCATCATTCCGTGTCAGAACCACTTTTAGACAGTCAATCATCAAATATAAAAACCCCTTGAAAAGGATCCGACATATTTAACATCTGGAAAAAAAAGTAAAAAATAAATTTACTTTTGTTATTTTTACGTAGCGTTTGCTACGCTTCGGCTTGTGCGGGCGTAGCAGTCTTCTATCTAGTCAATCCGCAAACTTCCGCAAATAAAGGTTTATGGTCTTTAGTCTAGATATATTTCACTTTAAAATTAAGAAAAAAACATCATTCAATTTGATTAAGAACATAGTTAAAAGTTCAAGTAAACAATCAACCTACAGATTTTTCTAGTAAAATTAGATCCTAGCGTAGACCAATCGTAATTTCTATTATATACATAAATATGGCAAAAAAAGTAAATAAAATAAAACTACATACCTGACTTTTGAATGTTCATTGCTAAAAATTGACACTTATATCGCAAAATTATAAAAATAGCCGCTAACGACCGGTCACTTAATGAGTCACTGATAAGGGTATGCGTGCGAACGAGTGTTGTGTTCACTTTCGAATTGCGTTAGCGAATGAAAATAAATAGTTATCCGGGATCTATTTATAGTTAATTATACTGCATAAATCAACCAATGATATGACAGTATTCGATATTTAAAAATACAATATGCATTTTTTTAAATTATGACCTCTGAGCAGACCACGGTGCAATCTAGGCAGAAACGCCAATCGCCGTTTGCCTTGCGAACTAAAAGAGCAGGGTTATTCCACGGGCTTTCACACGGAGTGACAACGTCCAATTGCAGCATCCTATCGAGCTCCGAACTCAACGCTGCACGCTTTTCCGGTGACAGTGGATACTGCCGGGTCTTAATCGGTAATGTGTTTCCGGTGTCGATAGTATGCTCTATTAAACCTGTCCTACCTAACCCTTTCTCCTCAAATGAAATATCTCTAAATTTCCCTACTACTGCATCGGCAAGTTCCTTCTGCGGCGTACTTAAATGATCGTAAGACTGAATTGTATTCACTTGATCAGTAATACTGTTTATATTCTTAAAGTACGAGTCCGGCGTTATAATGTAATCGATGTTGTCAAATATCTCTGGCGCCAATCGAAATGATTGCCAAAAATCGATACCTAAAATGACGTCCGAAACAATGCAATGGGTACCACAAAAAATTTAATGACGTGTGTGACGTCCTTAAATGTCACCGGAACAAAAATACATCCAACTGTTTGGACCTCGACGCCATTTGCAACATTACATGTCGTCGGCTCACATGACTGTACCTTAAATCCAAATTTTTCAAAATCTAGATGTGCATTATTGCCTAAAATTGAAACTGATGCTCCTGAATCTAATAAACCGTAAATCTCAAAGTCATAAACTTTAAATTTTAAATAGGGCCGAATGTCATCTTTATTTGGTGCAAACATGACCGTAGCAATCGAATTATAATTACAAAATTTTGAAATAGCTCCATTGATTTTAAATTTGCTACGATCAAAATAATCTAGTTTTTTGAAGTCGGAACGTGTAGTGTGGGCTTAATACGTTTTTTACAATTCGGACAGTTGGCAATAATTACATCTGTCATTCCACAACCAAAACATCGCAATTTACTATCACGGGGCTTTGCTCTGCAAAGTCGAAAACTATGTTTAGTGCCTCCGCATTTGTAACAAACTGGTTGCTGTACATGTGTGGATCGAAACTGCGGACGCTGTATATTTCGTGATGTTGCAGTACTATGCTGCGCAAACGCACAAGTGCGTTTATTGCTGTTGTTGCCGGGAGACGACGATGAACCTGAATTTACAGAATTTACTGGCGTTGATTTGCCTTTATACACAAACTCGCTGGACAAAATGTTTGAGGCAGTCTTAGAAGGCTCAGTGAACAACTCAGCACGCTGTTTGGCACCTTCCAATTTGCGACAATTTTCTTTCAATTGAGACACGGATGTTATTTGCACTAATGCTAAATGTTGTGCTAATGTTGGCCGAATATTGTGCAACAGTATCTCCAATTTCATCTCCTCAGACAACGCAACCTTAAGACGGGAAAATAAACACGCCATAATCGAAAAATAAATGTGTACTGGTTCATTTAAACCTTGTGTTCTCAATCTAATTTCCCCTAATAACCTGTAATCGTAATCGATAGGATCAAATTCCTCTAACAATAACTTCTTAATATCCTTCCGGCAAGAGACCTGTTGTTTTATACCCCGGTACCATAATAAGGCTTGATCTGTAAACAGTTGTGCCGCTGAATGAAACGGTTTGATTTCTGAGACACCAAAAGCTAACTTAAGTTCTTCAATACGGTCTAAAAATGACCTGGGGTCAGTGCAACCATTAAACTTGACTCCCCATTTAGAAACATTTTTGTCACCCGTGCATTCAACATGCATCTCAGTGACCTCCGATGGATTAACTACACTTTGGTCTACAGTCGGCACTGATACTGATGATTCAATCCTAGCTAAAAGTGATTCTAACTTGTCACTAAGTAGTGATTTTAATTGTAAGTTGCCTACGTCATGGTCAACTTGAACTCTTAAAAGTCTGTAATACAGATGTGCACCTAATGCTCGAGATCTATTTAGTGAAAAACTGTCTTTGTCTTTAAAATATTTGTCCACCAAATCTGTTAACTGTCTTAACTTGTCTGAAACTATCTTTAACTCATTCTTTGCTTCAAAGGCCGTTTCCAAAACTGCCTGCGATGGACACTCAATACTTAACAACCGTAACTGTTTCCGAAGTCCTTCGACTGTACTATGTGGTGTTTCTGACCTTATCTGAACTTCATAGATTAACTCATCCTTATGCAGTGAGTGAAACTGAATAGTTCTATCCATTTTGCAATGTTATAACTGTATAGGTACTCTAAATTAGAATTGTTGGCAAAAGCTAATGTTATTACAATTTGTGTTGTCTAAAATTATTGCAATATATTCTTAATAAATATTTCAATTGTCTATTATTGTTTTTCTTATATGCACATCATGAAAACAATCAAGTAATGCTATCATTTGATTTCCAAAATAACTGTGGCAAATAAATTTTTGTATCACACTACAAACACGCTATAAAATAAGTAAGTAAGTAGGTAAATGACCTTCAAAATGTCAAAATGTGACACTAGTGCTCAAATTTATGCTTTTAAATATCAAATGTTTGTAACAAATTAATCTTTACTTAATGCAATAGCAATTTACTTTGAAATTTAACTTTATAAAATTGTATGTTTAAATTATGCAAAATGATTTGAAACAAAGTATAGTGCAATGAAAAAAAAGTACCTCAAAATATTATCAAAACCACAGATAAAAGGTTTTATGCTTTATAAAATACCATAAATCAGCACAGAAGTCGTACATACTTGTTCATTTAAAAAGAAATCACACAGTTTTATATAGGCTGAAGGCTATTTTAACCTCAAAATGTTTGTAAAAGTTTTCACAAATGAAATGATCAAAATATGCTGAAAACAACCGAAATACACGAAATCATCAGGAAATACAGTGTATAATAGCTAGATGATACACAACAGAAGCTAAATATGGTCTCTAAACTGGAAATTATAAACTATTTGGATAGTTGATGGCAAACTATAAAATTCCTAGAAAACTCCATAAAAAAATTACCAAAAAGGTCTCAAAACCATCAATTACACGGAAATGGGCGCCATTTGTCACATGCGTACCGAATGCCCGGAGAGTACGCCACGTGACAAAAACGGAATGGTACTAAAAATATGCAGAAACAGAAAGTAGGCAGAGTAAGATACTGAGAGACCTATGGAGTTATCTGGGACGATATTATAAGGAGCTTAATGAAACAGGTTAGTAATTATCACAGTATTTATTCCTATGCAGCTCTAGACATGATGTTATAAAATTGTGAATATAACTTTGCACATAATTCTTACTCTACGAAGAAAGATTTAGCTCAGCGGAAGGCTGGTCGTGTTACTTAAAATAATGGTTCTTATGTTATTAATTCACAATTCTTAGATGGTAAGTTGTTAGTCCCTAGTTATAGAGTTGCCATCAATTCCAATCTCAGAGTTCAAATAACTATAATTGATATCCTAATTCCCTAATATTTACATGTTGTCTACAGACCTTGATCGGGAGAAAACCTTCCTTCCTGGACGATCGCCTCGAGGAAGTCCCAGGTTGGCAGACAGTGGAGCGGTCCCAGAACACTGCGTCGCGAGCCACAGTATCCTCGGTCAGCTCACAGCAGCTTGACAACGTCTAGCTGAATCATCGTGCCTATGGCACGCCTTCTAAAGGTGGGTTTCACCTGTTATGTCCTACTTCTCTACTTGTATAAATTTACTGAATGATCCAAAACCTAATAATAAATTTATTCTTACAGATCTTAAAGGAGAGTTCCTGCCAAACTTTGAATGACTAAATAAGTTACTTTATAGCTTTTGTACCTGAATATGGTTGGAATCAGAATCGGAATAAACGGAATGAAATCCTACAGAAACTCAGAAAGAAAATGGGCTGGTACCCTTCCTTGCTACAAAAATATAAATCACTCAATTAAATGAATAAATCCATTAATTAAACTGAACCAATACATTAAATTAATTTAATTTAATTTAATCTAATCTAATTATATCTTCCCAGTCCAGCGGAGAACTTCAAGGAAAACCCCTGGTAATCTCGACGCTGAAGCATTCCCTCCTCTCCACGTGTGAAAACATAAAGTTTCTTTCACCGAAATATGACTGAAAATAAGTACTATATCTCCACAAGAGGTGTACAATTAATTTATTGAGGATGATTACATCACTGTCCTCCTGTTCAACTCTGATTTTGGAATGAGCCCTCGTCTTGAAAGATAGTCAGATCAAGAATGCAGTCAAAATGCATAGATTGCAACAAGACCTAGTTAGGAGATATAAATAATTAACTAATTAACAAATCACTTCATAAAAATAACTTTTTGACTCCAATGTGTTTGTTTATTTATTGTTTGTTTATTTATTAAATGCTATTTACCATTTCCTCTATTTACTGAATAATTCCTCCTATCTATTATCACCCTAATCCAAAGGTAATTTCTCCTAACGCGGCAACACCAACCTACAAAACTATGGTGTTGACGTTTGACAGCTAAATTAAAATACGGTAATGCCAATATCACCCAAAATATTTCCCCAGTCTTCAAGTTCCGTTTCACGCAAGTAATGCTACGTGACAATACCCCCCTTCCCGATGAAAGGTTTAACGTAGGTAAACCGATCGCTGCCCTCAGCGACCTTAATACCATATTCATCCCCTGAAGACTGGTGAAATTAAAACTAACTAACATCTATCAATCCAGAACAAACAATCCTATTAGCTTCTACAACACAACGGCAATGTTGTATTGTAGAGGCTAATTTCCCACAGCCAGGACCGATGATCAGCATTCTACAATATATTTCCCTTCTTGTCCGGGCGAAAACTTCTGCAAAATAAACCTGAAATTAAACTACAAAATCGGAATACCGAAACTGTATTATCTACTAAACCTTACCCTTACCAAAATATCTAAATCATCTATATTACACAGACTCAACAGAAACATCTCAGCGCGCGTCTGAGGGGACAAAATAATATCCCGAGCGTACGTCCCGGAATAACTAAAAGTACCGAAATACATCAAAAAATTGCATCCACACATGTACCGAAGCAAGCCAGTGTTGAATGCGAAAACAGAAAACATAACATAATAAATGATAAGGTAAATACTTCCTATCACGGTAAACTTAATCACATGTTAAAGACTGAATACTCAAGCTGTTATAGAGTTAAGATTGAGCCGCCCTAAATATTATTCTAACATACTTTAACTTTCATACTTCTCGCTCTTAAACGGTAGTGATACAGTACTAACTGTTCATCACGCCTTACAATTTGTGATTAAATATTTATCTTAATATTTAACACTAAATGCTAACTACAATCTTATTGACATACAGAATCTCTGTTAAACTTTCAAGTCTTTAATGTGCCAAGAACCTATCGGATGTCCATCCATCCGCTCTAACTCGTAAACTAAAGGTGATAATACTGTCTTAACTCTACATTTCTCGTACTTAGGCGCGAGTTTAGCCATTTTAAACTTTGAGGCATCGCTTTGTACATAGCAACGTTTCCAGACAGTATCACCTACTGAAAATTTAGCTGAACGTCGTCTTAAATTATAATGCGTAGCATTATTTGCATGTGCTTTTAGAAGTTGGGCACGTACTTGTCCGAAAATACCCTCCAAAGTACCAAATTCACCGGCATATTCTTCACGGGGAATGGCAACACTATACTCCTGATCCGAGTCCTTGTATAACAAACCATTTATGACTGGCTCCCGTGCGTGTACTAGGAAAAAGGGAGAGAACCCTGTGGACTCGTTCACTGCACTGTTCAAAGCGAACTGTATACGGTACAGTTGTTCGTCCCAAGAACGGTGGTTCTCCTCTACGTACGACGCTACAGCAGTCATAATTGTTTTGTTGTACCGCTCTACTAAATTGACTTGGGGTGTATAGCGTGGTCCATAATGAATTTTCGGAACGTTGTAACGCTTCAAAAGAAGCTTAAACTCTGATCCCGTGAATTGCACACCATTATCTGCAATCACGGTCTCAGGCACACCATGTGCTAAAATAACGCCGTTTTCAAAATGTTTAGCAACCAAAGCGCTAGTTGCACGACGAAGCGGAAAAAGTATCGTGTACTTCGAAAAGCAACATTTCACCACCAACAAAAATGTGTAACCAGAACGAGAGCGAGGAAGAGGACCCACTAAATCTATTGAGACCATCTGAAACGGTCTGTGACACACTTTTGGCTGACCCATCAACCCTGGAGTTTGTCACTGCGAGTGTTTGTAGGCACAACACACGTCGCAAGCCTTAACAAAATCGACAACATCCTTGTGCATGCCTGGCCAAAAGTATGTCAGAGATAGCCGCCGGTGTGTCTTAAACACGCCAAAATGCGCGGCTGTGGACTCACAATGGTTCTCCTCTATCACTCTCCTTCGGTCACCCTTTTTCACAACCTCCTTCCAATCAAACTCCCTAAGTAAGCTGTACTTACTTTTACTGAAACGGAAAAGCTTTTCCTCCTTAATACAAAAATTTGGAAAGTTAGCGGGGAAAGTCCTAACCCCATTCTAAACCTTCTCATACCATTCGTCTTTCTCGGCGTCAGCATCCAAATTATTTAGGGCGTCTACCTTTATGAGCCTGGACAACGCATCAGGGACAACGTTGTCGGTGCCTCTCCTGTGCTCAATATCGAAATTATATTGAGACAGTCGACACCCCCAACGAGCCAATCTTCCTGATGGGTTCTCCAGGTTCATGAACCACTTGATAGACGCATGGTCAGTGACTACCTTAAACCGACGTGAACCTAAATAAGCCTGAAATTTCTCCACTGAGAACAGAACGGCGAGAGCCTCCCTTTCGGTAGCGCTATAATTACGTTCAGCCTTACTTAAGGAACGGCTTACGTACACGATAGGGTGCTCGTTGCCATCAATGGTCTGTGAGAGCATTCCGCCCAATCCGTAGGAGAACGCGTCGCAGTGCACAGTAAAAGATTTGCCGAAATCTGGCAATGCCAGAATAGGTGCTGACACCAACAGAAGGTAACAGAAGGCAAGACCATTTTCAATGTCACTGGTCAGGTTGTGGTCGATCAGCCTATCCATAAGGAGCAGGCGCTCCGCACAACCCGAATGGCATGACCTTGAATTTAAACAACCCACGACCAGGGACAGTAAAACTTGTCTTCTCCTGCGACTCCTTACTTAACGGTATCTGCCAGAATGAGGAACTTAAATCAATCGATGTCAGGTATTTCACTTCCTTTAAACTGTCCGGAATTTGCGGAATGTACGGAATGGAATACGAATCTCCTTTCGTGATTGAATTTAATTTCCTACAATCCACGGTGGGCCGTACTGCTTAGTAAGGCGGCCATAATTGATTATTTAGTAAAGTGTTTGTTTTTTTCAATTGGAAGTGCTTTTAAAGCACACATGTAATTATATAGAATAATTAAATAAGACACATTTTGAGGAAATGAACACATAAATTAATTAATAAATAGAATTCCGGCTTAGAGCAAGAAGTCATGAATCAAATTGGTAATTAGTATTAGTGAATTTTGAACTATGTTATATTGCAAATAAGTCTTTGGCATCAAAACTTAATTAATGTTTTTTGCACTAAGCCGACCAAAGATAATTGACATAAGTAGATAAAAAATAAAACTAAGAAAAGTTCTGCTTGTACTCGATGTGGCCCATACTGACATCAAAGCCCCACTTTCCTATCAAAATAACGTCACCCATACATTATTGAGGAATAGCAGACAATACTTCTTTTTGAGATTTGACTATACGAGCCGCAGTATGGTCCAGCAAGCTTTGCAACTCCATCTCCGCCGTGGATTCAGCAACCCGTACGACCCCAGGATAGCATTTTTTCTTTGCTTTTACTACTTTTGTATACGATGGTAGAATGGTATTTTACCGAGAATTTATAAATTGGCGAAGCAACAAATATTAGTGCTTTGTCAATTTAGCTTCCGTTATGAGAGATAGCACTTTGTCAGAGTTCACTTCACTTGTACCGGGGTCTGATGTATCTGGTGACAGATTGGTGACTGCAGACTCATCCAACTGAGCTAGCACTGCAAGCCTTCTGCGTTGTGACCGCTTATTGTAAACCACGAAATCCTTTATTGGTCGCCCAGAAGCAACTCTGGCCCCCATGATGATGGCTGGTCGGAAATATCACGCGACATAATTTTGATCTCTGTGGAAATTTTCTGTCACACTCAACCACTTGAAATATTTATTAAGAACCGTGCTTTTCTTTCGAGAACTAGATTTCCATAAAATAACAAGTCGACTACAAATATACTTGATAACGTTCTCCAAATTGCTAATATCTACGTTATCTGCATCCGGCACCATATTTATTAACTGCTGTAACACTTGGCTTCATCATTCCGTGTCAGAACCACTTTTAGACAGTCAATCATCAAATATAAAAACCCCTTGAAAAGGATCCGACATATTTAACATCTGGAAAAAAAAGTAAAAAATAAATTTACTTTTGTTATTTTTACGTAGCGTTTGCTACGCTTCGGCTTGTGCGGGCGTAGCAGTCTTCTATCTAGTCAATCCGCAAACTTCCGCAAATAAAGGTTTATGGTCTTTAGTCTAGATATATTTCACTTTAAAATTAAGAAAAAAACATCATTCAATTTGATTAAGAACATAGTTAAAAGTTCAAGTAAACAATCAACCTACAGATTTTTCTAGTAAAATTAGATCCTAGCGTAGACCAATCGTAATTTCTATTATATACATAAATATGGCAAAAAAAGTAAATAAAATAAAACTACATACCTGACTTTTGAATGTTCATTGCTAAAAATTGACACTTATATCGCAAAATTATAAAAATAGCCGCTAACGACCGGTCACTTAATGAGTCACTGATAAGGGTATGCGTGCGAACGAGTGTTGTGTTCACTTTCGAATTGCGTTAGCGAATGAAAATAAATAGTTATCCGGGATCTATTTATAGTTAATTATACTGCATAAATCAACCAATGATATGACAGTATTCGATATTTAAAAATACAATATGCATTTTTTTAAATTATGACCTCTGAGCAGACCACGGTGCAATCTAGGCAGAAACGCCAATCGCCGTTTGCCTTGCGAACTAAAAGAGCAGGGTTATTCCACGGGCTTTCACACGGAGTGACAACGTCCAATTGCAGCATCCTATCGAGCTCCGAACTCAACGCTGCACGCTTTTCCGGTGACAGTGGATACTGCCGGGTCTTAATCGGTAATGTGTTTCCGGTGTCGATAGTATGCTCTATTAAACCTGTCCTACCTAACCCTTTCTCCTCAAATGAAATATCTCTAAATTTCCCTACTACTGCATCGGCAAGTTCCTTCTGCGGCGTACTTAAATGATCGTAAGACTGAATTGTATTCACTTGATCAGTAATACTGTTTATATTCTTAAAGTACGAGTCCGGCGTTATAATGTAATCGATGTTGTCAAATATCTCTGGCGCCAATCGAAATGATTGCCAAAAATCGATACCTAAAATGACGTCCGAAACAATGCAATGGGTACCACAAAAAATTTAATGACGTGTGTGACGTCCTTAAATGTCACCGGAACAAAAATACATCCAACTGTTTGGACCTCGACGCCATTTGCAACATTACATGTCGTCGGCTCACATGACTGTACCTTAAATCCAAATTTTTCAAAATCTAGATGTGCATTATTGCCTAAAATTGAAACTGATGCTCCTGAATCTAATAAACCGTAAATCTCAAAGTCATAAACTTTAAATTTTAAATAGGGCCGAATGTCATCTTTATTTGGTGCAAACATGACCGTAGCAATCGAATTATAATTACAAAATTTTGAAATAGCTCCATTGATTTTAAATTTGCTACGATCAAAATAATCTAGTTTTTTGAAGTCGGAACGTGTAGTGTGGGCTTAATACGTTTTTTACAATTCGGACAGTTGGCAATAATTACATCTGTCATTCCACAACCAAAACATCGCAATTTACTATCACGGGGCTTTGCTCTGCAAAGTCGAAAACTATGTTTAGTGCCTCCGCATTTGTAACAAACTGGTTGCTGTACATGTGTGGATCGAAACTGCGGACGCTGTATATTTCGTGATGTTGCAGTACTATGCTGCGCAAACGCACAAGTGCGTTTATTGCTGTTGTTGCCGGGAGACGACGATGAACCTGAATTTACAGAATTTACTGGCGTTGATTTGCCTTTATACACAAACTCGCTGGACAAAATGTTTGAGGCAGTCTTAGAAGGCTCAGTGAACAACTCAGCACGCTGTTTGGCACCTTCCAATTTGCGACAATTTTCTTTCAATTGAGACACGGATGTTATTTGCACTAATGCTAAATGTTGTGCTAATGTTGGCCGAATATTGTGCAACAGTATCTCCAATTTCATCTCCTCAGACAACGCAACCTTAAGACGGGAAAATAAACACGCCATAATCGAAAAATAAATGTGTACTGGTTCATTTAAACCTTGTGTTCTCAATCTAATTTCCCCTAATAACCTGTAATCGTAATCGATAGGATCAAATTCCTCTAACAATAACTTCTTAATATCCTTCCGGCAAGAGACCTGTTGTTTTATACCCCGGTACCATAATAAGGCTTGATCTGTAAACAGTTGTGCCGCTGAATGAAACGGTTTGATTTCTGAGACACCAAAAGCTAACTTAAGTTCTTCAATACGGTCTAAAAATGACCTGGGGTCAGTGCAACCATTAAACTTGACTCCCCATTTAGAAACATTTTTGTCACCCGTGCATTCAACATGCATCTCAGTGACCTCCGATGGATTAACTACACTTTGGTCTACAGTCGGCACTGATACTGATGATTCAATCCTAGCTAAAAGTGATTCTAACTTGTCACTAAGTAGTGATTTTAATTGTAAGTTGCCTACGTCATGGTCAACTTGAACTCTTAAAAGTCTGTAATACAGATGTGCACCTAATGCTCGAGATCTATTTAGTGAAAAACTGTCTTTGTCTTTAAAATATTTGTCCACCAAATCTGTTAACTGTCTTAACTTGTCTGAAACTATCTTTAACTCATTCTTTGCTTCAAAGGCCGTTTCCAAAACTGCCTGCGATGGACACTCAATACTTAACAACCGTAACTGTTTCCGAAGTCCTTCGACTGTACTATGTGGTGTTTCTGACCTTATCTGAACTTCATAGATTAACTCATCCTTATGCAGTGAGTGAAACTGAATAGTTCTATCCATTTTGCAATGTTATAACTGTATAGGTACTCTAAATTAGAATTGTTGGCAAAAGCTAATGTTATTACAATTTGTGTTGTCTAAAATTATTGCAATATATTCTTAATAAATATTTCAATTGTCTATTATTGTTTTTCTTATATGCACATCATGAAAACAATCAAGTAATGCTATCATTTGATTTCCAAAATAACTGTGGCAAATAAATTTTTGTATCACACTACAAACACGCTATAAAATAAGTAAGTAAGTAGGTAAATGACCTTCAAAATGTCAAAATGTGACACTAGTGCTCAAATTTATGCTTTTAAATATCAAATGTTTGTAACAAATTAATCTTTACTTAATGCAATAGCAATTTACTTTGAAATTTAACTTTATAAAATTGTATGTTTAAATTATGCAAAATGATTTGAAACAAAGTATAGTGCAATGAAAAAAAAGTACCTCAAAATATTATCAAAACCACAGATAAAAGGTTTTATGCTTTATAAAATACCATAAATCAGCACAGAAGTCGTACATACTTGTTCATTTAAAAAGAAATCACACAGTTTTATATAGGCTGAAGGCTATTTTAACCTCAAAATGTTTGTAAAAGTTTTCACAAATGAAATGATCAAAATATGCTGAAAACAACCGAAATACACGAAATCATCAGGAAATACAGTGTATAATAGCTAGATGATACACAACAGAAGCTAAATATGGTCTCTAAACTGGAAATTATAAACTATTTGGATAGTTGATGGCAAACTATAAAATTCCTAGAAAACTCCATAAAAAAATTACCAAAAAGGTCTCAAAACCATCAATTACACGGAAATGGGCGCCATTTGTCACATGCGTACCGAATGCCCGGAGAGTACGCCACGTGACAAAAACGGAATGGTACTAAAAATATGCAGAAACAGAAAGTAGGCAGAGTAAGATACTGAGAGACCTATGGAGTTATCTGGGACGATATTATAAGGAGCTTAATGAAACAGGTTAGTAATTATCACAGTATTTATTCCTATGCAGCTCTAGACATGATGTTATAAAATTGTGAATATAACTTTGCACATAATTCTTACTCTACGAAGAAAGATTTAGCTCAGCGGAAGGCTGGTCGTGTTACTTAAAATAATGGTTCTTATGTTATTAATTCACAATTCTTAGATGGTAAGTTGTTAGTCCCTAGTTATAGAGTTGCCATCAATTCCAATCTCAGAGTTCAAATAACTATAATTGATATCCTAATTCCCTAATATTTACATGTTGTCTACAGACCTTGATCGGGAGAAAACCTTCCTTCCTGGACGATCGCCTCGAGGAAGTCCCAGGTTGGCAGACAGTGGAGCGGTCCCAGAACACTGCGTCGCGAGCCACAGTATCCTCGGTCAGCTCACAGCAGCTTGACAACGTCTAGCTGAATCATCGTGCCTATGGCACGCCTTCTAAAGGTGGGTTTCACCTGTTATGTCCTACTTCTCTACTTGTATAAATTTACTGAATGATCCAAAACCTAATAATAAATTTATTCTTACAGATCTTAAAGGAGAGTTCCTGCCAAACTTTGAATGACTAAATAAGTTACTTTATAGCTTTTGTACCTGAATATGGTTGGAATCAGAATCGGAATAAACGGAATGAAATCCTACAGAAACTCAGAAAGAAAATGGGCTGGTACCCTTCCTTGCTACAAAAATATAAATCACTCAATTAAATGAATAAATCCATTAATTAAACTGAACCAATACATTAAATTAATTTAATTTAATTTAATCTAATCTAATTATATCTTCCCAGTCCAGCGGAGAACTTCAAGGAAAACCCCTGGTAATCTCGACGCTGAAGCATTCCCTCCTCTCCACGTGTGAAAACATAAAGTTTCTTTCACCGAAATATGACTGAAAATAAGTACTATATCTCCACAAGAGGTGTACAATTAATTTATTGAGGATGATTACATCACTGTCCTCCTGTTCAACTCTGATTTTGGAATGAGCCCTCGTCTTGAAAGATAGTCAGATCAAGAATGCAGTCAAAATGCATAGATTGCAACAAGACCTAGTTAGGAGATATAAATAATTAACTAATTAACAAATCACTTCATAAAAATAACTTTTTGACTCCAATGTGTTTGTTTATTTATTGTTTGTTTATTTATTAAATGCTATTTACCATTTCCTCTATTTACTGAATAATTCCTCCTATCTATTATCACCCTAATCCAAAGGTAATTTCTCCTAACGCGGCAACACCAACCTACAAAACTATGGTGTTGACGTTTGACAGCTAAATTAAAATACGGTAATGCCAATATCACCCAAAATATTTCCCCAGTCTTCAAGTTCCGTTTCACGCAAGTAATGCTACGTGACAACAGGGAGGCACCGCACTTTTAGCCGGTCTCAACTAGCCTGACGTTATAAAGTTATATGGAAACCCACACTGTGGTAAGTGCACATCTTTACCTTATGGCCTAGGGCTGATAGGTTAGCTTTCAATTTATATTTATTTTGTTTACAACTGCAATTCTTGTTGCAGGATTTTTATTTCTAGTTTCAACTACTGGATTTGACCGTGAGGGGGCTGCAGACTCGAACCGCATGGGCGCGGCCTGCTTGCCACGTGTTGCGACTTAGGGAGGCTCGGTGCATTAGCGCGCCTCTTCGCTTATAGCCTAGTGTTTGAGTCTTTGCCTGCCATTCACCCTCACATCACCTACACACCTGGCTTCACGCACACTTCACCCTAGATAGAGAGGGTAGACCGCTCAAACTTATAACACACATAAATTATAGCTCCGTGTTTCTAAAATTAAATTAAGTGTACTACACTTGTCTTAATCGCGAGAGTGCTATTTGATATATGGACTGGTGTGAATATTTTGCATTACTAGTAAAGTTTACTGAGAAAAGATAGAAAAACCGATAAAAACTTAGCTAAAATTAAACCGGCGTAACAGCCCATAGTGTCTGATTTTGTGTCGACTGTGAGCAAAAGCGAAAAAAATAAAAACAGTGATTTATACCCAGAAAGGTAACGCCTAATAATTCCATTTCTAACATCTCTAACACAAATACTATAAAAAATAATTTAAGCAATTAGTTAGATTGTTCACAACGCCATCTACAGACAAGCTACAACTCTACATAACGTTTGGACGTCCGCCGATCTATAACCTGTTAATCATTCACAAGCACTTATCTCTAGCGTCAACAATTAGAGGGCGCTTATTTTAAAAATGACGAATACCTGCTCGGGATGTTTACAGGAAATCTCTGACAGAAGCTTTCTAACATGCTCCTTATGCAAAAATAACTATGATTTGGAGTGCGCAAGCGTATCTACTCAACGATTCTATAATATCATGACTGTAGAATCTAAATAGGCGTGGAAATGCCACTCATGTCGTTCAAAAATGCCAAAAAGTGATAACACAAATACACCTATCCGGCTGCGGGACGTTGAAATTACCAACCAACTTCCCAGCCACTCACCGGGACCAGCTGTTGGCGGCCGCGCGCGTGCGCCGCGGGATCACCTCGGCAGGCCTGGGTCTCGACTCTGATGCGCATCGACTTCATATTAATGAGAAGCTAACTCACACGAATCGCCAGCTCTTCTACAAAGCGCGTGGAGAAGCGTTCCGCGCTAATTGGAGGTTCGTTTGGACTCGAGATGGGAAAGTATATGCGCGAAAAGAGCAGGGCTCACCGCGGTGTCGATTGCGCACTGAGGACGATTTAGTACGAGTTTTTGGGCAATGATCCTGTCTGCTCCACTAAAAGCCAATTTATGCCATTGTTTTAGCTATTGCTTACAACCTGTTAGAGCGATTTATGTTTTGTATTTACTGTACATTTTGTTATATTGTCTATTACTTTCATGTGTATGCTATAGTGAAATAATACCTCTCCGTATATACTTCCTGTTAATAATTATATATGTATATACAAAGCTTGACACTACTTTAAAAAGTACCCATTGTAACGCATTTTTATGCTTTTATATGGTCACTTTTCTAATTGCAACTACTGTGCAACCCTACTATTTTGATATAAAGTTGTGTGTATGCAAACTATTGCCCTTTAATTTATTAACGCATGAAGAAATCGCTGCTCAATGGTCTCAAGAAACCGCTTCACCTAACAATACTTGTACTTGTTCATATTCATTATTTTTATCGTATTATAAGGATTTATATAAATATGCTTACTCTACTCTACTTGTCCATATTGTGTAGGTACATGTTTGCGGAGCTCTAAAAACTGGCGTCACGCGACAATGCTTCGTCAATTTTATTCCTGTCATGCTGCAAGTTCATCACAAATGTTTACTCGTTTGTCATTCAGTACATTAAGTCCAAGAATGTATCAATTGGTTTATTAAACCCCGGATCTCTGGGAACACGCCACGACGAGTTTGTTGCGGCTATGGCACAACATAACGTGGATCTCATGGCTATCAATGAGACCTGGCTGCGAGACGGCGAGGAGGCGCGCGCAGGGTGGCTTCAGTTAGAAGAATTACTCAAATCAATTTTTGTTACTGTTCCCAAAAAAAATGTTTAAAGTTTTAATTAAATGAGTAAAAAACCAGAAATTCATGATTTCTGATATAGTATATTAAAATTAGGTATTAAATTTATTTTTTATTTTTATTAATTTAAATCTATTAAAATAAACAAAAAAACAAAAATAAGACGGTATAAATCTTGGGACAGTAACAAAAAAGACACTGGTAACAAAATAAAAAATGTAAGGCTAAGTTCATATCACTAAACACAAAATCAGCACAATAAACTTGTAAATTTTCTTGAAAAGCCGTTAGGTTAAAATAAGATACTGAAGTAGATAACTATTTAAATGATTTATTTATTATTTGGGTGACAAGAAATCAAACATAAGTCATTTATCTTACAGAACACTTGTGGCTTTTTTAAGTCTGTCTTGCCCTGTACGACAATAAAAACATGCCTTTATATTTTTTCCTCCTTTGTTACCCACTTTTCCTCCCATACGAAACCACGCCAAAGTAACAAAAAAGAAGTAACAAAATACTACTTCAACTACTTTGAAAAATTGTGGACGGCTGAAATTTAACTAAATATCCGTTTATTTTACACCAATTTTTAATTACTATGCCATAAATTTAAGATAATTATGATTTTTTATGTACTTATCTCGAAACAATGGTATCAAAAACGGAACTAGCCTTTCGCACAGCAGGTATCAACGTGTTTTACGGGCTATGAATTTCGATACGACTGGCGTCAAACAAAATGAAGGCATTTAAACACATGCTAAAGTATAGCCAGATGCAAAATCAATTAATTTTGGTAGATTAAAATCATGTTGCTTAAAATGGGTAAAAAAAAGAAATTTGTTTTGGAACTTTTTCTGGGACAAGATTTAAAAATTATTTTCTACTAGATGCTTGCCGCAAATGAAATAAATACATTGTAAAATGAAACTTAATACGACGAGACAGAGATTAAAATCAAAAGCTTCTTATAGGTTCTTTGACCGTGATGAAAATAATTAAGTTTCAATCAGCGGATTCACGAATGGGACACATAGGTTTTCATACATTTGAAATCTTAATGTTTTGGTTTTAATTTTATTTTAAATTAAGTATGAGTTTTTATTGAGTTGTTTTAATTTCCTCTATTAGCCAATAAAATGAAGTTTATTTCAAAAATTCTATCTAATCGCTTTTAACAGACTAAATATTTTTTTTCTAAATTCAAACTTGTGGGACACTGCGCAATGTGCTGTGGCCAAAAAAAAAAGAAATGCTCACTTATGGTATACATAACGAGTTAGAAAGAGATGTCCTTATAGGTATTCATTCGTTTTCCTTCGTGTTGCCAAAAGCAAATTTGAATGGACCGCTATTCTCCCGCCATTTGGACCCCTACGCGAACCTCCAGTACTACCAAATTAAAAAGTCGATAAACCAATAGTACATTTTGTGTCAGGGTGACTTTAACATTTAGTAGCTTTATTAGTTTGACGGTGTTGTGAATATATTATATCGATATTTTCAGATTTCCAAGAGATGAGAACTTGATAGCAGAATGGATTCGGCGAGTAGACAGGGAAAATTTGATACCGAAGAGATACAGCAAACTATGGCAAAGGAACAGACAGTCACGCGAGTGGTCCTGTAACCCTTTTTTTGGTTGGTTGCCATCCCCAATATTTTAATTAAAACATTGTTGAATTATTGAACTTATTTGAAATAACTATCATTGACCTGCTTTGAACAAAAAACTTCAAATACCTATAAGCTGCTAAAGTTTAGCGTAACGTAATTATAATGTTTAAAGGCCAATTTTTTTAATCTCCAGATAACACTTTCTGTAAGATAAATTTTAGCTCTCTTTTTTTCTTTCATATGACAAAAAGCTGATGTCAAATTTTTTATTTCGGGACAAGTTTTTATTGACGACTGTATTTTTTTCACTGTCTTTATTAAATTATCAAGACCAAACTAAAGAGTCCCATCTCGGTGGGTCTACGTTAAGTACAGCTGAGGATTCTGTTGCCACCTTCCGGTTCTATTATCAGATCTGTCCATTGACACAATAATATTACATTGTCATCGGGTTTACATAAGTATTCCAAACTTCAGTTCAATTAAACACCGGAAAGTAGATGAAAAATGGTCTGCAAATTTTGAAATGGACAAGTTCCTTATTATTGTGAACATTGGAACATTGCAAGTTACTAAATGTAAGCTTGTAAAAAAAGGAAAGTGATAACTTTCACTGCCACATGCTTTTACTTGGCAATTAGAAAAATCAGCCCTTAAATCATTAGAAGAATTTACAACTGTGAAATTGAATCGATATCGATATTATTGTCGACTCGGCTACAACACTCGCGTTCACAGATCCTTCTGACAACACGATGGAAAACGAAAGAATACCCATAAGGACATCTCTAGAAAAAGGTCAAATATACGTCTTTATCTCGGTGACCTGTCGTTTCGCCGAGTTTAATTACGCAGATTTTTGTTTCGCAGACAACTATTGGTGTCGTAAACCTTAACATATTATTTTGCCTAGGGTTCATGTAATACACATATTCGTTACGACAAAGTCTTATCATTATTTATAGCCAGTGATAATTCGAGAGACAGACGTCACAGTTCATATCATGCTATTGACGGAGGGAATGCAGTGTCTCTAACATTCATCCTCCCCAAGTACCCTCCCGAGCCTAAAAATGGGCACACAGCCCGGGACGGTCCACCATAAGCCCTCCCCCTGACCGTTCACCACTCGCCAATCCAAGAGACACAATCATGATCCTGCACCAGGCAGCGATCTCTACAGTGCGCCCGTAATCAGCGCACTGTAGTCTAAATTCACATAACTACAGACAATGACTCTGTGTCTCGTTCCATCATAGGCTTTGCAATCTTACCGATGGTTATAGAACTAGATACTTAATTGATATCACTCACCAATCATTGTAATACTTGCCACACAAAGTATTATCCTGCTCCTTACAGGAGCCGTTAGCAATTTTATCTATCCTCTCTGCTTGACCACACCTCTCATCGTTCATCTTTTCCTAACCTCGCCTACCCGCCAACAACTATCTGACATTCCCTCTCGGAGTTGCCAGTCATAATTATTTCATTAAAAATATTAAAGGACTAAGGTGTTCACTCACAAACATCTTTCATTCATATCGCGAACATTCGCGACACTCCCGGCAACGAAGAAACTTAGAATCAGGCGAAGAGCTGGCGGGTTCCATTTACCAATTTTACCAAACAAACAACAAACAAACAAATAACAAATTTAATAATTCAGAACAATGATAATTGTTCGGTATCAAAATTGACAACACACTTCAATTCTCCATCAATAAAACTGATCAATACTATGATTGACACGTTAAAATTTATGAATTCGAATCACAAAATTCTTATTTATTTAGAATGTTCAAGATATAACGGTTATAACATAAACAAATATACTAGATTTAATATCTTAAGTAATATTTTATCTTGTATGCATTTGACATTTCTTTTTAATCTGTGGGACGGACTTCGCTTGACTTGACCCTTGTAATCTGTGGATATCTGTTCTGTTGAATTATTGTCTATAACCTGGCACTGACTATCGAAAAATAAAATGTATTTGTATTCACCGAATATTTGCAGTTCAAACAGTTACACAGCATGCTACTGCAAAATAATTAACGAAAAGAACGTGTCATTGCCTTTGGCAACTCAACCCAACTCATCAAGTAAAAACAAGTAAGTTTACATAATGTCAACTAATTTATGATATTAGAATGCATTTGAATTAACTCGTTCACTCAAATTAATAACATCCTAATAACTTATTCCTTTCAATAAAATAGTCAATGTTGAAAATTACTTTTGATAACCAATACGTACATGTCGACTTTATTACTAAATTGATTTATCTGTTTTGTTTCAGATTCTCTCTTTGTTGTTGAAGAAGGAATACACCTACTAACATCATATTACTGAACATCTGCCTGTTGGACTTATGTCTTATGATGGCAAAATGTTTATAAGGATCCAATGAAACTTTTCTCATATGCAGATATACTAGGCCTTTGCAATTTAAAAGAACTGATTATCCTCGCCCGTTTTAAACTGACAAGTGAAGTGATTATGGAGTGAAGTGAAGTGCACCTTATTTAGTTTGAAAAACATCCAAATGTCTCGTTAAACTGACCCTCTATTAAACTAATTTCCCTTCTTTGTTTGTTATAAACTAATTTTGAATTAAACAATGTATAACTTAAGTTTTCCTTGTATTTAACCTAATTGAAATAGAAAAGCATGATTTGCTCTGTTTTCTAAAGATTAGACCGTCTATTAAATTTATAAAAATTTATTTATTGTTACAACTTTAGATATTTAAGTGCGCTATGTTGACAAACTTCTATTTCACTTCATGCTAGTGTTATGTTATTGCAACCCTCCAAAATGTACTACATATGTTAAGATTATAAAATGATAAGTTTACAAAGTTGAGATAGCGACTAAGATTGTCTCTTTCTATTTTTTCTTTTACCAAATAATTATGAATTGTTTAATGTTTAGCTACCCCTGCCTTTACGTTCCCTGCTATAAGACATATTGAAAATGTATAGTTGAATTTATAATCGCAAATGTATATTTTGAATCACCGTAACTAGTCACAGATTAGGGTTAAGGTACAGTTTCACTGAGCGTGTGGAATCCCCGCATATTTCCTCTGTTTTCTTTTAGCGTTTAGCGTTCGTAGTGAAAAAGTGAAGAAGTTATAAATGTTGATGAAGAAAATAAAAGTCAATTACATATACCTATTTTTGTTTCATTTACCGATATTTAGATGATAATTTCTACCGAATCCTAATTTTTATGATTGACAACAAAGAATGTCATACTATTTCATCCACATTTGACATACCTAGGTAACGAAAGTGAATTCACTAATTATCCCTATTAAAAAGTGAAAATTAAACTCCTTGTTTTGTTATCTAACCAAAAGTATTATTTTGTATCGATTATTTACTTTGGTTCACTCTCTCTTTTTTAAATACAAACTTATTTATAAACGTTAATAATGAAATCCCATTTCATTTATTCCAGTACCTAGATTCACTTCAATCATTTCATTCCGCCAATACCGATAATCTAAGTCAATAGGTATATGTCAAGTCTATAGTCGATAGCTATTATCGATTAATCCGTTTCAAACATTATCTGATCATTCCGCGTTTTGTTCCACAACCATATTACAATTATTATCTTTTATCAATCTGATTAGGTTTCCATTATTCAAACTTGATATTCTAAAATATCTCTTACATAAATAAAGAAAATGTCACATCGACTATTTTTATAAAACGATATCTCTTATGAAACGGAATATAATTTTGTTATAGCAACACTAAACTTTCTAATGTAATATTACCAAATTGAATTTTAGGTCTAGGCTGTATGGATTGATGACTTTAGCCTTTTCCTTCGGAACAAATTTTAAACAACAATTTCATAACCTATAAATTCCGTGAACTGAAAATTATAAATCACGGCGATTATGTTCCCAGACTTGATACTAACTTTAAACCGTTTTCTATTATAATTACATGGGACCCATCTCCGTTATATTCCATCATCAAAGCATCAAAACCGCTCTTACTATGAATCATGAAGAATCATGAATTCTTAACAAAACTACAAGGTAACTATTAGTTTACTATTTCATTGATTTTCTTTGTAACTCATAATTAGTTATTCTAGTTACTTGTCTATTTCATAACATCTAATCCTTATTTAATTTTTATGACAACATAACTGATTGCTATTAGATTTTTATATATCGAAATTGACAACTTACAATTTCACCTGTTAAAAGCCCGATTATAACAAAACTATAGAAACATATTGATGTTATGTCTACCTATATGATTTGTTTTATAACTAATATTAATCCTTGTCGTTTTTTCTTTTTAGATTAACATTCAAAACAGTATGTGCAATCAAAAGTGAAGCAATAACTAATGACTGAAAATTTAACAATAAGATTGTACTTCTCCGAAGCTACATCTGAAATAATGATACTTTATTTCTTCAAACAACAATAAAGTCTCAGAAGAAACATACAGGTAATATTATGTTTGTTTTTTATATGTTTCTAAACTCAAACTTTTGTCAAAATAAATTTATAGACTTGGCTCATTGTTATTAGACTTTTAAATACTGTTGAATAAGATTAAATCAAGTTTGTTGTTATCAACAATACTACTGAATATCAACCAACCAACCAACTATAAACTAGTTTTTCCCTCTCAAAAGTTTCTAGGTATTTGACTTATCAGTTTCTGAAATATTTTTTTTTTGTTTCTATTCCAGCTTACAAGAATTACAAGAGTCCCAGATAAACAACAAATCCTGGCGTCCTTCGTGTTAATGCTGATATTATACTGACTCAGACTATTATTTGAAAATTCTGTAACTTAATTTAGATTTTTGTACCCGTCATATCTACAATAAATTAATACAAATTTCGTTGTTTACTTCACCTGCCTTAGTTTATACAACTTTTAACTTTGATATTAAATGAGTGGATATTCTGCTTGGATTTATATGTATTTAGCAACAATAATTCCACTTAGAAATCAATAACTTTACACTTTTCAGTCTAGTTATCCCGCCTGCCTTAAACCATTATACTGTTACGTACGTGGGGGTAGGTAACTGATAGAAATACACAATTAAACCGATAATTAAGAGCTAGACTTTATTAACGCACTCACTAAGGACTCATTAACGCACTAACAATAATCGCACAATAAACTCGTAGTCGCTTCTAATTCACTGATGTATCACTCGTATCGCTTTCCAAGTAAGACTGACTTGACGGCTCGGGCCGGTCGCCTTATATACCCCAGTCCAAGACAATTCCAGAAGGCCCTTTCTAGAATGTTCGACGTACTTCGATCCGCCGTCAGGAATGTTCTAGTATTCGTTGTTGGAATGTTCTTGTTCGCGACGTTTCTGGAAAGTTCTATGTACCTATAGCTGTTTCGTTTTAGATCGCGACGATTCTGGAATGTTCCACGTCTTGTTGTCTCTTTCTTATTCGTGTCATCTCTTTCGCATGCTTCTGGAAGGTTCTCAGTATTGCTATCCCTTTCTAATCATGCTATCTCTTTTACTCTTTCTGGAAAATTCGCCATATACTGAAATGTACTTCAAAGGCCCATAAGGGGTCCTGAAAACGCCTGAAAACGGGTTTTCAGGTTATGGCGTAATCTGGTAGAGGGTGGCCTGAAACGGCCTGAAAACATGTTTCAGGCGCCTGAAAACAACGGCAACTTGGTCGAAATTTTGATAATCAGGTATGTGATAGAGCTACCTCTGAAACCGACTGAAACGATATTTCAGCCTGCTGAAAACGCTTCCAAAGCACCGAAAATTGCGATTGAAGTTAAACACCTTAATCCACCGGCGTAACACTACCCCCTCCTAAGACATGCTCGTCCCGAGCATTATTAACTCCGTAGTGTCTCGCCAGCCGGTCAACATGGACAATCTTCATGGGACTACGCTAATTTTTCTGAATCCGATAAGTGACGTCGTTGATTTTAGTGACTACTTTATACGGGCCTTCCCAATTCGGGGAGAGTTTCGGAGATTTTCCTTTTCTTCGCATGGGGTTATGTAACCACACCAAGGAACCCTCCTCAAAACCCACTTGGTTGGACTTCCGGTCATATCGTGTTTTCATCTTCGCGCTGGCTTGAAGTTCATGTTCTCGAACGTGACTGTGAACATCGTCTATCCTATTTCGTAAATCGCTGGCATACTCTGTAATGGACTTTGCCGAATCTGGAGGGCGTCCAGTCAAAAGATCCGCAGGTAGACGAAGTTCTCTTCCAAAGTTTGCGTACGCTGGAGTGACAGCTATACTTTCATGGGTGGCCGACCTATATGACATTAGGAAGAGAGGAATATGCCTGTCCCATTCCTTTTGGTGACTTTCAACGACCTTCGCTAAATGTCTCTCCAGTGTCTGGTTAAATCTCTCGACCATTCCGTCCGATTGAGGGTGATATGGCGTAGTTCTTGTTTTATGAATTCCCATAATTCGGCAAGTCTCCTGGAACACCTGGGATTCAAAGTTTCTGCCTTGATCACTATGAATTTCGAGGGGTACTCCGAATCGACAAAATACCTCCATCACTAATTTCTCCGCTACTGTGATTGCTTCTTGATTAGGGATGGCAAATGCTTCAGGCCATTTAGTGAAGTAGTCCATTACTACAAGGATGTACTTGTTTCCAGAGTTGGATGTTGGAAACGGGCCTGCAACGTCTAAAGCAATCCTTTCCCAAGGTGCACCAACATTGTACAACTTAAGCGCTCCTCTACTGCGCGTTTGCGGCCCCTTAACCGATGAGCAGTTAGTACACTTCCTGCACCAGTCTTCTACATCTTCGCGGCAGTGAATCCAATAAAAGCGTTGCCGAACTTTCATTAAAGTCCTCTTTACACCAAGGTGCCCCCCGGAAATTCCGTCATGACAGTATCTCAACACATCACTCACCCGTTTTCTTGGGACAACAACTTGTAGGTGAGCGTCCTTTCCATTTGTTGACTCCCATTTTCTGCACAGAACGCCATTATACATAACTAAACTTTCCCATTGAGCCCAGTAGCTTTTTGTTTCTCTGCTCATCGGAGCTACTTCACACCATTTTGGTTTAGGTACGTCCGCGTTAATCCAATTGAAAATGGGTTTAATGTCAGGGTCTTCTTGCTGCGCACGTTGCATGGCTTCATTGCTCCATTCCCTGCCAACAGTGTCAGTCCTCAATATCCTCACAAAATCTTTACAGTCATCCAGGCAGGACTTTCGGGAATGGGCATCTACATTTTGCTGTGGTTTTCCACTGCGAAGTCGGCCGGCTTTCGACGAACCTGCTTCTGCCTCTCCACGTTGCTGACAGGCCCGCGCCGTACCCGCTCCGACGCCCGCACGCTGTTGGCTACCTTGGGCCGATCCCGCTCCCCTGTTCGGCCGCCATGACCCGCCAACGTACGATGTGATCGCATGCACTGCGCCCGCCTTTCCACCTCTGTCGCTGCCTCCTGGCTTCTGCGCGTGACCTTTTTTCATTGCGGCTAAATCACTCTTCGCTGCCTTCAATGGGGTCGCGACCGCCCGTGTATCGGTCACGTTGACAGCGTGACTCTCGGCAAAAAACCGTTGACGAATACCGTCACTCCTGGTTTGTACAAATTGATCTCGCTGTGTTCTCTTTCTTTTCGGGCAACTAGATTGTATGTGCCCGCGTTCTCCACAGTGGTAACATCTTGGCCCGAATTCACGGCGAGGGGCAACCGGCTCTCTGGCTGAAACTTCCCGCACCCTAAACGGCCTCGAGTCTTGGCGCACGGCTTCTACTTCTAGGGCGTGGGCAACTGCATCCTTCAAGCTCCCGTGATGTCCCAGTCGCACAGCAGCTCTAACTTCCAAATCACGAATTCCATCAATGAAGGCCTGTACCAGCATGCTGTCGACTAAGGTGCCTGATGCGCTTTGATATGCCTTTCTGACCAATTTTTCTATTTCCAGGGCCCACTGCTGTAATGACTCATTTCGTCCCTGGGTTCGATCTTTCAGCTGAGCTCTGAATACGTGCTCTAGATGACTGTCACCGTAACGTGCCTCCAAAGCCTCTAGAAGGCGGTCGTATGTCCTATCCTTTCCCAGAGCTTCCAGAATGGTGAGGGCTTCGTCACGAAGCGCCAGGGTTAGAGCCGTCTTAGCCTGCTCTTTGTTCCAGCCATTGGCCTGAGAAACCGACTCAAACTGCAGTTTATACGCCGTCCATGACGAAGTTCCATCGAAAGGAGGTACCTTGAATCTTCCAGCTACCGGAACGGATGTTTCAGATCCACTCGTACCATTGACCACCTTAATTTCTAGTTTCTTCATGTCGTTTCTCATGGCCTGGAGGCGAGTTTCGTGGTCCTCAACTTTTTCGTTAAAGTCAGCTAGTTTTTCATGAACCTCAGTCATTTCCTTCTTCCATTCCGAAGTGGACTCTCGTACCTCCCGCAGGATTCTAGATTGTTCTTCTTGAGCTATTTTCTGGCCTCGTAGCTCTTCGTGAATAATTCTAGATTGTTCCTCTTGAGCTTTAGACTGGGCTCTATATTGTTCCTCCTGGGCTCTAAAGCGTTCCTCTTGGGCTCTAGATTGTTCCTTCAAGAGGATTAAGATGGCGTTAAGGTCGATCTCTGGCTTAGGTGATGTCGCCATGTTAGCCGGTGAAGTATCGGTAGACGTACCGGCGGCGGCCGCAGAGTCCCCAACTGCAACTCGGCTTCGGGTTTGAACCCCCTCCTGCTCTTGATCTCGCGGAGTAATAGGCATCTTCTATCCCACTTCTGACACCAAATGTTACGTACGTGGGGGTAGGTAACTGATAGAAATACACAATTAAACCGATAATTAAGAGCTAGACTTTATTAACGCACTCACTAAGCCGTTACAACAATAATCGCACAATAAACTCGTAGTCGCTTCTAATTCACTGATGTATCACTCGTATCGCTTTCCAAGTAAGACTGACTTGACGGCTCGGGCCGGTCGCCTTATATACCCCAGTCCAAGACAATTCCAGAAGGCCCTTTCTAGAATGTTCGACGTACTTCGATCCGCCGTCAGGAATGTTCTAGTATTCGTTGTTGGAATGTTCTTGTTCGCGACGTTTCTGGAAAGTTCTATGTACCTATAGCTGTTTCGTTTTAGATCGCGACGATTCTGGAATGTTCCACGTCTTGTTGTCTCTTTCTTATTCGTGTCATCTCTTTCGCATGCTTCTGGAAGGTTCTCAGTATTGCTATCCCTTTCTAATCATGCTATCTCTTTTACTCTTTCTGGAAAATTCGCCATATACTGAAATGTACTTCAAAGGCCCATAAGGGGTCCTGAAAACGCCTGAAAACGGGTTTTCAGGTTATGGCGTAATCTGGTAGAGGGTGGCCTGAAACGGCCTGAAAACATGTTTCAGGCGCCTGAAAACAACGGCAACTTGGTCGAAATTTTGATAATCAGGTATGTGATAGAGCTACCTCTGAAACCGACTGAAACGATATTTCAGCCTGCTGAAAACGCTTCCAAAGCACCGAAAATTGCGATTGAAGTTAAACACCTTAATCCACCGGCGTAACAATACTTTTAGATATGAGTAAACATAAAGTATATGTAACCAATATCATAATTTCTTATTTATAATGTTATTTATTATCATAATTGATTAAATAACTTTTTCCTGCCTTCAATTATAAAACTGTAAACCGATTAATAAACAAGTAACTGTTTACCACCAAAATGTAAGTAATTAATTAAAACAAGACCTCCATCTTCACTGACAACAATTGGGTTCACTAGGAACCATTTTCCTATTTAAACTAATAATACCTAGTAACAAACAACGACTGTTACTGATAATTCTTGGTTTCCATGGCAACCATTTTAATAAATAAACCTGGTTCCAGAATCCTGGTAATCACGGCACCAATTGTGGAGAACCCAAGCACCTATATAAATTCTAACTTGGTCGCGGCACCAATTGTGAAACCTCCCCCCCCCCCATAGTACTCTAAACTCTAACATCCTAATTATACTAGTCTTTTCTCCAAAGTTTACTTGTGAAAACTATGAATTAATGAAATCAAACAAAAAGGGCTTAGCATGCAATTAATTTCCTGATAACAAATGAATACTAACTTTGGCTGGTGATCGTCTAGATAATAAAAAAATTGGACCGAAACCGTTGTGAACCTGTAGTAACTCAAAATTCTTTAAATCTTCGCTTTAATTAATTACTTACTCTGGTTAACTTGACATGGGTAATCATCTAATAAACTTTCATTTTTACTAATTATTTAAATCTAGAATGATAATTACTTATTCTATAACACTATAATGGAATTACACGTGGACAATAGTTTATCAATTTTGGTTTAGCTTTATGTTGGAGAAAATGTTGTTTGATTGTAAGTTATAGTTTATTATTTCCCTTTATTATCTTAATACTAGAGACTGCTTAAGATTAAATTCCCGCCTTAATTCCTTAGAATGTTATGTTATTTTGGTTTTGTTTTATTGAAGCTTTAATAGCTTGAATTGGCCTTATTAGCTTATATTGGCCTTCCAAATTTGGAAGGTTCGCTAGCCCCACCTCATAATCATCATCCTTATGGACAAGGTCAGATTTCTTGCCAAAAAAAAAGTATTTACTAATTTTCGAACAAGTCATATGTAAGTCTGTTAGTATGTTTGTCTAATTTGGTAACAAAAGAGGACACAAAATAATATTAATATTCGATTCATAATTCCCTTTAGGATCTCTCATTAATATGCTAATATTCATATTTTTGTAATATTATCATCATTACATAAGTGACTCTATTCTAACAGTAATAAAGTTTTAAGCATCAATCATGTTTGGATTTATCATCATTATGTTTCTAATATGAAATATTCAATTTTCTCTAAGAATCTTCAATGATTTTATATTCGTCACTGTGGTAAGATTCAGATGTTGTTTTATCTTTAGATAGATTGAACTCTCATGATAGTTTTCATTAACAGTACCACTCAAGTAGGTACCTTAAAATCCTTTTAGCAGCAAGCCAATGATCTCACGTAAAAGCTGTATTAAACTGACTTAAACAACTAAGAGCATAGGTAATGTCAGGCCTCGAACAAACTGACAGGTACATCAAACATCCAATGAGCTCTCGGTATGGATAAGTATTATCTGGTAAAGTATTCTCACTAGTACCTTTGACTAACTTTTCATTTACAACCATTGGAGTTGAAACACTTTTACAATTAGTCATACCAAAACGACATAACAATTTTCTTATATAATCTGATTGGTCTAACATTAAAATACCAAGACTTTTATCTCTATGAACTCTCATACCAAGGCAATTCTTTAAAGTACCCAAGCTCTTACAACTAAACTCAGTCTTAAGCAAGGTAAACAATTTTTCTTTTCCATTCAGGTCACTTGTAAATACATAAAAGTCATCTACAAACAAAGCTACTATATTTAAAAGATTACTATTAGTTGTCTTTATATAAACGCATGGCTCACATTTACTTTGACAATAGCTATTTTTAGTCAATAAGACATGCACATTATTATTCCACAATCTGCTCGATTGCTTTAAACCATATAGACTTTTCTTTAGTAAGCAGACTTTAGTCTTGTCATTAATAAAACCTAAAGGCTGTTCTATATAGATCACTTTATCCAATTTATTATGTAGAAAAGCTGTATTAATATCTATATGTTCAATATCCATATTTAATTCATTTGCAATGCAAAACAAAATCCTTAAAGTGGTGTGTCGTACAACAGGTGAGAAGGTATCTGTGTAATCAATACCTGGTTTTTGAGTGAAGCCACGTGCCACTAAACGTGCCTTAAACCTAGTATACTTCCCAGAATCATCAGTCTTTAATTTAAATACCCATTTACAACCGACAATGTTAGAGTTAGTGGGTCTATCTACTATTTGCCAAATCTTGTTGTTAATTAGTGAGTTATACTCTTCATGCATAGCAGTTAGCCACTGGTCCTTGTTAGGGCTTTCTATAGCCTCTTCATAGGATTGAGATTCATGATACACAAAGTTATGGACAAACAAAGACAAGTCTGATGAGTCAGATAAATCATAATCTGCATACTTAACAGGTTTTATATTACGAGTAGAACGAATGGGTCGGTCGCAAACATTTATAGGAGCATTTTGTGCAACTATACCTAAATCTTCCCCTCGAACGGCCGGTTCGTTCCTCAAAGAGACATCTTGCTCCACGTCTTCTCCATCAGCATTCTCCCCAGCACTTTGGAAGGAGGAGTTGCCTGAAACAGGAGAAATAAATTGTAAATCCTGTTGCGAATCATTTTCATTTTGGTCAGGAGATAAAAAATTACTAACATCATTAAATAATTCATTATTATTATTCGATTCAAAATTATCATTATTATTGCATTGCAAATTTAAATTATCCCTATTACTATTATCACAGTTACTTCCTCTATCACAGGTATAAATATTTTGGTCATCAATATTGACATGATTGCTACTTTTATTGTGTTTCCAAAACTGGGTTTCAAAAAAAATTCACATTTCTAGAAACAATTATCTGCTTATAAGTAGAGAACTCAGCACTGCAATATTCTCCACCACGATCCGTACGCAGACATTTTATAAAACAACCAGTATGCTTCTCAACTGCAGCTTTAAAAATTTTAAATTTGGACAATACTTCAAATTTTTGCTTAATCAGATAACCAAAGGACTTCCTAAAAGGTCATCTGTAAAAGTAAGCAAATATCTAGAACCACCCAGACTGTTGACAGGCATCGGACCACACACATCGGAGTGGACGAGTTCCAGTAACTGCGTGGCACGCCTAGTTTCACCCCTAGGATAGCTTTGCATTGCTTGCTTCCCCTCAACGCATGACACACATTAATTACGAAACGCATCATGCCGAGTTGGTTGAAACTTGATACCTAAAGCAATATTACGAAGGACACTCACCCCACGGTAACTTAGATGTCCAAGCCTCTTGTGCCACAGATCAGCTGATGACACCATTAAAACAGTCTCGTCGGAGTTGTGCACCTTGTGCGGGCTCTGCAGCACAGGTACTTCAGCACTCCTAATGCCAGCATGCGGTAGCTTCTGTGAAACAGAGGGAAAACCTGCATGCACATGCACATTGTCCAACACATAGATGCCCCCCTGTTTAGTGGCTGAGACTATTATAGATTCCCTGTTGAAAATATAACATTTATTATTTTTGAAATTAACAGAAAATCCCTTCTCACTTAATTTACTGACACTTAATAAATTGGTTGAGAGGTCAGGTATAAACATTACATCTGTTACTATTTGAGACTTGTTATTTTTCATGGGAATGCATACCTCACCACGTCCAAGACATTTCAGGGAACCTCCATCTGCTACACTAACAGTTTGATTGCATTTTACAAAATTTTTGAACCACTTTTTGTCCTTGCACATATGTGCAGTAGCACCAGAGTCTATAATCCAGTCCAAATTTTCCAGTACAACACAGCAGCACTTTGATAATACTACTAACGCAGTATCAGGTTCCTTCTTCTTGTCCCTTTTGAGTTTAAAACATTTGGCCTTAGCATGGCCAGGACGGTGACAATAGTGTCAAGTAAGAATTTTCTTATGCTTCGAAAACAGAGCCACAACGTCACTCTTCTCGTTCGTTCGTCGACAATGCTCTTCTTGAAGAAGTCGAGTTCTTACAATTTCACTCGAAAGTTTTCCTGTGGCTGTGGCTGCTTCGAGACTAGAAAGAAAGACGTCAAATTCCTGTGATAGGCCGCTCAACAATAACTCTGCAACCTCCTCATCCTCAATAACTTTACCAATGTCTGCCAATTGATGCACTAGCAACATGGTATTTTCGATGTAGGCGTCCATATTTTTATAATCTTCATATCTAGCGTGATGCAATTTTCTTAAAAACATTACTCTGCGATAAAAGCCTTTGTCCTCAAATACTGCGCATAGCGCGTTCCATGCCTCCTTGGCCTTTGTAGCATTTCGCACATATTGTATGCAGCCAGGCTGTATTGATAGAGAGATACGTGCAAGTGCGCGCATGTCCTTGCCAGCATCCACTGCCTGCGTGCCTTCTATGCAACACCACAAATCTTCAAGAAAAAGGGTTTGCTTTATTAAAAATTTCCAAGTAGAAAAATTACTCACGCCATGTAGTTTTTCGAAAGTAGTGTAGACATTGCTGCACGGCCTCGCTTGAGTAGCAGTACCAGTACCGCCCACGTTTTCAGTATCGCCCACGTCACTATCGCCCACCGGCGCCATGTTGTCGCCACGAGACAGGCACTGCAAGCACGCCGCAACACGCCGTAGTAGTCGTAGTAGAAAGGGCTAATAAACTGCCATCAAGCCGTGGCAATCGTAGAGTACCAACTCCTACTCGCGAAGATGAACGCCACGTTGCCCAATATGAAATTTGTCGAAACCGCAATAGGTTAAGCTGTGACGACTGGGCCCATAACCTAATGAGTCGCAGTATAGGAAGCCAGCTTAAAATGCGGATGACAAAGAAAACAACACAGCATAATATTGGTCACTTGTTATATTAATGCACAGACTTACAGATATTACAGTAAGGTGAAAAAGCCCATCGGATAGCGGAGCAGAGATTATATCGGAGCGGCCATTAAGCAAGCAAGAAGAGGAAGTGAAGTCGAAACTGTCAAAGACTAGAGTAAACGATAACCATTGACAAATTATGTTTTATTTTTAATAATATGAGATGCTTTAACTTCATGTAAGCATGCCTAGTATCACAGATTAATCTCAACAGTATTGTCATTACTAATCAATAATATGTATATATAACGACCTTGGTATAAAACCAAAATTACATAACTGGTAAGTAAATGTATGATTTTATCTCAATATTTAAACAACTTGCCAACATAAGGGTCTCTATAGAAACTAACAATTCAGTACTGAAGTTTTTGTAAAAAATTAAGGGTTTGTTGAATACTTTCCATACCACGGAAATAGTTTTTTAATAGCGTGAATAGATCAAGATTAGAATAACTGTAAGAAAGTATAAGTATAACCGATCCAAATACCAAAAATAAAGCATAGTAACCAAAATTACAATTATCTATTACCGTGGTATAACACGGTATTAGTATCCCCAGCAAAAAATGGCGTCTATCACCGCTGTATTTCATTTTCCATATTAAACGTATTTCCAGGCAAAAAAAAATATAAAGAGTGCTCAGAAGTCGTGCAGAAAACAATAAACAACCATTTAAATACCATAACATTAGTTCAATTGCCATAAGTATTACGTAAAGTACTAAATAAAATTCGAGTTCACTTACATGTGGCGTCACGCGTTAGTATGGCACGACCTCTTTCTGTGCTGCCGTCGCGGAAACTGACGAATTGCTCGCACGTTGTTTCATTCACACACACTAGCGCTAATAGTTCCGTTAGTCAACTAAATAAGCTACATTCGTGTAAAATATGTTTTTTATGTTGCATCGACCTTTCACTTACCAGTCTATTCTATTGACTTTTCGATAACATACTCGTATGGTCCATCCTATCGACGTGGTCTACGTATCACATCAAGCTGGCCTATCGCATCGACCTGGTAAATCACATGTCATTACATCAACCTGACTCATTACACTAACATGGTACATCGTAAAGTTACTTTCCTTACAGTTTATCTTTATATTTGACTCCTTCTTTTCCATAGGTACATATACATATTGTCTTGTATTGTTTTTTACGAAGTAGCAATAAACATTCTATGATACCACATTATACATGTGCATACAATTCAGTTAATCGAATAATTTTTGTTATTAATAAAATGTCTCGATTCAACTTTATAACCAATATTTTTATACCGGTTACATACATAGTCAAATGAGGTATTGAATAAATAAGTATAGGTATAGGTATAGGTTATAGCGGGCTAGTTTTCCGCAACTCGACGACTAAGCGCCTATTTTGCGTGAGTGGGTTGGGGGAGGTTATTCCTGCCAACCCAGTTCTACCAGGAAGCCTAGCAAACCCTTGATGTTGCCGACGACCTCTGGTAGCGACCTCGGTGCCCCGAGGTGACGCGCCCGGTATGTTGCCACCTCCGAGCATTCCATGATGACGTGGGCTGCAGTTTCTTCTGCCGTCATGCAGGCTCTGCACAGGGGGCTGTCTGTAACACCTAGAGTGTGTAAGTGTTTCTTAAAGTTCCGTCCACGCAATCACCGGTAGCGGTCGCGCCAGCTGTTTGCTCTGGCTTTGTGTTGAAGTATTTGCGATATTAATTTGTAATTGGTCCGCTGTTGTAATTTAAATTCCTTTTTACTCCTACGGAGATCTTACGAGGACGCTCCTCCCACTGGGCGGCCTCAGAAAGGGACAAACAGTTTTTCTAAGTGCGCGTTGGTTTTGAACACTCGTCGCCGGACTGATGGACCACTGCTTGTGCCCCTGCACCAAGTGTCACGTCTCAAACCGCGGCGAAACAAACGTCTAATTAGCGCGGTGACGTCGGAGGCGTAGCTGCATTTGCTACGCTAATTGCTACGAGGTGCATCGCTACGTGCCCGGACACGCGCTACGCCGCGAGCTGCATGTCCTTGACGCTCTAAGTGCTACGCAACGCGACCCAACGTTATATTCTGAGTGAAAGGTTAGCAATCGTGTGAGTATGTGATGTTAAGGGCCGACAGTGCGGAGATGATGTGTCATACTTGCATGGGTGAGCTAGCCGTGGGTGATGAATACCTACAATGCATGGTGGTGGACTGCGGGAAGTTGTATCATTATTTATGTAACAACAAGGTACTGACGTCGGAAGAAAAAGTGGTATGGGTGTGTCCTGAGTGCTGCAATAGAAGCAAAAAGGTTGGTCCTAACTGTGACACGCCTGTCGGTACACCGGTTAACGTTAAAAACGTGACATGCAGAGGGAGAATGGAAACCTCTCAGCCGGTGCGCCAGCCGGTGGATAATGCGGTATCATCCATGTTGCGGGAATTGCAGCTCACTCGAAATCAAATCGCCGTGCTGACTGTCCAACTAAGTAGTGCGATTTCTGCTATCGAGAAATACCAGGTTGCACTTGCTGAAAGCTCTAAAAAGTTCGAGGTAGTTAATCAAAGACTCATGAAGCTTGAGTCTGCATCGACGTGCCCCTGTAAGTGTTCCCAAGTGTCTGGACATCCGACACGAGCAGATACCCTGACCTTAAAACCAAAACCCAAAGGCAAGCGTGGGAAATGCGATGCAGCACCATTGTCAGTTATTGAAGAGCCTAACGCTAATTTGATACCACCAGAGGAGGAGGCGCCAGTCGTTTTTTTGCCTAGCGTGCTACCTGTTGCGTTTCCCGGCGTGAACATTGATTGTAATTTGTTGCGCGACAATAACGTCACTGAAGAAGAGGTAACTGCTGATGAGTTCCAAGAGGTTCGTTACCGGAAAGGACGTCTCATGTCTATGCGTTGTACTGCTGGCCCGGATGTGACCCCGCTTAGGGCGGTTGAACATCGTCGATATATCCATTTATGGAAGATGGTCTCTGGAGCCGATGATATAAAAGAATATTTAAAATCGCTAGATCCGGAGGGAGTGTACACGGTTGAGGAACTTAAACCTAAAGGAGATTATAAGTCATTCAAGATTGGAGTTCCGCCATCAAGGTTCGAAAAGTGCCTCTCCGCCACTATTTGGCCTGATAATGCTAGAGTCAAGGTGTGGTTGTTTCGAAGATCGCAAAACCACGCTAATCCGGCAAGGCAAGCCTAAGGGCAATACGAGGTTGAGACATAAGCCAACATTACACGTCTTGTACCAGAATGTCCGAGGACTCAACACAAAAATTGACCACTTTAGAGTACACTTGTTGTCCTTAGACTGTGATATAGTTGCTGTGACTGAATCGTTTCTCACAGATGCTATTGAAGACACGGAGCTCTCTTGTGGCCGCTGGACTGTGACGCGTCGTGATCGTGCTTCTGGCGCGCGCGGAGGCGGAGTGATGCTTGCCGCCCGCCCTGGTCTGGAGATGCAGCGCAGGGACCGGAACCGCTTAGCATTAAAAGGGTTTTCGATAGGGTATTTGATAGGGTGGTTTTTACAAACCCGAAGGATGCGCTAAGCCTATCGTCAACTTAGTCCAATAAAAGGGTAACCAAACGATACAGTTAATTCAACTAAGCGCTAACCCTATCCCAATACCCTATTGTCTGTCACCCCTTTTAAACTTAATCGAACGGTTTCAAGCTGTCTTAATCCCTATGCGCAAGTGTTTCGAATGATTATTGTACTACCTAACAATTGAATGGGTAGCGGCAAGTAAGTAGCCGCTCACGCGAGACGGAGAGATGAGCGAGCCGAAGTGTGCCGAAGGCGGCCGAGGCTTTGTCATAGAGCAGCATTTTTCGCTACGTCAGACAATAGTAAACCTTTCATCGTTCGCACAAAATGTACATTGTTTTGTTTAGGATTTAGGTACTTTACCTGTTTTTGTTTTGACGGCTATAGGTTCGGCTGACTTCGGTGGATTTATTTCGGCGTGAAGTGTTTGTTTACTTGCCTACGATATGTATCACTTTCTTTGTGATTAGCATTTTTAATTTTTAAGTTTGATTAAAGTCTCTGAGAGCGGCCGTATAAGGTTAATTATTTAATGAAACTGCCACTGTGATTATCTATATACGAGTATAACAACGCCCAGCCCAAACCGCTATATATAGAACTTTGAAATTTTGAGGGGGGTTGAGTTTGCATTGTAGGCTTCGTTTAAGAAGGGATTTTTCGAAATTCAACCCCCAAGTGGTAAAAATGGGGGGTGGAATTTTGTATGGAAGTCATTCATTTTTGAAGTCAAAGACCTGAAAATTGGTACATAGGCTATTATTTACAAATAAAAAACGGTGAAAATGGGGGGTTAAAGTTTGTATGGGAGTTTGGTTGTTTTTACCCGACTACGGCGAAGCAAAAAAGAGGGTTATGATTTTGACCGGTATGTATGTATGTTCATCTGTTCCCTCATAACTTCTAAACTACTTATCATAATCTGACAAATGGGATATCGTTGGAAACGTTTTGAATGTCCGCTGGTTATAGGCTATGTGACTTTACATTAAATTGAATACAGCGCCCTCTAGAGGACATAAAGTCATGAACTAAAAAAATTTTTCTTTTTAATCATGCCATGTGGGGTGTCAAATGAAAGGGCTTAATTAGCACATTTCAAATATATACATATTATATAGTTAACTATTACTCGCGGCTTTCTTGTATGGGAGTTTGGTCGTTTTTACCCGACTACGGCGAAGCAAAATGGAGGGTTATGATTTTGACCGGTATGTATGTATGTATGTATGTATGTATGTATGTATGTATGTATGTATGTTGATCTGTTCCCTCGTAACTTCTAAACTACTTATCATAATCTGACAAATGGGATATCGTTGGAAGCGTTTTGATGGTCCACTGGTTATAGGCTATGTGACGTTACATTAAATTGAATACAGCGCCCTCTAGAGGACATAAAGTCATGAACTGAAAAAATATTTCTTTTTAATCATGCCATGTGGGGTGTCAAATTAAAGGGCTTAATTAGCACATTTCAAATATATAAATATTATTACTATTAATATTATTATTATTATTATTATTACTTCCGGCTTTCTATATATATATAAAGAGAAGGCCTGACTGGGTGATTCATAAATGCCCAGCCTAAACCATTGGACCTAAAAAGCTGAAATTTTTCACAGGTGTTGGTTTTAAGACGTAAGCGAGGAATAAGAAAGGATTTTTCGAAATTCAACCCCCAAGTAAAATGGGGGGGGGACAAATAAAAAATATGACTTATAGCGATTACAACTACCACTAAGTAGGTGAAATGGGGGGTGGAATTTTGTATGGGAATTCGATCAATTTCGAAGTTAGAAACGCGGAAATTGGTATATAGGCTACTGTTAACAAATAAAAAATACCACTTTTGGTGATTTTTGAAAAACTACCCCTAAGTAGGTGAAATAGGGGGTTGAAATTTGTATGGTAGTGTTAGAAACATAGAAATTGGTATATCGGCTACTGTTAACAAAGAAAGAAAAAACACCACTTTCAGTAATTTTTAATAAGCTATCCCTAAGGGGATGAAATGGGGAATGAAAGTTTGTATGGGAGTGAAGTAATTTTTGAAGTTAGATATATGGAAACTGGTTTCTAGACTACTGAATATAAAATATAAGTTTTGACGTTTTTGGAAAATCTACTCCTAGCAGGGCGAAAAGGATTTAAAAACTTGTATGATTTAAAGTTTCTATCCCTTCATGATACGTAACAAAAACTTTATCTGCACTTTTTAACGAAAATACTGACTCTCCGCAGACGAAGTCGCGGGCGGAAAGCTAGTCATACATATTTTAAAAGTGTAAGTCATTATTTACTCATTCTTGCATAAAAAGTCGATTATTTATTAAATCAAAATTATTCACTTACAGTTTTGTATAGTAGAATTTATTTAAAATGTCGGAATCCACTTGAGAGCTTATCTTTCAATGAATGGCTTTGTTATCTATTGTGAAGCCCGACCGCTAATTAGCAGTGCAAAATGAAACGCACAAATAACAAAAGATTTCATATGAATAGCAACTTTACCGCTTAAAGAAGAAGGTTCAAATTGCAATGGCAATGCATTCGAGATAGTACTGTTTAAAATTTAAAGGGGCAGCCAGGTACTATTTTGTTTGTGTCAGTTACAGGGTGATTCAAGGATAGCTTTCTTATCGTAGTATAGTACGCAAGCACGTCTGCATAGTTCTCAGTCGCCACCAAGTAACGACACAACAAGTGTAAATCATTATACAGGATGTTTTTTTATTCGTCTTAAACATTTTGGGGGTTAAATCAGTAAGTCATACTGACCAACTTTCACTATGGGACCAAACCCGAAATCGCGAAAAAAAATTTGACCATCCCATACATTTTGGCTGGTCAGCTGACGATGTTTTGTATGGGAGGGTCAAATTTTTTTTCGTGATTATGGGGTTGGTCCCATAGTGAAAGTTGATCAGTATGACTTACTGATTTAACCCCCAAAATGTTTAAGACGAATAAAAAAACACCCTGTATACCTATTGTTGTACCTATATTACCTATATACCATACACAGTTAAAGACAAAAAAGGATTAAATAAAAAATAAGTTTAAAAACTAAAACCCGACTGCAAAAAGAACGAAACAAGTTTGGACATTTGTAATGTTAGAACCACTCCTAGTCCTCGTATGATGATATAGAGTCCAAATTTAGGAAAATCCAAGACATGGCAGCAGGGTTCGAAAGGATAATTATCAACGATAATTATCGCGATAATTATCACGATAATTATCGTGATAATAACAGGTGGATAATTATCAATTGATAATAACAAAAAATTGCGCCCGTGAAATAGAACTATATTCTAAGTATCCAAACGTGTATTTCCGCACTTGTTGCGTCTATCCGAACGTATGTCTAGCCGCGACACGGGGATTCCCCCAATTCAAAAAAAATAAACCATCGATATTTCTTATGTAACTTACTTTTAAGTATTATTGTATTTTATATTGGAAAAAATGACCTTCTGCTGGAGTTTCTTGCGGCGCTTCTTCTCCGCAATGATGGTCTTGTCCGAAGCGCTGGTAGATTCACTCTATATTACTGACGTGTAAAAGAGCCCGTATGTGGCCAATTTCCTGAATAAATATTTGAATTTGAATTTGAATTTATGAAACAATTTAACAAATGATCTTTTAATACTGGTGATAATTATCACGGCTCGTTATTATCTTGATAATTTCGAACCCTGCATGGCAGCAGGCATCACCTGTGAGTGGAACTCCATCCATTGCGATCGTCATCCTGTCTGCTTTAGTTTTTAAACTTTTTTTTTATTAACATTATTTTGGGGTTATAACTTTAAGATGGAGCAATTGCAGATCCGCTTTATATTTTTTAGTTTAAGTTTTATTGTTTATCCCGACTGCATAGGTAGTTGATAAAGATACAAATAATAATTCCATATTATTAAATATGTATTTTGGAGAGCTTTTAGGCTTACATTTGAAGCGTGATGTTTTAGAAATTATTCTCAACTAGCTTTCCGCCCGCGACTTCATCTGCGGAGAGTCAGTATTTTATATTCAGTAGTCTAAAAACCAGTTTCCATATATCTAACTTCAAAAATTACTTCACTCACATACAAAGTTTAATTCCCCATTTTCTTCTCCTTAGTGATAGCTTATTAAAAATTACTGAAAGTGGTATTTATTATTTGTTAACAGTAGCCTATATACCAATTTCCGCATTTCTATCTTCAAAATTGATCGAATTCCCATACAAAATTCCACCCCCCCATTTCACCTACTTAGTGGTAGTTGTAATCGCTATACGTCATATTTTTTATTTGTCCCCCCCCCCCATTTTACCACCACTTGGGCGTTGAATTTCGAAAAATCCTTTCTTATTCCTCGCTTACATCTTAAAACCAATACCTGTGAAAAATTTCAGCTTTCTAGGTCGCCGTAGTCGGGTAAAAACGATCAAACTCCCATACAAGAAAGCCGCGAGTAATAGCTAACTATATAATATGTATATATTTGAAATGTGCTAATTAAGCCCTTCCATTTAACACCCCACACGGCATGATTAAAAAGAAATATTTTTTTAGTTCATGACTTTATGTCCACTAGAGGGCGCTGTATTCAATTTAATGTAACGTCACATAGCCTATAACCAGTGGACCATCAAAACGCTTCCAACGATATCCCATTTGTCAGATTATGATTAGTAGTTTAGAAGTTACGAGGGAACAGATCAACATACATACATACATACATACATTCCGGTCAAAATCATAACCCTCCTTTTTGCTTCGCCGTAGTCGGGTAAAAACGACCAAACTCCCATACAAGAAAGCCGCGAGTAATAGCTAACTATATAATATGTATATATTTGAAATGTGCTAATTAAGCCCTTTCATTTGACACCCCACACGGCATGATTCAAAAGAAATATTTTTTTAGTTCATGACTTTATGTCCTCTAGAGGGCGCCGTATTCAATTTTATGTAACGTCACATAACCTATAACCAGCGGACCATCAAAACGCTTCCAACGATATCCCATTTGTCAGATTATGATAAGTAGTTTAGAAGTTACGAGGGAACAGATTAACATACATACATACATACATACATACCGGTCAAAATCATAACCCTCCTTTTTGCTTCGCTGTAGTCGGGTAATAATAAAAACGTTCAAATTAAATAGAATTATTTATCTAAAAGTCAACCAGAACTCGCTTGCGCTTAAAATAATAAAATAGCTTGCACTTTTTGCAGTAGCAGCAGTAGGTACTTGCACAAGAAGCCACGCGTCACGCAACGCAGCCAAACGTAAACAACATTTTCATCTCAATTCTCAATCCCGTCCTAAACTTAAATAAAGTAAGTAGGCAAGTAACGTCAAGCTAAACTGAACATAAATCGCCCAAATGCGCAAAAAAGAGAGAGGCGATCAATAGGGTAATACCCAGTTAATGCTCAGTGCTTAAATATTAAACTACCGAAACCCTAATGAACTCGGTAAGCTCTATGGAAGCGGTTAACTAGTTCGAAGGGGTTCCCCTAACGTTAAGGTAACACAATCTTAGGGTCACTACATCGATAGGGTATCCAATGATAGGGTAAGCCTATCGATAGGGTTAATCAAATGAAGGGGTTTTCCGGTCCCTGATGCAGCGACGGCGAGAGCTGGAGACACGCACTGGGGAAGACCTGTGGGTCTCGTTTGCACTGGGACATGTCGTCTATAACCTGTGCGTAGTGTATATTCCTCCTAAGGCTTCAGACGATGTGTATATGCGCTGGTTCCAAGGTGTTGAACAAGTGGTGGATTCCTTACATGGAGTAGTTCTAATAGCGGGTGACCTTAATTTGAATCCGCTTTATACTTCTCATACCATATTGTGTTATTATAGTTATTTTTTAAATGTCTGTGGCCTGTATGAGACGAATGAGGTGACGAATGCGTATGGTGTTATACTTGATGTAGTGCTGATGTCGGAGCGCGATCGTGACGTCACCGTTTTGGAAATTAATAATAATAATAATAATAAAAATCTTTATTGTTCAAAAACATACATTTTTACAATTGGAGCCATGGAGACTGCGTTAGTTTTCACTGTGTTGCAGTCCCCAGTGGTTGCCGTTAAACTAGTACAGTGAATTGTTGAGAACAACATACTTATGGATATATTTAAGAAGTAAAAAAAGAAAAAAATAATAATTATTAATTAAAATAGTAGTATTAAGTACGGCTACTGGTAAGTTAGGTTATCTGTTATTTACATTAATTTTTAGAGAATATGTTAGTTCTATTTTATTATTAACTCAAACATTTGAATGGTGTGTGTTAGTGTATAAGTAGGAGTGCGTATAGGTGTGTGTGTGTGTGTGCGTGTGCATTTGGACATATCCCTAATGGTAAGAACTTATGTTTCGTACTAGTTCATTATGAGCCAAAAAATCCCAGTCGTACAAGGTTTTCAGTCTCATCATAATTTTTATCACTCAACCATGTCAATACAGTTTTTTTAAAAGCATAGTTAGATAATGTTTTTATGTACGTATAATCTAATTTTATTTTATTGTAGATCAATGGAGCACAGTAGTTAATGTTGTGGCGGGCAAATTTAGATTTGTATGTCGGGAGAGGACAACGATCAATGCGTTTGTATGTTTCTGATAGCGTCGGAACAACTTTGCGATGGTATCTCTTCAGACATTGCAAGATATACAGTTTACGAACCGAGGGTACTAAGGAAGTGCGGTATAGTTCAGTAGTCGCATAAAGGAACGGTAGGCGCAGTATGACCTTTAAAAGCGCTCGCTGGGCTCTCTCTAGTTCTATCATGTGCGTCTTGGCGGCACCTCCCCAGGAACCGATACAATAGGTAATAATACATTCGCCTAGTGCTTTATAAGTTTGCATTAAAAGTGGTTTACTTGCTACTTCTCTTAGATTTTTGAAGGCATATATGAGTTTCCGAACTCTAGAAGCCACAACTGTAATGTGATTAGTCCAGTTGAGATGAGAATCAATTTGAACACCCAGATATTTAAGGTGATCGACGCGTGTCAATAGAGCACAGTTACAGTTGCTAGCAATACACCTGTTGCACGGATATGTGTGTACTGCCACCTTAAAATCCTCTCTTGGTTTAGTAGCTTCTGTCTTACTAAAACAGATGTAATTTGTTTTGGTTACATTAAGTGAAAGAAGAGAGTCCTCCAACCATGCAGTGACTAATCCCAGTCCGTTCTCAGCAAGCATTCGTACTCTGTCCCAACTCTTATCATGAAATAGTAATACTGTGTCATCAGCGAACATAAGCGTTTCGCATCCAGGTATGTTGGTTTTACAGAGATCATTTACGTTAATTAGGAAAAGAGTCGGGGCCAGGGTACTACCTTGCGGGACGCCATACTCTATAGGAGTCCACTCACTATTGACTTTATTAATGCTGGTACACTGCATTCTACCTGACAAATAATCTGTAAAGAATTCCAGCGCAATGCCCCTTATTCCCACATTCTCCAATCGAGCTATCAAGATTGGTATAGATACGGTGTCGAACGCCTTTTGTAAGTCGAGAAACACCCCCAGGCATTTCTTACCAACATCAAGGTGTTCCGTAATAGCAGTTGTAAGATGAAGCACTGCATCTTCAGTCGATGTTTTAGCTCGGAACCCGTATTGGTTGCTGCCTAAGAGCGAGTTTCCCTCCAAAAATCTTTTGAGACGTTTATTTACCAGTTTCTCTATTATTTTAGATATCACAGAAATCAACGCTATGGGTCTATAATTGCTAGGAAGATTTTTATTTCCATTCTTAAAAACCGGTGTAATTTTTGCTCGCTTAAATATATCTGGAAAGACTTCCGTTGAGAAACATAGGTTACATAGATATGTTATTGGATCTACAATAGATAGTCTACATAGTTTCAGCAGATCCGAAGTAATGCCATCTTCACCTGGTGCACTGCCAGACCTTAGCGACAATATTGTATCCAATATTTCTACACTATCAGTGGGATATAGAAAGAAGGAGCAAGTGGTTGGGCCAGATACACTTGATTTTTGAACTGCCAGTTGGGTGTCTGTGGTTTTGAGATTTGAAAGCGTGAAGTCAGCAAGAGTTTTCCCTATTGATGTGAAATACCTATTAACTATGTTTAAAGAATCTGTTTCATTTTGTCCTATTTCTAATAAATTTCCGGCATTGTTTCTGTTAGTCCTTAAACTACAAATCTCCTTTATAACTTTCCATGTATTTTTTGTATCTCCTTGATATTTTTGAAGTTGTGATTGATAATATTCTTTTTTTAGTGTTTTAATTACTTTATTACACATATTTCTGTAACTACAATATTGGTTTCTTAACAGTGTGTCATTAGGTGCTCGGGTAGATTTACGTTGTAATTTATTTCTTTTACGGATGGATCTTACTACTCCCTCAGTAATCCAAGGCTTCAAAGGTATCCTCTTTTTTGGCACCGTTAGGGTATAAGTATTTAAATCAATAGCCATTGTAATTTTACTAACCAAGTCTTCCGCGGCTTCGTTAGCATCACTCAATTTATAATATTGGGTCCAATTCACTGTAGAAAGTGTTTCCCGGATGTCATCATAATTATGTTTCCATATATGATTGTATTCTGAGGGTTTTGGACCCGTTGCATCAGAAACAGTCAATAAAACGGGGCAATGATCAGTAAGGTGATCGAAAACATGTGTGGTCCAGTGCTTCTTGCATTTTACCATAAAATGATCGATGCAGGAGTTGGGGCCGGCTGTTGGTTTATCCACTCCCTGTAGCAGCCCATAATATAGCATGAGAGTAAGGTAATTGGCACCTTGACTCGTGACCTGTCCTGATAGAATATTTATATTTATATCTCCAACAAATAATATGTTGGGGGTGTGTATATTACGCAATATAGAATCCAGAGAATCTAAGTAAGTATTTGGATTTCCATAGCAAGGCGGTCGATAGGAGCATATTAATGTATATGTTTTGTTAACATCGAGTACCAGACAGTTGCCCTCATTAACAACGGGTTCTCGCGCTTGGACACTATGCTTACTATGCACGTAGGCTACAACGCCGTCGTTTTTATTAAGGTGGTTTTTTGTGTAATAGAGATTATAGTCTGTAATACTGGGGGGAGAGCGTGTTTCACTGGTCCAACATTCAGAGAGTACCAGTATGTCAATTGTAATATCAAAACAAGAAACAAAGACTAGAAATCTGTCTAGATTACAGTGCAGACTGCGTATATTCACCTCTAACACGGTAAAGTTACCGGACCGGCTTAGACTCGAATAGTTAGAGGGTTTCCTTATTCTATAGCAATTAGGTTGGCCGTGATTGTCTATATCATTCTGCAGATTATGTAATGTAGTTTGACTATCGAATGTTATATCTAGATGGAACTGTAGCAGAAATCTTGACTGGTGGTTGGAGTACCACTTCTGGGGCTGGGAGTATGTGCACAACTGAGCTGTAATTATAGTATGTGTTTGTGGGTTGTTTATGCGGGATTTGAGTGAAAGTAGTCTGAGTATTTTGGATGTGTAAAAGTAAATGCAAGTCGTTAGCCAGCTTAAGTAAGTATTTTAGAGTACAGTTAAAGTTAGTAACCTTAAATAGCATTTTCAATACGTATACAGATTTAATTGTAGCACTTGCAGAACTAGTTACAGTTTTTAGGAATAGGTAGTTGGAGGTGATAGGCAAGGGAAATGGGAGAAAAACGCGTACCTGGTTCATATGGTGTTACGCGCTGGCAGAAGATGGTGTGGCTGCCGGTCTTACGCACTTCTCTTGGAAATCTCCTCGCGATGATTGGCGATGTGTGTACGCGACGGCGTAGCTGATGCTCACGGTATTGAAGATTTGGGCGGATGGCGGAATGGAGATAACGCTCGACATTGACCGACTCGCACCGTTACCTTAGCTGAACTGTCAGTTGTTGGAGGGTAGTCAATGATGTCAGGTTTCTACCCGCGTTTTTCATAGGAAAATGGATGATGAGGGATGGGATGAATCGGCATTTGCCATACCGCCTCCCGAAGAGCAGACGTGCTCTTGATATATCTGAGGCTTGAAACATACGTAAAAAAATTCACACAAATGAAGTTACACTTTAGTAAGTTGACATCTGCGTTTTGCTAAAATAAATTAAAACTATAAACTAGGACTAAGCTAATTGTGTGATACGGTTGGCAGGTAGTCTAATTGTCAAAAAGAAGCGGGCACAGCTTGACCACTGGGCGCTTAAAAGTCCCAGAAGCAGTTCTAATCTCTACCACCCTAACTATCCCGTCCGCACCAGGGCACACTTTCGATATGCGAGCCCTACGCCATTGCAAAGGGGTAGAGTTGGGCTCAATGAGAAGCACCAAGTCCCCTATTTGTAAGTTAGGCTTCGGAGTGAGCCATCTATAGCGCTGCTGCAAGGTGTGTAAATATTCGCTATGCCACCGCTTCCATAGATGTTGTGTAATTTGCTGTAGTAACTGCCAACGACCTAGACGTGTGCTGGGCGCTTGCTCTACATTTTGTTCGGGAACGCAAAGAAGCGGTTGCCCGATTATAAAGTGTCCCGGGGTCAACACGTCCAGGTCGTTGGGGTCGCTACTGATAGGACACAGTGGCCTCGAGTTGATAATGGCCTCAACTTTAGCAAAAACTGTGGCGAGCTCCTCGTAGGTAAGAACCCGCTCTCCTACAATTCGTAAAAGTAAAGTTTTAGCAGACTTAACCGCGCTCTCCCACAAGCCACCGAGGTGGGGCCCGAGGGAGGGTTGAAATGCCACTTGATCTGGCGTGGTGAAAGTTTTTGTTGAAGTTGAGTTTCGTCAATGTGGGAATAAATTTGTCGCAGGTGGTTGCGAGCACCCACGAAATTTGTACCACAGTCCGAGTATATATCCGACGGCAGACCCCTTCTGGATACAAATCTGTCCAAGCATGCTAGGAACGCGTCAGTGGACAGCGCGGAGACAACCTCCAAATGCACGGCCTTGGAAACAAAACAGATAAAGACGCAGAGATAGGCCTTGTAAGTCTTAGGTGTACGCATGTGAGACGCTCTAACCGTGAAAGGACCGGCAAAATCAACACCGACCTTCTGAAAAGGCCTTGCCTGGGTAACACGGCTAGCGGGCAAGTTTCCCATGAAGGGAGTTAACGATTTGGCTTTAAGCCTGTAACACCTTTGACACTTAAATATCCTGTGCCTAACTACACTTCGTGCCGATATAATCCAGAAGCGGCGGTGGATGAAAGTGAGTAAAGTATCGGGGCCAGCATGGCCACACATAAGATGGTAATGATCAACCAAGAGATGAGTCAGATGATGTGAATGGGGAAGAAGAAGGGGATGTTTGCTAGCGTAAGTCAGTGTTGAATTCAACAACCTTCCTCCCACTCTGAGTAAACCGTCACTGTCGATGAAAGGGTTGAGGCGTATCAGTTTACCCTTGATTGGTTTGTTTTCACGCAACGCTTTTATAGCGTCGTGAAAGGCTGTCTGTTGCACTATCTTAATGCAGTTGAGTAAGGCGGTGTTTAACTCGTCAACAGTAAAATAGCCTTTGGTTTTGCGAGTTGGTTGGCGTGCGTTATTGATAAAACGCAGGCACCAACCTACGGTGGTTTGAAGCTTGGTTAAAGAGCTAAACCGTGTGACGAGCTGAGGTTCCTCGACGGTGTGCGACGTGTTCGCATCAACCGGAGAGCCAGTTTTAGGTTGCTCGTCAGCTTGCGCTACATACGCAGTAGCTGGAGGGTCATTTTCGGTCCGTTCGACGGTTCGAGCTGAAAATGCCGCAACCGGAACGTCGAATTTAAGCCACTCAGGTCCCCACCACAAGTCGTGGTTGACCAATTCTGAGGGAAGCAAACCCCGGCTGGCGGAGTCAGCAGGGTTTGAAGACGAGGGTACGTATTTCCAGGGAACGTCGGGCGTCATACCCTGTATCTGGGAAACGCGGTTACCTTCGTAAGTTTGAAGTTTATGTGGAGCTGTTTGTACCCAACACAAAACGATAGTTGAATCGGACCACGCTATGGTAGAGCTGATCGTTATCTTAGCCCTCAGCACCTTTGTGACGTGTGAGAGCAACCTGGCTAGGAGAACAGCGCCGCAAAGTTCCAGCCTTGGAACTGTCAACTTTTGTTTGATCGGAGCTACCCGAGATCTTGACAATATTAAATGAACGTTTGATTCGCTCTCGGTTTTTACGAGGAGATACACGCAGGCGGCAAAACCAAGGACAGACGCATCGCTGAAACCGTGAATGTGACATTCGTACGATTGATCGGCAAGTACGAACCTAGGGATACGAATGCGATGTAGAGCTCGAAAATCATCGACGAACCGCAACCAGGATTGATTAGCATCAGGTTCTGCCGTGGTATATCTATAATGCTGTTATCTACCTAAACCCAATTTTGAGTTATGAGCAAAAAACGCGGTAAAAATTTAAACCTATGTAACTTTTCGATGACAACACCAATTTGAGACGTAAAAGCACCAAAAAATACATCAAGTAAAATACTTTTTAAGTGTACTTATATCATATTGTAAATATAATTTAATTATATAAAAAAACCCTTTTTCCGTTTTAGTTAATCACCTATGTTTTTAATTTCTCATGAATAATTATTTAAAATGCCGCTAAGTATACCTTTACGGCATTTTAGTGTTTCTATTTAAATTAAATATATTGTCTTTTAAAACACTAAAAAAAAGCTTATTTATGTTAAGCTAAAACGTCGTTATAGTACATAACCCTGGTTTAGCTTAATATTTGGTTATACAGAACTGACTCATGTTAGACTTTAGTGCCGTTATTGATATTTTACCGCTTTTAAGTGTAGTAAACTACAAAATGGATATCAGTTTCATGGAAAAACTTGATTTGCTGTTACGCTTAAACGCCGTTAAACTAAGAACCTTTTACGTTAACGGCATTATAGTGAAACGATTACAAAAAAAAATGTAACTGCATTCAAGCGATGGAAGTTAAACCACTAAGTAAGGAGAATATTAATAAGTAAATAAAAACCATGTTTTGTAAATTACAATATTTATTTAAACTTTTATTATTGAGCATCTTCTTTGCTTCAACAGAACTTTACTTATAGCTAGATTTGTTAGGAACTTTTAGTTCTTTATTAATACAAATATCACATTAATTAAGTAGTTAAAAGGCACTTATTACACTCGTAACATAATAACATTATTATTATTTGGACATAAACTGGAGATCGGCTTTAAGTCTTTGTGTGTTTATATAATTAAAAACTATTACAAATTCAATTTTATGAACTTACATATCAACTAAAATATTTTCCTTAACTACAAATCCTAGTTTTTATAAAGATTAAAAAAAAAACATTTGTTAAAAAAAAACAAAAATACAGTATCCTCAAACAAAACTTGTCTCTAAATCTCTTCTAAAAAAATATATTTAAGTAATTATATCTCAAAAACTTGGTATCAAAAATACGGCAACTTTGCCAAGAAATAAACAATGCTTAGACAAACTTATTTGTCAAAGTTGCCCTAACGTTATTATCTTAAGCAATTTAAATATTTAATCAGTCTCAAAAAACTTATATTATTCTAACTTGTAGCGGCACGTACATTTTCTTTTGTTGGTAATTTTTTCCAAAATAACAATTTGTGAGGGGGCATTATGCTTGATAGTTTTTCAAGTATATCAGCCTTTCTTTTAGGTTCAATACATTTCGGTTCAGTTCTGAATTCAAATATCATTACACGTGGGTTTTTTAGATACTTGTCATTCATGAAACGAAGAGAAATATACGTAGTATCTTCGAAGTTATTTTTATACATGAGATCATAGCTATCACGGGTAAAACATACCTCCACCATATTTTTTAAATAAGCCCTTGGGTTAGATATTTGGATTCTTCTTTGTGACACATAATTAGGTACATTCAAAAAAAATTCGGGTGACATAGACTGCACAATTACTTTTGAGTTGTTAATTGAAGATACACACTCCTCAAAATCAGTGAAATCGTAGAGTTTGCCTTTCTTTTTCATGGCCAACTCAACCTGATGGTGCACTTGGTCACTGCTCATGAAGGTATGGCCAGGCTCAAAGTAATGGAGCATAATTTTTTTTATAGCAATGTCTTCACTGTTAATCATATGAATCAGCATTGAATATAAGAGCCAATTTTTGTTCTGTGCACTGCAATTGTCTAACCAGATATGTACTTGCTGAACGTCTCTATTACGCAAGAGAAAATGATAAAAGGCAGACATAATGTCTTCTTGTTTCCTGCCTGCAATGCCATCATGCCAGATGACTGTAAGGGGTTTAGATTCTGTGGTGATCTTGCCAAGTGGTGCAAAGGTTTGGTTGTATGCTATAAGGCGCGGACAGAAAATTGCAGCTTTAAAAGTGTCTAATCTAGGCAACATGATTACTTTTTCCAAGTCAGCACTAAAGAATACCTGTGAACTATTTTGAGGTTCGTCTTTGTGTGCTGTGTAAAGCTCTCGTGCCTTTGTATATTTTTGGTGATGTTGAACCCAATTCACACAATCTGTACACTCTTCTATTAGCTGGCTAGTAGCATCATGTGATTTTTCTTTTTTGTGAAAATTATAAGCTTCGCATAATTCACACTCTTCGTTGCCGAGGTTAGTGAAAGATATATTCATGTTTTTAACATGTGATCTGTATAAGCTGTATGAAATATGTTTATCGGGGTAAGTATCACAAAAATGTCTATGCATCTGAGTTATGCTAATGTCACTTGGTAGATATCTTCTCAGGGGTGCGTGTTCACGCCTGTAGTGTGGTTCTAATGGGTTAAACGATTCAACGTGTTGATTAAGTAAATTGCGATCAAATTTTGGTGTTTTTTGGTGTCTACCACGTTTATCTGTGGAAGGATCACTAAAAGTTCTATGTAGGATCCTGTCATTTACTTTCAGATATCCAAGAGTAGTCAAGAAAAATACTTTGCATACTTCTATTTTAGTACCGTCTTGCTTTTTGAATGAAAAACTTCTTTTTGGTAGCCGTTTTGGTTGACTCGTAATTTTTCTTTTTGGAACTGCTACATAAGTGTGTGCGTCTACAAATGCATGTTGTTCTTGCCACGACATATCCCAATACGCTTTATTTATGGTTTTCCTTTCTTCTTCGTTCAATAAACTCATACATTTTTTATAACACTTTTCAGGGCACCCTGGCTTGACACTATTTTTATTTATCTTTTCATTTTTAGCATCCAATTTTCGCAGCTGTAAAGGAGTATCATATTTTTTTCGTTTGCGTGGAGGTTCCGGTACGAGAATGTCAGGTAATGTGGAACAATAATTGCCCTCAGCGGAATTACAACGTTCACGGAGGCATCGTCGCTCGGACGAAGATTTTGTAAAACTAGTAGGACCTACTGAATTTCTGCGACATCGCTCCAAAGCTGGTTTATCGCTGGGAGTAAAATTATTTTTGGCTTTGTAATCCACAGGCAATACGCAACAATAATTGCCATCAACGGTATTGCTACGCTTGCGGTGGATTGGTCGCTCGGACATACTTTTCTCGCAACAAGTGTCAACAACTGAGTGTCTACGTCCTCGATTTAAAGTTTGCAGATTGTCGAAAGTTAAATCACTCGAAACATCCATTGATAAATGGGTTTGCGGCCTGCACTTCTTTTTCTTAACTAACTTTTCGGACACATCTGACATAGAGCTTCCTGAGGCATCAGATGGACAGTAATCTTTATCATGAACAGAATCGTCGGAATCAAAATCATGTGGACTGTTTTCGCAAGTTACATTTGTATTCAGCTGGACTTCTAAATTAAGAGGAGAATCTGGTGGCATTATTTCATTGCACGTTAAATTTACATCGATGCGTGGGTTCATAACATCATGATGCTTTGTAATATTACGATCGATGATGCCTTCGTTGAACAAGGCCTCTTTTAACTTATTAGTGTCCAAATTTGCCAAATGATGCGAGTTATATGTTGTTTGTGACTCACAGAATGTGTCAAAAATGCTGCTAGTCATTGAATAATGTCTTGTATATAGTCCGTCAATATAGTCCAGTTTACTATTATTTTCCTTCTCTGGGCTTTTATTTGGTGATACAGTAGTCACGGGAATTTCAGGTTTGTCTTTAATCATATCTAAAATCGTTTTAGCTCTGTTGGCAATAGCAGAGTTTCTGTAACAAGTTAAAAATAATATGTAATAACAGGAAAAAAACAGTACCTATTTGCAAATCGAAAACGTACGGAGAAACGTAAAATTACATCAATCATATATTTGTCAGTCATATATTTTACTTCTAGTGTTAACGATATTATACAATACAATAATACAATACTCTTTATTAACGCAAACGCGAGTCGAGTCGCGCGCGAGATAGACTGTACCGGTCACTGTCTAACTAGAGATGTCAAAAAATGACAGATAGTCTAACTCGCGGGCGACTCGACACTGCGTGTTGCTGTGCTAAGCCTACTGGTCAAAACTAATCAAACGAGCCCAGAATCGATAGAGTCGAGTTTTTCTGTCCCCTAATACAATAATATTGCATTATCACCTTATTTACATACGCATGCAAAATATCATTCCAATCGTTTGCAGATAAGTACTTCAAAATTCAGTTGCAAAATTTGACCCAAACAACAACCACAAGCAAACGGCAAGTTGAATAAAAATTTATGAAAAAACGAACTTACCTATTACAGTAACGTTCCGCCATCGTCGCAAAATTGGCGGGAACTGCTACGGAGCAACACACGTCCTTCGCCGGCAAGCGCCTGCGACGCACTAGTTTCACCCCCGACCCCCTGACCGCGGTATTCCCGACGGGCGAGATTAGTTAACGGCATTATAGCGTATTATTGTGAGATAACGACACTTAAGTCTAATTTTTAAGGAAAAATATTTGTAGTGTCATTTTAGAAATGCCGTTACTGGCTCATAACGTACATAAAGTCAAAAGATAGGTGTACCAAATGTTTATTTATAATGCCGTTAAAACTCGTTAATCACATTTAAGTTTAGTTCTCTGAGTTTACGGCTTTATAGTTTCACAAATGTAAACCTCTATATTAAAAAATAAATAACAATAATATAGTTAAAGTACTTTAACCGCTTTACAGTATGCAAAAGATTGAATAACGGCAATCTAGTGAAGGAATCATCGGAAAAAATAATACAAAAATATAAGTTAATGAACCTTTACGGCTTTATTAAGTATCAATGTTACTTAACGGCAGTTATGCTTATTACAAATGAGAAAAAAGGTATATAACGGCATTTTTACTAAAATTATTTCCGAAACTATTCAACGTATCAAAAAACCGCGTATATAGGTCGATAGAGATTTTTTTTCTTATTTCTGTACCATCCAAAGTTGAAAATCGCCCGGATGTCAGTTAACGGCATTTTAGTTATAACACGGCAGAGTTGGGATCGGATCGTCCCAATTAAGATCGATCAACCACAAGTTCTGCATGAAAGACTTGGCAAAAAACGTGACAGGAGTGATGAAACCGCACGGATCATACAATCGAGCGATGTTGGATAAGATTCCTCGCTTGGTGTTCGCGCGAGACATTTCAGCCACGCGATATAAGAAGACATCATCGGACGGATTCCACTCAATACCTAGAATCTTATAAATGTTGTCGCCTGATTCCTCGAAGCGAAAAGGGGTTTCGCAGTGATCTTGGGGGAATTCGCCTAATAGCGCGGGACAATTGCTAGACCACTTTCTCAACTGGAAGCAGCCTTGCCCCAGCATTGAAACTACTTGTTGCTGTAGAGCCCTAGCATGCTCGATACTGTCAGAACCGCTGACAATGTCGTCCACGAAAATATCTTCACGTAGGACGCGCGAAGCCGCAGGATAAAGGCTAGAATTTAAGTTTGCTAACTCATGAATTACCCTGATAGCCTGGAACGCAGAACTTGAGACTCCATACGTAACTGTAGCTAGCTCGAACTCTAGCAACGGCTCATCTGGAGACTCGCGCCAAAAAATTGTTTGATAGCGCCAGTCATCTGGATGCAAACGGACGTTGCGATACATTTGTTTAATGTCGCATGTAAACACGACCGGATGTAACCTAAATCTAAGAATAATGTCTTGAATGTCTTGTTGTAACTTAGGTCCTGACATTAGGTTTTGGTTTAGAGAAACTCCTGTAGAGCTCACGAGGGAAGCGTCGAAAACTGCGCGCAACTTCGTGGTACTGCTGCTTTCTTTTAAAACTCCATGGTGGGGAATGTAACACCGTTCACCTGCGTCATCGGAGTTTTTTAGTTGCATGTGACCAGAAGCGCTGTAATCTCGCATGAACTCCACGTAAAGTTCGCGCAATCTCGGCTCCTTGATAAGCCTTCGCTCTAAATTATGAAAGCGCTTTAGAGCGGCCGGACGAGTTTCACCTAATTGTTTGTGCTCTACCTTGAACGGCAAACGCACGACAAACCTTCCGTCGTCGTCGCGGCTATGAGTCTGAGAAAAATGTTTCTCACAGGCGATGTCCTCGGGATCAGGAACAGGCGCGGCCGGTGTCTCCTCATCCCTCCAAAATTGATTTAGAGCTAATTCTAACCTAGAGTTGCATGACGCTAGGTTAGCATGCTGATAACCACTGGATGTTACAGGCGAGTGCCCCATGACGACCCAACCAAATATTGATGAATGGGCAGTGGGCAAACCTGGTCCCAGTTTGTGCTTGGAACCTGTGAATATTTCGTCGAACAGGTCAACACCGATTAGTAGATCAATGCGGCCTGGCATATGGAATGTGCTGTCAGCCAACATTAAATGTTTACATTTGTCAGGCACAAGGGCCCTGACTTGATTTGCTGGTTGATATCCTGTGATACGCTTGAGGACAATAGCATCTGTGGATAAACCATGGTGATTTGAGTCCATAAGAGAGGTAATGTGGCACTGTACCCTGCCATGGGTAGCTTGCCTGTGTTCACCTACACCGAATAAATCACAAGATCTGTGACGTGGCAGTCGCAGCTGTTGAGCCAAACACTCTGTCATTAGAGATATTTGTGCACCAGGATCAATCAATGAACGAACAACATGAACCTGACCATTGGCATCCTGGACTCCCACAAGAGCAGTACCCAATAATCCAGTTGACATCGGCTCCGCATTGAGCAAAATGAGTTTGCCATCGGCAACATGAGATGACGTTTGATTATTAATAGCCTCGCTATTATGAATAGAATTATTGCCAGCACCAGCCGAGGTGCCAGCAACATGCCTGCCAAATTGGGGCGGAACAACGGTACTATTGTATCTGCTTGTCGCCTCAACTGAGTGCAGCTTAGTATGATGTTTGTTACCACAGATTTGACACAGACTCTTAGATAAACACTTTGAGACATGATGTGGCCGCAGACAATTATAACATAAATTTTTGCTTTTGACATAAGATTTCTTATCATCCATAGAATTGAACTTTTGGCAATGATAGATTGGATGACTTCCACCACAACAGATACAAGATGCAGACTGATCAATGTGTAAGGCAATGGGAGCATCACTTGGTGTTGATTTTACCATGGCACTTGAAGAAACTTCTAGAGCCCGCAGATGATTTTCAAGAAAAATCAACAAGTTCTCAAAGTCCGGTAATTCATTTACCTTTAGGGTCAATTCAAATTTGGTGCGCAACTCGGAAGGCATTTTCCTTGAAATAAGGTGAAATAAGATAAAACTCCATGATTTAGTATCAAAACCGAGTGCTTTGAGTGCTTGTGTATTTTCCTTCAAGGTATTTACAAACTTGCGCAGGTTTTTATGCACTAGCGTAGGACATGAGACCGAAAGTAACAGATCTAAATGTTTAGACGCAATCAACCTCTTATTTTCATACCGCTCCTGGAGGAGAGTATAAGCAACATCATAATTTTCGTGCGATATAGTTAAGTGCCTAACCAAGCTTAAAGGTTCACCTTCCAATACACCCAACAAGTAATGAAACTTTTGTACAACACTTAGTTCATTGTTGTTATGTATCAAGCTATTGTAAATGGATGCAAAATTGGGCCATTCAGTGTGTGCACCCTTAAACGTAGGTAATTCAATCTTAGGTAAATGGAAACGAGTGCTTTCCATACTACTAGGCGACTTATACACTTGTGTTTTTGTACTAGGTTGCTCCCTACGCAAGTCGTCATTCAATGTTTTTAAAGAGTAAAACATATCGAAAAATTTGCTATAGTTAGATTCCAACTCCGCTTTAGCTTTCTTATCTTGAGTCATAACCATAAGCAATGAAAAAGATTCATCCAATTGATCACGCATACGATCTATGTCATCGAAACGCACCTTAAACGATTTAATTTGTTCCGGTGTCGGATCCCTAAACTTAGATGCCGTATCATACAATTGGCTTATAAACTCGAGAGAAACATTAAATTTCACAACAGAAACTTGTGTTTCCATTATAAAACAAGCTACAATTAGCTTAAATAACTTGAAATCAACAAACGTAAACAAACAAGGTTATTTTTAGCAACTGTCAAGTGTCAATTCTAAAGGCGTATTTTTCTAACAAATATTTATGGCCTGGACTCTAGAAAGTTGGCCAATTTGCCTTGAATAGCGTAATGGCCGATACCATGCAATTTTATCTTGTCTATGGTAAGGTGATAATCGAAATTTGATGAACGTACTAGAAAATGGAATGCTAAAATTTTGAAAAACTCGAATGTTTAGATCAAAATATAGCCGAAATATCGGGTTCTGAAGGACCAAATGGAGGTGATAGGCAAGGGAAATGGGAGAAAAACGCGTACCTGGTTCATATGGTGTTACGCGCTGGCAGAAGATGGTGTGGCTGCCGGTCTTACGCACTTCTCTTGGAAATCTCCTCGCGATGATTGGCGATGTGTGTACGCGACGGCGTAGCTGATGCTCACGGTATTGAAGATTTGGGCGGATGGCGGAATGGAGATAACGCTCGACATTGACCGACTCGCACCGTTACCTTAGCTGAACTGTCAGTTGTTGGAGGGTAGTCAATGATGTCAGGTTTCTACCCGCGTTTTTCATAGGAAAATGGATGATGAGGGATGGGATGAATCGGCATTTGCCAGTAGTAGTAGTTTTTATCGTTGGAAGTACTTATTTATTTATTTATTTATTTAATCTTTATTGCACAAAAATACAAATTTGAGTACAAAAGGTGAACTTAATGCCTAATGGCATTCTCTACCAGTTGACCTTTGGGCAAGCAGAAAATTGTTGTAGGCGGTGCAATATTGTACGAGCAAAAGCATTAGGAGAAAACATGTAATGCGATTAAAATACATAAACATACATTATAGACACTCATAAACATACTTAGTCATTTAGTTGCGTTTTTAATAGCAGCAAGGTCGCTTTCAGTGGTTATTCTGAGCGGAGGTGAGCCTTCTTCGCGCCGCAAATAGACTATTCCATGTGAGGTCCAGCAGAAGCGGAACTTATTATCGGCAGCAAAATCTCTCGCTAGACGAAATAGCTTTCTAGATTTGAAGGTCAGGGATTCAGAGATAAAAATGCGCTTATCCTGTTCATTTATATTTGCTAGCTTAGTATTTAGCTGGTTAGTTGGGTGCTGACTATTATAATTCTTGTAGGCTGCCAGAATACAGTCTTTTTTGGAGGCTGTTGTAAATTCTACCATTATAGGTTTGAGACTGTCGTTTTTTGTGTTTATACGGTACAGATCTTTGATTTCGCACGCGTCAGCATTCACGCCGATGGCGGAACAAATTTTTTGCACAGTGGTTTGCAGGTCTTTTTTCGTTTCATTTAGGGTGGTCTTCGGTACATTTCGAATTTCGATTTCATTCGATCGGGATCTTTTTTCCTGCTGGTCTATTCTGTCTTCGAGTGACGCGATGTATTTTTGGGTCTCCTTGCGTTCCGTCTTCAATATGTTGAGCTCTTCCCGCATCTCATCGTACTTATGACCCAAGAAATCTATTGCCTTAGAGATCTCAGCATTTTGTTCCCGGATGACTGCAACCGATTTTTGGATAGAAGTCAATTTACTGTCCTGTTTTTCTGTGAAAGTTGTGAACATATTTTTCATCTCTTCCATAAATGAGCGCATAGAAGTGGCCTCCTCGCTAACGTATTTGCGTTTGTTTCGCGTTGTAATATTGTCTAGTGCTGAGTCCGATCCCGCGTGCTGTAGTTTTGTCGCCGGGGCCAGCGACGGCGGCGTCCGGAGCACCACGCTTGCCTCGCGCAGTGCTGGTACATCCGCAGCAACGGGCGCGGGTGTCACGGCCTTCGCGGGTACCGGAGTACTAGGCGGAGTGCGCTTGGGTGGCATAATATTTAGCAGTTATCACAATTACGTACTTGCTTCGATCCGCTACGTCGCTCGGCTACGGCGTAGCAAGTTTCGTAGCACGTAGCGAAGGTTCGGCAGAAGTCGGGCGCAGCCGGAGCACAGTAGGCCAACTGTCAGGTGCGAGCAAGAGGGAAATTATGGGGTACCTCTTCTTTCCGCGGGGGTGCCCTGCGGGGCCGCTCAGACGGCGGCCGGGGCGACTCCGTCAGCACTCATTGTATTAAAATTATTTTATCTTGCACCCAAAAATGCACATTAATTTAATTACTGCAAGAGTGATTTTCTAACTAATACTGATCTATTTTTGCGAGAAAAAGTGTGCGCACGTCTGTTCTCATCGAGGTCTGAGAAGAAAGGAAATTGAAGGAGGAGGTTTAGTACCCCGACGTGATGCATATCACCCACCATTGGACATCTCCTTTTCTATTGGCGAAGCGGCCATGCGATCCACCTCCAATAAAATAGCCCCTAGTAACGTGGATTTGCAGCGAGATTGGAACTTCGCAAAGGGTGACTACGAGCTTCTCTATAAACATATGTCCGAGGTTAGTTGGGAGGAAGTTCTGCGGTCCGTGGACGTCGACGATGCAGTGGATTGTTTTTATAAGACAATTGGTGATATTTTTGATGCGAGTATTCCTAAAAAGACCCGGCCAGCACGGGCTCAGAGGTGCTTTCCCGTATGGTTTACTGCTGAGCTGATCTCTGATATGGCTCTGAAAGCTAATTACCATCGAATGTGGAAAGCTACGAAAGACCTTGTAAACACCCCTACCCTAGTCTTAACCTAGTCGCGGCTACATCAATTTGTAAAAAATCAATTACAATAAATGGACCTACCTAACCTAAATTAAATTAATTAATTAACAAAATGTAGCTTTACAGTATGGGATAGTATTAAAAATATTAGCTATTTAATGTGCTATATTAGTCAGTAACCATAATTAAAACGTGCAACCAAATTGTACCTACCTAACAAGATAATTAAAATTTATGAGATATTTAAGAAATTAAATTATGGCAACCTTTTAACCCTACTTGTAATAATAACAATTAATAAGCTAAATCCATTGGTAAATATTTAGTTGTTAATTTGGAATTGTTAAGTGTTCATATCAGAAATGATGTGAAAAGGAACCCTAAATTTATGAAGCTAGTTTTATTTATATTTTGGCCTTCGTTATAGAATGTGATCATCATAGTGGTATTACTCCTAGTTATGACAGTAGCAAACAAGTTCTTTTCAAACTAATTAAGACTTATAGTTTACTTTTCCTAACTTACCTAATGAACCTAATTAATACTTAATAGTCAACTTATAAAATGGAGATATACTTATGATTTACTTTATGCATTGAAACAGAAATACCCTAACAACTTGTTTTACCCCATTATTTGAAAATCCAGCAATATTTTCAGTAATAATAAATGTTAACAGATTCTCATACTTTAATGACTTTAATTGATTTGTAATACAACCTAAAATATTAATTAAATTTATATTTGCTCTACTATTATAGTATATTAACTCATATGACTTTTATATTGACATATTAATGTATATTAGCCAGTTGGTAACGACCCTGCCCACAAAGCTAGCAGTCCCAGGTTCGAAACCTGACGCAGGCAAATATTTGTGTAATAAGCAACCACATTGTCCCTGAGTCATTAATGTTTACTATACATTTAAGCATGTCTTTCCCCTTACAAGTATGCATGTCATTGTCTAGCACCCACAGTACAGTCAGAGCTTAGTTTGAAACTAGGCCTAATTTTCATTATTATCTGTATTAAAAATGTTATATCTGAAGAATTGTTATTCTAATTTTTCTATAATAATTATAACATTAATTTCCAAACCCTGTTTATTCTATTAATAGGTACTTATTGGATTTAAATATGGTATACAGATGCAATCAACCAACATAGGGAGTTAATATTGTATCTCCGGCCCAAATTCATAGTTTTATCAGGGGACCTAGATTCCTAGTATCAGATACAAGTTTAGAATAACCATACCTAACCCTGACATATTAAGGCAACTGAGTAGCACAATTAGAAGATGGTTTTACTTCATCGCTTTCGAGTAATAAAATCTAATGTCAACTAAAATGAGTTTTATGGTTCTCGGTGACGCTAAATATATATAATGAAATGGATTATGAGGGCCCCCCCTAATTTAGAGGGAGGATTCCTGCCCCTCCGGACCGCAGGGATCTGTGCAATACGTCCCAGACTGTATATTGCTCCACATACTATCTATTTGTTATCAACAATCAAAATAATTTGTGTAAGACTTTCTAGCCTTTTAATTGAATTTTACTTTAACATCTAATTTGACCATTTCAATACATATAAGTAGTGCTTCTTACTTAGAGATGCAGAATTAGCATGTTAGCTAGGTTTTTTTAGGTTTGCTCTCTTAATAATTGAAAACCAATATCAATAGATTAATCTCAACCTCAAGAAACATAATAAGATTGGTAATTTGGGCTCTTTACCCACTATTTGTTTTATATTTAAACTCATAGCTTGATTGATTCAGTTTAAAAGATAAAATATCTGGTATTGATTCTATCTGGAAATTTGTTTTCATTCTAAAACAATCTAGCCATATCTTGTATGAAGTGCACTTGTATTCCACTCTACGGGAGCTAGTGACGCTTCGGGACTTCTGCCCGTAATAAGCCCAGATTGGTTTAATGAGGTTCATACGTAGAATCCTCCAGTTTCATAATGCTAGCTATGAATCAACCTAGCTGGAGTATTATTGATTAACTATTTGATTTATTTGATCACTTTCAATCACTGATTTCTTACTGTGTGTATTTTTTTATTGGTCACGAATAAATGTTTTTCTTTCTTTTCTTTTCTTTCTTTCTGATTTGACTTCGACTCAACGTTATATCACTTTTATGTTTCTCGAAGTAAGACTGCAGCTTAATTTAACTTGTAAACAGTCATTTTTCTGCTTTAAATCATCCAAAACCGGCTCGAAATCATTCTCAACGCTTTCTACCAATACATCAGTTTGACGTTTTAAGCGCCCTCTCTACCACAGACAAAGTTAGTTGTCAGATGCCATTCAACTTACGAATTGACTTCACACAATATTTGCCTTTGTTTTTAACTTATTGAATTAATTCGCATAATATTTAAATTCTTATTATTTTAAATATAGTTAATTTTACTATAATCGTTATAATTTATTTAGTTATATGGATATTTTAACTTTTATTGTTATTTTGTTGTTTAACGTGATTCGACGATTTCTTGCCTAGCTAAAGCACAATTATGTGTATTAAAGCTCCTCACGGTGTAATGAGGAAACTTCTAACTACCTAACAAACCCTAAAATTCTACTGTTTTAACCCAAAGTAAAGAGTCACGTAACTCTTACATTTACAATTAATCGTGTAGATGTGTAGTGTCAGAATATCTCGGTGTAAAGATACCCTGCTAGACCAGCTAAACCTATCATGACAAAGACATCGGAACTAGAATTCCTGTGTGTAATCCTAAGACTATTCCGCGGCTAATGAAAGCCTTAAGTTGGCATCCGAGTCGGATAAATACCTAAGGTGGTCGATATATAAATTTATAAATAAGGGACTATCACTAATACATATTCTGCATACCGTCTCCACTGCCAAAGCATCGGTTCCACTTAGGTACCTATAGAGCAAATTTACAGAATATTGCTAGTGATATCTGACGAAACGCGAGTTAACAGCCGTCAGAGCCGTACGCGAAAACCCTTAACTTACTTGGTTAAAAGATAAAATCTGATATTCAAATATCCCTTAACGAAAATGTAAGTGAAGTTTTATAATTGTTATCAACGTCTGCCTGGATCTCAGCCCAACGACTACCAAGTAAGTCGAACAAAGCGGAGACCTGGAATTAAAAACAAAATTAACACCAAGCAAAACATTCACTATAAGTTAAATACCTGGAACACAAATATTAAACCTTAAACTAACACAATTAAATAATAAACCCCAAATTTCAAGCTGTGACTCCATCGAATATCCCATCGAGATGCACCATCAAAACCCCATAATTAAATTCTAAATTAACCCAATTAAATGACGTCCACAAATACCCAAGAAATAAGTATTAACTCCAACCTCCCAGTGGCAACAACAATTCACCCAACCGACGATAGTTATAAACCCAAATATGAATATCCTAAATTAACCCAATTTCTTGAATAATAAATATACTAGTGTATGTTCGTAGTTGAAGGAATAAGTTGAGTTGAACGTAAAATTACACTTTGTATAGAGAATAATTAAAGTTTATTATAAAAGTTACAAGTTAAAGTAAAAATGCTCAAATGTGGCCGATCATGAGTGGCGCAAAACGTCAACTAACTCCTAAACGTTCGGTGCGGCAAAGTAGGTCGCAAGTAAGCTAAATTCTGTACGATGTAAACTCGTACATGCTCCCGAGGGAAAAGTGAAAAGGGGTTAACGGTACAGAAGAGCATTTTGTACATGACAAATAAAACTTAAATAAGCTATCAATCAAAATTAAATCTAGTTTTCTTCGATGTCGGTTCACTGTAAACAGGCTCCCGGGTCGGAGTCGCACTCTGGATCACCTGCATTTCTATATCCTCCCCTTTGCGATCTTGGGGTTTTGTGATCTTTGCCGTGGCAGTTTTTCGGCAACATTTTTTCTTTATCAGTATTCCAAGTATTACGAAGAATAATCCTCCCAGCAGTAGAGTGGTTACTGTATAGTGATGGATATCGTGAACAGACATGGTTGATGTTAAAATAGCGGGCAATTTTTCCTGTGCCTTCTGTAGGTGTAACTGCGCCTCTATCTTGATCAAATCCATAACAGTTGTCGGCATTCTCTCCGTTATGTTTAATCGTGCGTTGCTCCAACTTAAATCAAACATGTTGTTAATTGAAGAGTCTATGGTCGGTACATCGACGTCAGTCCCAATGTTGATTTTACTTCCTAAATGATTATAGGTGTATACTGTAGCGTCTTTCTTTTGTAAAATACATCTAGGTTTCATTGTAATGACACCTGTACCTTCTATAGCTATCGGAGAAACTTGATCGTCACATATGATACGAATCAGCTGTTTCTCGCACAATGTAAACAACCATACATTCGGGTTATGTAACGTCGTCCAGAGTTCTTCGCACTGCACGTCCTTGATGACGCATGACAATGATGTTTGCTGACTGAAAACGTTTGCTTCACACGGAGCATTCTTATCGTATAAGTTGTAGACTGGTTGTCTGGCGACGCAATTGAATTTGTCTTCGCCATACGTTGAACATTGTTTAATATCGCTTTCAGTTATACCTATGTACGTTTTCTTCACAAAGTTGATAGCAATATATTTCGACGATGGTTCAACTAACTTGAATCGATCTTGCCTTATAAATGGAATAGGTATAACTCGGTATATAGTGTATTCGTCATCGCTGAGTAAGGGAACGTGCAGTTCGAACAGTAGGTAGTTGTTTGTAATTCGAGCCTTGACGTAGAGTAGTTCGTAAATATCTCGGATATCTTCCTGTACATCTTTGATTGGGAGCGATAACCCTTGTGGTAATTTTCCGGATATCATGTTAAGTTGTTCTATCAGCTGCGAAGCGGGAAACAGATGCGTGTCTAGATGTCCTTTATAGACGTCTCCTAGGGCATTCAAAATTATTTCTTGGATTCGTTGCAGGTTGTTTAAGATTAGCGTAGACGTAATAGCAGCAGAGTTGATATCATTCACTGCGTAGAGCATTTGCACTCTACTTTCAATTTTCACAACTTCGATATGTGTTTCATCCATATAGTTATGTATAGTCTTGAACTGTTCGTTCATAAATGCCTCACTTTTCTTTATAATATTATTCTCTCCTTCTATTATTGAGGTTTGGTTTTTCATGAGTTGCAGTAAGTACTTGTCGTTTTCTTGTAGCGCGGCAATGTCACTTTCGTATTTAGTGGCGAAATCCTCGTCTAGCACGCCAAAAAGAGTTCTTGCTAGCTTTCCGACTCCATCGAAGTAGCCTCTTTTCTGACGGACGAGATGTTGTGACCGCAAAAATGTATTGTACTCCATCACGTGACTTACTTCATGACGTAGATGACTGACGATAGTTGCACAGGGCGGGTAAGTTATTTGTTGGCATAATCTTTCAATTTGATTTACGTAGTTATGTATCTTATTTGTCGCTTGCCAGTATGATGTTAGATTGTAATATATCAACAAAGTCCACTCATCGTGTATAAGCTGTAGTTTGCCTGCTTCGTCAAAGTATATAGGGTGGTTTTTTTCAATGGGCGTTATTCTGTAGTTATTTGGTCGCACTGCTCTTACGGTTCCCACGACCGCTATCAGCATCACAACTAGAATAGAAAGCAGACTGCCATACTTCTTACCCTTGCATGTTCTAGTGTTCTGTGGTTGTTGTTGAGTTTTATCTGTCTTCGCTTCGTTTGTGTCCGTAGGTTGTAAGTTCTCTTCCAGCGGTAGTGGGGCCAGCTTTGTAATGGGTCGTTTCAGCTTTCCATTTTTAGTTCTTATTGTGACCACCCGCACTGCGCCATCGCTACCCGGATGTACCTCGATGATCCTGCCCAGTGCCCACTTTCCAGGAGGTAAGTTTTCATCTTTTATTAGCACTAAACTTCCTTCTTGAAGATTTTTCTTCGATTTTTGCCATTTGCTACGTTCTTGTAACTGATGTAGGTATTCACTAGACCAGCGTTTCCATATACGTAAGTTCATCTGTTCTACTAGTCTCCATCTGTTTCTTAAGTCATAATGATTAAAGTCTTCTTCCTCTTGTGGCAGGGATAGTAGTGGCCCTCCAACAAGGAAATGCCCTGGAGTTAAATATTCCAGGTCATCTATATCTTCGGTCAAAGGGCACAGCGGACGAGAATTCAGGCACGCCTCTATTTGGACTAGTAATGTTGTAAATTGCTCGTAGGTTAGTTTATGCTCACCAAGGACTCGCTTAAGGTGATATTTCATTGATTTGACTGCTGATTCCCATAGACCGCCAGCTGTGGGCCATAGCGGTGCATTAAAGTGCCACTGTATCTGTAGGTGGTTCACCTCATCGTAGAATTCTGAATTACGGAAAGTTTGATTATGTTCAAAATCCTTTTGAAGTACGTTAGCCGCCCCAACGAAGTTTTTTCCATTGTCCGAAAAGACGTGTTTTGGCGTGCCTCGTCGTGAGCACATCCTTTTGAAGGCGGCGAGAAAAGTTTGTGTCGTTAAGTCGGACACCAGTTCTAAGTGTATAGCCTTTGTCACCATACAGATGAAAATGGCGATGTAGGCTTTGCACGTTTTTATGCCTCTCCCTTTGTTGATTTTTACCTCCACGTGACCCGTGAAGTCCACTCCAGTGTTTGTAAATGGCCTTGTTGGTAGAACTCTCTCCTTTGGCAAGTCAGCCATCAGTTGTTCGTTCATCATCAGTCGTGCGTCCTCTAACAATCCAAAATTTAAGGCGTATGTGTGCCAAAGTTAATCTTGCTCCCCCGTGTAGAGTCTCTCTATGGGCTTCTTGTATAATCAGCTCTGTCAGCCTTCCTGTAGCGGGAAGAATGATCGGGTGCTTACTTTCCGGAGGTAAAATGGAGTTGGCCAAGCGTCCCCTCACTCGTAGGACACCACGTTCATCGATAAATGGCGTCAGCTTTAATAGGCTGCTTCTTGTTGACACTGAACCAGTTTTCTTTAAATGCTCTATATCTTCGCAATAGTATTCGTTTTGCATTTTCTTGATTATAAATTCGTTGGCTTCATGCAGTTCCTGGGGTGTTAAAGTCATAACCCTTTCTGTTTTGTCGCTCTCGGTTAAGTTATTTTTTGCGTCCATTGTGTTAGCTCTTTTGCGATGAACTGGAATGACCCGCAAAATCCAAGCAAGTACTCTTATGACGCGTTTCAAACTGCTGAATTTGTTTAATAGTACGTGTGTAGTTTCGCAAACGTAGTCAATCTTAGTTGTGCAACAGTTTGTTTTTATTCCATCATTAGTTATGTAGGTTTGCAACTCGTCTTTAAGTATCGATGCTGTATGAGTTTTCAATCCTTTAGGCCCTTCCCACCATAAGTTAAAAGTTAAGAGGGTGGAGGGTGCAAGACCTCTAGTCGCGCAGTCCGCAGGGTTTTCTTCAGACTTTACATAGCGCCATTGTTTTGATGGAATTATGTTGTTTATTTGTATCACTCGGTTGGCTACGAATCTTTCCCATCTGTTTGTATTTCCTTGCACCCATGCTAAGACTACTTTCGAATCACTCCAGCAGTGTATTTCTAAGTCTTTATTCTTAAGGGTGCTCTTTAGTTTGTCGACCAGTCTGGCCAATAGTACGGCTCCACATAACTCCATTTTAGGCAGCGTTAGTTTCTTGCTTAACGGCGCGACTTTAGTTTTCGCCGCAATCAATGTCGTCATGTAGGTATTATCTGAAGTTTTCACCCGGCTATAAATAGCACAAGCGTAGGCCTTTTCACTCGCGTCGCTGAAGCCGTGTATCTCTATTTGTTTTTCCGTTGATTTATTCCATCTAGTTATTTTCAGTTTGTTGATGTTTGGCAAATCTTTGCGTATAGTTTCCCACTCTTTGATGATCTCAGGGGCCAAGTTCTCATCCCACTCAGTTTTACTGAGCCACACCTTTTGAAAAAGTAGTTTTGCTTTGATCGTTATAGGTGAAAGCCAGCCAAGTGGATCGTATAGCTTGCTTATTTCTCCTAAGAAAACTCTCTTAGTTAAGTTTTTTTTCTCAGTTAAAGTCCAGTTGTACTTGAATACGTCGGCGGCCGGGTTCCAGCTAATGCCTAATGTTTTTGTGTTCTCAGTTAATTCTGGGTTAAAGTTTACGTTCGACTGCTTGCATTTTTGTTCGTTCTGTAATTCTTCCAAAATTGCAGGTTCGTTGCTCTTCCATTTTCTTAAATTGAATCCACCTTTTCTTAGAAGTTCAATTAACTCCCCCACTAGGTTCTTTGCTGCGGCAATGGTATCCTGACCATAGACTAGATCGTCCATGTAAAAATAGTTTTGAAGGATCTCCGCGGCTTCCGGATGCTGATCGCTCTCATCCTGCGCTAGTTGCTGGAGAGTGCGCATGGCGAGATAAGGCGCGGACTTCATGCCGTAAGTGATGGTACACAATTGCCACTCCTGCAGCGGTTGTTTAGGAGAATCTCTCCATATGATCTTTTGAAGTTGTTGTTGATCTTCATTTATCCAAATTTGCCGGTACATTTTCTCCACATCCGCAGTGAAGACATATTTATATACTCTCCAGTTGATAATTAAAGTGAGCATATCTTTCTGAAGGTTTGGGCCAGTATGCATGAGGTCGTTAAGACTGTACCCATTGGAACTTTTGTAAGAGGCGTTGAAAACTACTCGGAGCTTTGTCGTAGTGGAGTCTGCTTTCTCTACGCCGTGATGCGATAAAAACACTTGTTTTTTTGTTTTAGTTCCTTCCGGTGTAAGCTTCATGTGACCCATAGCGATGTATTCATTGATAAAGCCCTTATACCCGCTTTCAAAATTTTCGTTCTTACCCATCTTTCGCTCCAATTGTAAAAATTGTGCTATCGCTTGTTGTTTCGTATCCCCTAAGTTTTCTTGGTGATTGGGTTTCATAGGCATCCGAACCACATATTTCCCATCCTGATTCCTCGTTGTAGTTTCTATAAAATGCTCCTCACATAATTCCATTTCGCTTTGAAAATTTTTGCTTTCAGTTATTTCTTCTGTTTCCCAGAAGCGAGATATGCCCTCTAAGTCGTTAAGTGTGACTAGGCAATTAAATGTCTTGACATTTCCGCACAAGATCCATCCGATTCTCGTTTGTTGTGCGACAGGATAGCCGTTATGTTCACTTTTCATGATTCCATGAAGTATAAGGTCTGAGTAAATATCGGCACCCAGAAGTAAATCTACAGGGCCCGAGACATTAAATTGAGGGTCAGCTAGTTTCAAATTGTCTAAGTAGTGCCAGTTGTCCTTAGAAAATGACGTAGTTGGTAAGTTACTGATCAGTTTCTTCATTATTAACGTTTCCATTTGGAATTTGTAATCCGAATGTATAGATTTGCATTCCAAATGCACCCTTTGCAGCTCCCTGACAGTGCTCCAATGCCGGACACTAGGGCACTTCCTCTGCGCCTTGGTAGCCTGAGGCGCTGCGCCGCATCCTCTGTTATTAAGCTTACTTGTGAACCTTGGTCTAGTAGCCCTCTTAGGTTTATAAAATCTCCATCAATTGTCCTCACTTTCAGCAGTACAGTTGTCAATAATACCTCTTTATCTTCGTTAGTTACATTGTTCACCGCACGAGACGTTGCTGCTTGATTGTTTACTTGACGGTTAGTTCCAGCTTCGTGCATAAGTGTGTGATGATGCTTGTTACACGTCTTACATCTTTTTTCAGACGTACATTGTTTTCCGCCGTGACTGTACAAACAGTTTTTGCAAAGTTGTAAATTGCTAACGGTGTCATGCCGTTCAGCTGCGTTCATTTGCAAAAATTTGTTGCATTGCATCAATACGTGCTCAGTTTTGCAGATCGGACATTTCCGTGCCGTCATTACGAAAGCGTTAGGCATCGGCTGCGACTTATTGAAGTACGATGACCTACTTATAGGTTTATGAGTATAATTATTGTTTCGTGGTGATTGAATGTTATTCGTTTTCTGCGGTTTGTTTTGAAGTTGGTGCTTGTACGATTGGAATGATTTTTGGCTGCTACCACCTTGTAGTGTTTCTAACGCCATAAACTTGTTTTCTAAGAATTTGGTAAATTCAGCCAGATCCGGTAGCTCTCTCGGTTCTTTAAGATCTTTCATGTACTCGCTATAAGTTTCACTATCTAGCTTCTGCACCAGAAGATAAATGATGATTGGATCCCAAGTTGTAACGTCCAGTCCGATGTTGTTAAGGCCGTTTAGGCATTCGAGCATCACGTCATGTAGTTTCTTTACGTTTACAGCATTTGCTTGCTGTATCGTAGGTTGGTTAAGTAAGGCGTTCATGTACGAAGTAAAAAGCAATCGCTTATTATCGTAGCGGTGCGTAACTATCTCCCAGCAGGAAGTATAATTTTCAGCGCTGATGCCAAGATGCTGCACTAGTTTCTCTGCTTCTCCCTTGAGCTTTGACTTGAGATGTTGCATTTTCTGCGCATTTGAGAGCAGCGGGTTGTTATGCACGCTCTCAACGTAGAGGTCGCGGAAAGTCTTCCACTGATTGTAATTGCCGTAGAAGTCAGGAATCACAATTTTTGGCGTTGCCTTCTCATAGTGCGAGCTATTCCAAATCTTGTGGTTTAGTTGTTTCCGTAAGTTGTCATAAATGCTTTCCACGGCTAAATACTTCTGTTTATAGTTATCCTCATCATCTTGTAAGATGTAGTCCAGCTCCCAGTTTATTTTTTCGATGTGATCCCACTTATTTTTCAAGACGTGCAAGTTATCCTCCAATTCCCATTTCTCCGTACCAAACTCCAAGTTCATTCTCTCCGCCACGCGTTCGAAAGCTCTGAAGTTACAGAATTGTTGTCTCAGCAATTCTTGTTGTTTGCCATTATTCTCTTTCGCTTGAGGTGGTGGTACATAGAAAGTAACACCAGAAAAGTCAAAGTTAGGCTTGGACGGGCCGCCCCCAGCCGCATTTGTTGGCTTTTGCGGCGCTACCGCTTCCTCCGTAGAAGCCGAGATTAACTCGGATTGACGTTTTGTTATATCCGCCAAAATTTCTTCGTAAACCAGTTTTGTCTTATCGAAGACACTATCCTTAAAGTATTGGATATCACTCCTGCCACTTGCTTCTAGTATAAGATGGTTTTGCTCAAATTGTTCCCAGTTGGAATTAAGTAACGTAAGTCGTTTGAGTAAATACTCCGAAGTTTTCCGCTCGGAGCTATCCTTTTTATAGTTCACACACAGCTGTTTGATGTTTAAAAACGTTGCTTCTTGGCGAGAGATAAGTTCTTCAAGCTCCCGACTCATTGTTAGTCAGTAAGTTGCTGTCGTAGGTAAGTAGTGAAGCGTTCGGAATTTGACCGTTGGTCGTTAAAGTTGGATGTATTGCCGTTGGCACCAGTTCTCCAAGATCCCAAAGTTTTCAGATATCCTGGTCGTAGATATGTCGTGCTTCCCGTTCTAACGCTATATATGTCTTCTCAATCTAACTGGTGGAACCCGCTTGTGGGAAGCCAGTTAAACCGATACACTAACGTTATAAGAGAAACACAAACACGTAGGTTCGAAGGACCAAAATGTATGTTCGTAGTTGAAGGAATAAGTTGAGTTGAACGTAAAATTACACTTTGTATAGAGAATAATTAAAGTTTATTATAAAAGTTACAAGTTAAAGTAAAAATGCTCAAATGTGGCCGATCATGAGTGGCGCAAAACGTCAACTAACTCCTAAACGTTCGGTGCGGCAAAGTAGGTCGCAAGTAAGCTAAATTCTGTACGATGTAAACTCGTACAACTAGAACACACACGAACAAATATTTTGAAATCAAATATAAAATTCAACCTGCAAGCAGCGGCAACAACTTACTCTTCCGAGGTCCGCCAATCAAAAGTCCAAATATTTATATACTAAATTACCCCAGTTAAATAATATGTACAAATACATAAGTACAATATAATAAAAATCTGCTCCCAGTTTTCGGCTACAACTTACTCCTCCGACGACCGCCAACAAAAAGCCCAAATATTTATATACTAAATTACCCCAGTTAAATAATATGTACAAATACATAAGTACAATATAATAAAAATCTGCTCCCAGTTTTCGGCTACAACTTACTCCTCCGACGACCGCCAAGCAAAAAGCCCAAATATTTATATACTAAATTACCCCAGTTAAATAATATGTACAAATACATAAGTACAATATAATAAAAATCTGCTCCCAGTTTTCGGCTACAACTTACTCCTCCGACGACCGCCAAGCAATAAGCCAAGATCACCCTTATTCACATCTATTTATGCCTTCTCGACCCCGACAACTTTTACAAGTCTTACATCGCTTCAAATTCCAGCATAATGACCTTCAGTTTACAGTTCATTTTCTATCTACGAGTAACCATTCGCCCTCCCGGCGCGGCGTACAAAAAATGGCAGCCCTCTTACAAGTCTTACATCGCTTCAAATTCCGACATTATTCCCTTAAATTTAAAGTTCATTTTCTATCTAGACGTCCGCTCTCCCGGCGCGGTGCAGAAACATGGCGGCCCAATTCCAACTCTTACAAGTCTTACATCGCTTCAAATTCCAACATTATGTCCCTTAGTTTAAAGTTCATTTTCTATCTAGATAGAACTCTGATGATGTCTAGACATCTGATCACCTGGCGCCGACGTACAAGAATGGCGGCCCTGCTACAAGTCTTACATCGGTTCCAATTCCGACATTAAAATAAAAAATAAATAAATATCAGGGACAATCTCACACAAATTGACCTAGTCCCAAACTAAGCTCTAGGCTTGTACTATGGGTACTAGACAACGATAAATATACTTATATAGAGAAATATATACTTAAATACACAGAAAACATCCATGACTCAAGAACAAATACTCGCGCACACATACATTACACATGGCCATGGTACATTATGGCCCTTTAGTTTAAAGTTGATTTTCTACCTAGACATCTGTTCATTCCGTATTATAGATGCGCCTAACGCAAAGATGGCGTCCCTTTTTGTAACTGTATTGTCAAACATATCGTAATGTCTAACAAATTGAATATCGACAACACCGCATTTGATTACGACTTAGATATAATGCCTTGGGAGAATATTTATTACTTGAGTAACATCGATGAAAAAATAGAATGCTTTAATGGAATGCTACTGCGGTTGTGGGATAAGCATGCGCCACTGAAAGTCAGTTGGTGTTGCGGGCGGCCGCGGCCGTGGCTGACCGACGCCGTGCGCCGCGCTATGACGCTGCGGGAGCGCGCCGGCGCGCGCGCCGCTGCCGCGCCGCCGGCCTCCGCCGCGCGTGACTACTACCGCCAGCTACGTAATCAAGTAACTGCTATGGTACGAAGTGAGAAACATGCCTGTTTTGCTAAGGAAATCAATGCTCATACAAAAAATCCAAAATTAATGTGGAAAGGTATAAACAAATGTATACCCGCTAAAGCCATAGTAAAAAATCTCCCGCATCATCTAAACAACCCCGATAAAATAAATGAGAAATTTTTAGAATTACCGAAAACTGCACCAATACGATCTGATTTATTAGACAGCTACAAATTCAGTAATTATTTGGGAAATATTGATAAATTTCAATTTAACCTTTTACATGAAACCGAAATACTTAAAATAATACAAGCAATAACTTCAAATGCGGAAGGAATTGATGGTATCTCGATATCGATGATTAAACGAACCTTACCAAAAACTGTTCCTGTCTTACTTCATATAATCAACAGCTGTTTATTAGAAAGCCACTTTCCTTACGCATGGAAAACGGCTATCGTTACGCCAATCCCAAAGAAAGAGGAGGTAAGCGATTACAAAGACTTGCGGCCAATAAGTATACTACCTGCAATGTCAAAGATTTTGGAAAAATCCATGGATAAACAATTATCTTCATACTTCGAAAAAGTCCGAAAAAAAAAAAAAAAAAAAAAAAAAAAAAAAAAAAAAAAAAAAAAAAAAGTCAAGGTGATCCCTGAAAACCAATCCGGGTTCCGTAGAGGACGCAGTACCGGTACGACTTTGACTCAGATCACTGACGACATTCTCAGCTCACTTGACCAGGGACAGGTATCGATCTTAGTATTGTTGGACTTCTCTAGGGCGTTCGACTGTATTGAAATTGATCTGCTTGTTAGTAAGCTAAAATATTATGGCCTTGATAATTCTGCGCTTTTACTTATTGATAACTATCTACAGGACCGAGCTCAAATAGTTAAGTGCACAAATGAAGACGGGAGCACTTCGTACTCTCAGCGGGCGCCAGTGACCCGCGGGTGTCCGCAGGGCGCGTGCATCTCGCCGCTGCTGTACGCGGCGTACACAGCGGACCTGCCGCGTCGCGTCACGCGCATGCGCTGCGAGATGTTTGCCGATGACACACAGCTGCTGCACTCGTTCGCTCCCGACGACGCGCGCGCCGCCATGCTGCTCGTCAACGACGAGCTCCAGCGAGTGTGGGAGTGGGCCGGAGACAACGGCTTGTGTCTCAATCCCGGCAAAACCTGCGCCTTGTTGTTTGGAACTAAACAGGCAGTTAAAAAAGTTAGTTCTTTGAAACCTGTAATTAAACTTAACGGTATACCCATACAGATAGTCGATTGTGCCAGGAACCTGGGTTTGCATATGGACAAAGATTTAAACTTTAACCAGCATATAAATAGGAAAATAAAAGCAGCGATGTATAAATTAAAAACACTTTATAAGGCAGGAGAATTTTTAAGTAGGGATGTACGACATATGCTCACGGAGTCACTAGTACTATCACAGTTTAGTTATTGCGATACAATTTACGGGCCGTGTCTTCGCCAAAATACCAGTAATCGTATACAACGTGTGCAAAATGCGTGCATACGATTTTGCGAACGGCTACGCCGCCGCGAACGCATTACCCCCGTTCTCAACAGCCTAGGAGTGTTAGACATGGCATCGCGCAGGAGGCTGCACCTCGCGTGCCTCGCGTACAAGGTGCAGCGGGCCGACGCGCCGCCGGCGCTGGCGGCGCGGCTGCGGCGGCGGAGGCCCCGCGACCGCCGCGGCGTCGCGGCGAGCCTGCTCCACGTGCCGCGGTGCCGCACCCGCGCCGCAAGGGGATCGTTCCGCTACGCGGCCGCCAAAATATGGAATGATATCCCGCCCCCCCTGAGACAAGCTAAAACATTGCTCACGTTCAAGGCCAAGCTAAAAAGGGTATATTTATTTACACAGAAAACATTTGAGAATGTGCGGTTGCCCACGAGGTGTAGATTTGAATTCGACTGTCAGACTATTGCTGAACTTATGTGAACACACCAACATTTCAGACTAGGATACATATATGTAGATTTTATTATATAATGTTATTTAGATGCTAAATGCTAAGTCACTTAATTTTCGACCTAATTAATTCGGCTTAATTTTCTTTTCCTAATATCCTGTTAACCCTAGTAATGTTTAATAACCTATACTACTATACTACCTATACTACTGTACTATAACCCTCCACTGACCACGGGTGGGCTTAAAACCAGCCAAGCTGTGCCCACGCCATTTCCATTACAGGTGCTAACTACCATTATTAATAAAATGTATGATTAATGTAATGAAATAAACTATTTTGAATTTTGAATTTTGAATTTCAAATAGGACTCAATTTCTTTTAATTAAAATTTTGCTTAGCAACAATAATTTATTCAATCCTTTCCAAGAATTTTTAAGCATTTATACTGGTTTAAGTTTTATACTGGTTCTAAAAGTTTATTTATTTAATTTTATTTTTAAGTAATTGTTACTGAATCTTGCACTTTTTTTAAACTTAACTTACATACATTATAAATGTATTAAGTTTGATTATAATAATTACAAAGCCCCTTCATAGTATTGACTTATTTGCTTCTAAAATTATAATTTATTTTTAGTATTATTTATTATTAACTTTTTCCGCCTACAAATTATTTTGTGAAGTGACGAAATAGTTTAGATGAAGCTAGTTCCGTTACAACCTTGGTATGTACAGGGAATTTGCCAAACTTAGAACGGACATAAAAAAGCGTCTAACTTTAGCTTATAAAAATCACATCGAACGCATTCAGGATACATTTAAAAGTAACCCACGCCGTTTTTGGGAACATATTAATAGTCTCAGATCGAAGGGCGGTTTTGTTTCTGAGGTCATGTATGAAGGGAAAAAGATGGCAGCTGCGGAGGTCGCAAAAGCTTTTGCAAGTTTCTTCGCTAGTGTGTTTTTGCCGAACATCCCAAGTCTGGATGTTAGTTCCCTGGACGGTAGTAAACTGAGCTGCTCTGCCCGTTATGTCCATCTGGACCACATTTCTATGCGGGAAGTTGAGGAGGGCATAAGACGACTTAAATCTCATAGCTCTGTTGGTCCTGACAATCTTCCCGCTTACATCGTCAAGGGATGTGTGGAGCAGTTAAAAGTCCCTATACACTTCTTGTTGAACTTGGCACTATCAACTGGGGTATATCCGCGTCAATGGAAGCTCACGAGGGTAAGACCCATTCCAAAATCCGGTGATAGCGTTAATGTCGAAAATCATAGGCCTATAGCGATTCTCTCAGCATTGGCTAAGTTATTACTTACTTAGAATCGTTATTGCAGTCTGACTTAAACTGTGAGCTACTATTACTAACTGAGCACTGGCTAGATCAAGATGAAATTAGTGTAACAAGTGTTATGAATTACAGCCTGGTGTCATCCTATTGCCGTTCGTCCAGAAAACATGGAGGTGTTTGTATCTATTCGCATAACGACGTGACCTTGTTGGAACGGAGTGACTTATGCAATCTTTCTTTAGAAATGCATATGGAAGTTGCTGCGGTACAATTAATCCAATTAAATATAATCGTTATCTGTATTTACCGGTCAAATACGGAGGGTGACTTTTTAATGTTTGCTCGTCAATTAGAACTACTTCTAAACGCAATAATTCAGGAAAATGCTCATATTTTAATAATGGGGGACATTAATGTAGACCTTTTGAAGCACTCTAACCAAAAACGAATGATAATGGACATTTTAAGTCGATTTAATCTTACTTCAGTAGTAGGCGTCCCTACTCGTGTGCAGGGTGAATCCAAGACGTGCTTGGATCACGCCTACACCGATATGCCGTGTGAAGGGTTAAAGACCGATGTTATGGATCTGTGTCTAAGTGACCATCATGCTGTTTCCATTAGTATAACGACAGCGACTCGCTCTAAAAAAACGGAGCACGTCATTAGGAGGGTGACCTCTGAAAATGCTATGGATAAATTCATTTCTGCGATTATTGAATTTGATTGGTCCGATTTTTTAACTGATGATAGTGATATTGATAGGGTGGTAGATTGTTTAGTGATTATGTTTAATACATATTGCCCACTTAGAAAGGTTCAACTTGGGCACAAAGAAAACCTATGGCACAATGATGAGATCCAACAAAGTAAAAAATATTTACTGCTATTAAGCATGTATCAACGCCACAACCCATTAAACAAGGATCTTAATGATCTTCTCCTGAGACATAAATGTAAATACATTGGATTACTTAGGAAAGCCAGACGAGCCTTCTTAAATGGAAAAATATCTTCCAGCACCAACACGGCCCAGGCCCTCTGGACTGTCATAAAATCCGAGACAAACAAAAACCAAGTAGGTACTGCTCCACTGGCCGTATTGCAACATGCCATGTGCGGCGCGCGCGCCGCGGGTGCCTGCCAGCGGCTGGCCGACTCGCTTAACGCGTATTATCTGTCCGTCGTGCGCGACACGCCGCTGCGCCCCGACATTCCCCGTGCAATGGCCATACTTCGCGAAAACTGCTCTTCGGTCTCCAGAAGTATGTTTTTTGCACCCTTTACGATAGATGAATTACTTAAAATAATTTCACGCATAAAACCAAAAAATACTAAAGATTATTATGGATTTCCAACGAGTATCTTGAGAAAGTTGCCCATCAACGTTCTGCACATTCTATGCAAGCTGTTCAACGACTCTGCATCCATGGGGCGGTACCCGAACACCTTAAAAAAGATCCGAGTAACCCCTGTTTACAAAGGTAAAGGGAAAAAGGACGAACAAAAAAATTTTCGACCTATTTCACTAGTCCCAGCACTATCTAAAATATTTGAGACCGGAATATGCAATAGGCTTAACGACTATCTCAAAGAAAATGAGTTGCTGTGTAGGGAACAATACGCGTATCAGTCCGGGCGCGGTACTGCGGACGCGGCGCGCGCGCTGCTGCGCTGTGTGCTGGCGCAGCTGGAACGTGGTAAATGTGTCGCGGCTGTATTTTTTGATCTTTCCCGTGCATTTGATCTCGTTGATCATCGCCTTGTCCGGGCCAAACTCGAACACTATGGTGTCCGTGGCGTCCCTTTGGACCTCGTGACATCCTTTTTGTCGGAACGCAGCCAGACCACTGATGTGGGAAACGACAGATCTGAGCCCGGTGACATCGGAGACAGATCCGTTCCCCAGGGATCTAATGTCGGAAATAGTATTTTTATCGTGCTCATGAATGATCTACCTTACAAATGTCAAGCCACTGACTTCGTCATGTATGCGGACGACATTTGCGCCATTGTGAGTGCAGATGAAAGGGATGAGTTGTCTGACAGGGTCCAAACAGTCGCAAGTAGGCTAAATGAATGGTTCCTTGCAAATGGGATGCAATTCAACGTTGAAAAAACCAATCTTGTAGAATTCGCATTTCGTAGGAGCCACCGTGATCCATTGTCCGTATCTGTTAATAGTACACCCATACCAGTGGTTACACACGCGCGTTTCCTAGGTTTTACTTTCGACAGCGGCCTACAATGGCAGCAACACATTGATATTTTATGCAAAAAACTAAACTCTGCTTATTATGCAATATCACGCTTGGCAAACACATTGTCAGCTAGTAACATCCTTAAGGCTTACTACGGATATTTCCATGTCCATTTGACGTACGGATTGGATTTGTGGGGCTTGGCTGCGGACAGGGATAGGCCTTTTGTAATCCAGAAAAAAATCATTAGGAGGATGGCACGCGTCTCGCCGGACGCCCCGGCGAGAAACATATTCGTTAATTTTAAAATATTAACATTGCCCTCACTTTTTATTTTGGAAGTCGCAAAATATGCAAGAAAGCACATGAGTGAGTTTGAACCCAGCAAGACCCGCAGTCTGAGGTATGCGGAGAAGAGGCGGCACGAACTGCGCCTGCCCAGCCATCAGCTGAGTAAAACTGGCAACTCCCTGCTGGTCATGGCACCGCGCATTTACAACAAACTGCCAAACGAGTTCAAGGACGCCAACTCAGATACAGTTTTTATTTCCAGAGTTAGGAAAATGCTCCTTCAAAAGGCCTACTACTCCGTAAACGAGTTCCTTGACGAGTAAAAGAAAAAGTGTGTTTCATAATTAAATCTTAAAACAGAATTAAGACAATGTAATTTTAAATTATTAGCCCTCACTACAAATTTTACTTTTAACTTTATCTATTGACTTATATACTGCAAATCTTTTAAAATTTAAATTGACATATAACCATGTATAAACTGTAGAACTGTAGAACAAACTATTTAAGAACTATAAATATCTGACTATGTATGTTTAATACAATAAATATTATGAATATGAATATGAATATTTGAGTCTATTTTGCACAATGCAATATCTGCACAAGTGAAACCTTCGTTATGTGATGCACAGCATGGCTTCAGGGCAAATCGTTCTGTCGATACAAATCTCCTGGTCTTGGTCGACATCATCTCTGAGTGTCTTGACAGGGGTATCCAGGTTGATGTTGTCTACCTTGATTTCAAGAAAGCTTTTGATAGGGTAGATAACGACATCCTGTTGGACAAGCTCAATGACGTAGGATTCTCTCCTAGGCTTCTTAAGTTGTTTGCAAGCTATCTGCGTGATCGTCAGCAGTATGTACAGCACGGACACTTTGTTTCGAAGCCATATCATACCCGATCAGGTGTCAGCCAGGGATCCATATTGGGCCCCCTCTTGTTTGGAATATTGGTTAATGACCTTGAAACAGCTGTCAAGCATGCAAGGTGTCTGTTGTACGCTGATGATCTTAAGCTGGTTTATGGCGTGGAGCATCAGGCGGACTGCAATGCCTTGCAGGAGGATATTGCCTCGGTTTTTGACTGGAGCATTCAAAACAAACTGCTTTTTAACACAGATAAGTGTTTTATTTGCACATTTAGTCGCGCTCTTGCGCCCATACATGCGGAATATTTTCTCGGGGGGGAAGTCATTAACCGCGTTTCTTCAGTGAAGGATCTCGGAGTCGTGTTCGACACACGCCTTACCTACCATGATCACATAAGAACTCTTGCCAGTAGTTGTTTTAAGAGATTAGGATTCGTACTTCGTAACGTTAGAGACTTTCATGACTTTGGAACCATAAAAGTTTTATTTTACGCTCTTGTGCGTAGTAAACTGGAAGCGTCGTCCCTCATATGGAATCCACACGAGTCTACTTACGCCTTACTTCTAGAGAAGATACTGTAACACCCGTTTTTTTGTTAAGCTTTTTCATATAGCAACACTACAGCTGGCGGGCCTCTGCACCAAAATCAAGGATCGAATACAAACCAACTCTGTCCTTTTCACTCCCTACAGCTGCCCATTGAGAGTGAGCGGGATGGAGCAAATACGGCTTCCGATTGAGCGTTACGTTTCACTGTTCTTGCGTTTTGACATATAGACGAGACTCGGATCATGTGTTACTATTCGGCATGTAAAATTATATTGTTTCAGGATTTATAGAGTGTCTGTAGGAAAATAATTGGGAAAGATTATAGTTGTTTTGAGGTCTAAATTGTTAAATAGCGCACGAGTACAATGTTGTCGGCATTGAAGAGTGAAACGAGTCGTGCGCCCGGAATGACGTATGAACTTCGCCACATCAGCGTGGATTCGGTTCTTGCTCTTAGATATGGCTGCTTCGCCATCGACCAAATTATTTAAATAACCCGTATAAAGGGGCTTTCAGCGGCGAATTACTCGAAGACATGTTAGCGCATCAGAGCAGGGCATAAGTCTGTGTCGCCGTCTTAATATGAGTTAGAGGCCGCTACAAATACCACCAGTCTAGGGCAGTTCCGAATCCCAAGCGATGACTCCTGCGTTGTAAAACAGGGTCACTAGGTGGCATACGTGCCTGATTCAACCAGTGCCACGTCACAGGGAGGCACCGTGCTTTTAGCCGGTCTCAACTAGCCTCACGCTATAAAGTTATATGAAAACCCACACTGTGGGTTTTTATGTCTAGTTTCAACTACCGGATTTGACCGTGAGGGGGCTGCAGACTCGAACCGCAGGGGCGTGGCCTGCTTGCCACGTGTTGCGACTTAGGGAGGCTCGGTGCATTAACGTGCCTCTTCGCTTAGATCCTAGTGTTTGAGTCCTCGCTTGCCATTCACCCTCACATCACCTACACACCTGGCTTCACGCACACTTCACCCTAGATAAGTGACCTTTCTATTTCTTAGTTTATTATTATGGTGCATATGAACCTACTTGTTACCAAATTTCAATAGAGCGGCTCTCGCTATAGCCGACCTCTATAAATGTACTTAGGGTGAATAACATGATGTAAAAGGTGTTAAATATATCAAGGAGAACAATACTTGTTGTTTCACTTCACACAAGGAACCATTCCTGTTTGTAGTAAGTTACCCAGGGCACCTCTATTTCTAAATTCGAGGTAGCTTACTCTCAGGCATATGAACCCGCTGGCCCTCTTCTAAGATCTCATGCCTGGTCGCCGATTGAGGATGTTACAATACAGAAAGCCTTTCTCAGGTTTATGTATAAAAAAGCCTATGGATATTACCCATACTTATATCCCACGAAGTTCTTACTCGAGTCTCTAGGGTTTAATTCTCTCGAGGTAAGGCGTAACAACAAGTTACTGACGACTATTTGTGGCATTTTGCGCGGTAAGTCCAATTGTCCTGAGCTGGTAGGGCGGGTAGTGAGGCTGTACGTGCCGCAAGTTTCTAGTATATGTCTTCGGCCCCGGTCGCAGCCGCTGCTGGCGGTCCCGGCGGCGCGCACAGCGGCCCGCAGGAACGCGCCGCTGCTCCTAGCGTTGACGCTCCTTAACGTGCTCCCGGCATCGGCACCTGAATGCGACTTGTTTGATTGGAGATGGACTGATGTGTGCCGTGAATGTTTGCGATTCTGTGAGAAGATGGATGATCGAGAATCGAGTGTACCGATATAAGATTTTATCACTTTTACTCTGTTCAATATTTGCTACCACTGTATTTTATTTTTAGTGTAAGAAAATTTCGTTAGGCCTTTTCTATCGCATTAGGTATACCTTTAATGATAGAATAAGTTAATGAAATAAATAAATAAAGAGGGCGTGTCCAGTTATTGCCCCTGTTACTAGTCTAAGCTGGGTTCTCCCTAACTTTCGTAGCTTCTGCGACAATCCGGGGTTGATCGTCGGGAGGGCTTCTCTGGTTTGCCTGCAGGTACTAACGTTGCTCCAGTATTGCTGATGCTCTACCTTGGTCATTTGTCGCAGTCTGTTCCGAAGCCAGCTGAACGGCAAAGGCAGGATGGGCTCAGGACCCACCGCCTCCGTCTCTGAGCCTCTCCTTGCCAGCTCGTCGGCTGCGTCGTTACCGCGTGAGTTGCTGTGTCCTTTTATCCATTGCAGTGTAATGGGGTTGTTGTTACCTACCTTCTCCAGGGCGTTGTGACATTAAAGTACTAACCCTGAGGTGATGGTGTGGCTCTGTACGGCCTGGAGAACCGAGCGGCTGTCTGAGAGTATGCGGATGGGGAGATCCTCTACCTTCCTTGCCTCGATTGCTTTAGTAGCCATTATGATGCCCATACATTCCGCTTGGAAAACTGTGCTGTGGGCCCCCAATGGTGTTGAAATGTGTATGTTAAGGTCCTCCGAGAACGTGCCGGAGCCTGAACCTGACCCTGTTTTGGATCCATCTGTGAAGATTCTTACCTCTCTGGGGTTGAGCCCCTCCCAGGGATCCTCGTGGAGTTGTATTTTGTACTTCTTGTCGAAGGCAAATTGTTTCGGTACTCTGTCGATCACCGCATCTATGAGGGGTTCGTTACCTACCAACTCGCATAGAATTTCGGTGTGCGCTACCTTGGTAGACCTCCAGAGTTTCAGTTTTTTGAGTCGTACCGCTGTTGCAGCTGCCTCTTGCTTGATGTAGAGATGCAGGAGCGGTAGGTCGAGCATAGCGTCCAATAAATAAGTAAACATTTAACAAATTTGTTAACCTTTGTTAGGTGATTTTCTTTTTATATCATTAATAAAAGCGGGTACAAATCAAATAACTCAATGCTTTCACTATCGTACACAACACGCGGCGCCCTTACCGTGTGCTAACGAATAATCTATTCAGTCATTTCCTTAATGTGAAATAATTGTGCACGGTACAATAAAGTACCCCAAATATAAATGCACACTTATCCTTTCCTTTCAACAAATGGTGAGTACGCATTTTCCTCGTCGCCACTTGTAAAATACTCGATAACAGTAGCACCTGTAAATTATACTCGGCAGTCTATTCTAAAGCACGCCAGTAGGTAATAATTGGGAGTTTCAAATCAATTTAATTTGAAACTTCCAATAGTTTTTAAGTTGTATTTGATTCTTAACGCCCAATCGGGTTCTTGGATACATTTTGAACACATTCTTGTCAGTTTCAAATCAATTTGTTTTGAAACTTCTAATAGTTTTTAAGTTGTATTTGATTCTAAACGCTCAATCGGGTTCTTGGATACATTTTGAACACATTCTTGTAAGTTTCAAATCAATTTGATTTGGAACTTCTAATAGTTTTTAAGTTGTATTTGATTCGAAATGCCCAATCGGGTTCTTGGATACATTTTGTATAATAGTTTTTTTTTGGAACAGTTTTTGTTAACAATCTCAATTGATTTTCGGATCAGTTTTTGTTCTGAAACTCATAATCGGTTTTTGTGTTTCAATTTGTTTATAAGAATATATGTCTTTCGATAAAGCCGGAGACGAAGCCGGGATAATTAAGATCGAACTTCACTTCAGGTAAGTTCGTTTGATCATCTAATTATCCCGTCTTCGTCTCGAGATTTAATTTTACCATGTAGATGTTTAGAGATTATCAATGTTGTCGGTGACGTCAATGTTTAACAAAAGTTAAATCAACAATTAAGTAAATATTTATTGTGGATATGGACACATTTTTCTACCCATTATAGCAAAATAAAGTAAATTTACTGTTATTCTCTGAATACAAATTGAGTGAAATTGTTGAATATTAATTAAGTCATCAACAATCGGCCTATTATAAAAGTTCGTAAATACTGCAGACTCTCCAGACCAACCAGCGTCTTTCCGAATATTATTAATAGAGACGTTGGCACGTTTGGCGGCTGACGTGGCCGCGTGTCGCGTGTTATAGACACTGAACATATTGGCGTCAACTCTACTTTCAGCCATGGCTTGCTTAATCCAACGTCCAATCGTTTGAGGCGGAGCCGCCTGGTAAGGTCTTTTGTATGTGAGAATAATGTCGAATTTCACCAACAACTTAACAGACGAGTTAGAGTATCAACAGCTGTCAAAATGTACCTATAAACTAACAGTCGATTAACATTTTACATCGTTTGGTGAAATTGGTACTAAGCCTTGTTTCACTAACAGGCCGATTATTTACAGTTAATCGAATATAAGATAAAAGTGTTTGTGCCGGACAGACACTGGGTTTTACGCAAAATACATATAAGTTAAGGACAGGATGATATCGACCAACGGTAGATCGTCTTAATTAAATCTGTTATCGGAGTTATAATATTTATATATGTAATTTATAAATAAATAAATAAATAAATAAATCAATCAATGACAACAATTGGCATCTCTGACCAGTTGCTATCGCTGCGGTGACGGTGTATCTTGGGTAAGAAGAGCGCAGTTAATCAATCTGTTTATACATTCATCACTACTAATACAATTAACAGATATCAATGATATTGCCGACCAATTCAATTCAATTCAATTATTTATTGATAAAATATAAAATTTAATACCGATGGTTATTAATGTACCTTAGGAAGCGCCATTTTGCACAGATACAAATAATCTTAATTGTGAAACATAGGTGTAGACAGGTGTAGTTTTTTAATTTGTATCACTATGTTTTACCTTGCGGCATACAAATTGTTGTAAACATTGATTAAGGAAATCTAATAAGCCATTGATTTTAACATCAAAAAACTAAGTCATGTATAGCAATATATAGCAACAAATGGCAATATTGCCACTATAATTTTAGACTGGACGTGTACTATGTTAAAGTACTTTTAGAAAGCGATATTTACATTCCTAGATTCCGAATCAGTTTCAGTATTAAGCTAGAATTTAATATATGACGCGAAAACAAAAACAAAAATGTTTCGCGCTTCACACCACTGCCATGTACGAGTATATCACGGACGATTTTATTTAGGTGCGGAAACTGGACACCACCCATCTTATTTGTATGCAATGGCAGCGGTGTTATCGATTCGCAATAGAATTTCGCAATTACTATGATTTTGCTGATTTGCGAAAGATTTCAATCCGAAAATGCTCTTTTTCTTGAGTGGTCCAAAACCCCCCAATTTGATCTGTTTCCACAAGCTGACCCCAGCCTGTTGAGAAAGCACGGAAAAAAAATTTATAAAGCATAATTAGATGTACTAATAGGGTTAAACGTGTTTAGAATATTTTTCTCTCACCAGTCCAAATCATCACATAAAAAAAAAACTTGAAATTTTCATGTCCCGATCATAATTATTGGAGTTGGTAAGAGCTAAATATTTAGCTCTTTCTGAAGATTTAGTAATTTAATATAAAGCCATCCATAGCAACGGCAGGGCATCGGGCAGGCTGCTGTTAACGTTCCTACATATCGAGCAAATTCACGAATCCGTTTTCTATTTAGGTTCTTAATTTTGACCATGAATTCCAAGGCAGACTGTCTCCTAAGACTGTGTCTTGTGTCTGTTTAAATTGCATGATCCTGTTTATATTCTGTTCTTAATCGTGTTGGCCTTAAAGGTCATGTATGTTTGTGAAGAACAAAGAGGTTTATCTATCTACTTATCTATTTCTTTATTTTTAATTGGTAATTCCAACGTCATATTTCGAGAATTCAAGATAAAACCAAGAAATTGAGAGGTTTGACTTCTAAGTCAGAACACTCTTTCAGTAATTTATAATAAAACCTAAATTAGTAAGACACTTTATTGTTTTGGTAGCATTAGCCACGCAATCGTCATAGGTTCTATCTCCAAGACATAAGATATCGTCAAAATTGGATACGGCTTGTAGCTTTTTAGTCGAAGGTATGTGATAACAGGTTTTAAGATCTTTGTAAAAATATATAGCGCGGTACAAAGCCCGAAAGGAAGGGCACAGAATTCGGAAATTTTCCTTAAATAGAAAACGTAAATATTTACAGTGTTCGGTGTTAATTGATACTAAGAAATATGCTTCTTTAGGATCCAGATTTATCATAAAACAGTTAGGTTTCATAAGTTTCGTTGCCGTTCTCGTGTCTTCCGTTTTAAAATAATTTAAGTACAAATTTAATCAATTTATTTAAATTAATATGAATCGTAGCATCCATGGTGGATCATAAATATTCGCAAAACATAATACTATATTATATTATACTCTGTCAAAAAATGGGTAATTTCACAGAATCGTAGGTAGGTTAGGTTAGGTTAGTTTTTATATCAGGCCCGGAGGGCCATAATAACCCAGAAAAAAGGAGCTGCGCATCGCGCAGCTCCGTCGACTCTGTCAAGTTAGCGAATGTCATGTATTGCAAATATGATATTCAGCGACGGAGGGATCTCATATCTCCGTTACTTTTAGACACGAGAAATATATTGGATATAAATTGCCCTTCTGTCGGCTCGCATCATCGTCTGATTAAAAAGAATCTGATAACCCGAGATAGCATCTAGGATCTTACTTTCAGAAGTAATAACACGCCAAGCCGTAGAAAAAATATTTAACGACCTGCCTGTACATCTATTGGGCTCGACGGGACGTCGACGGAGGTGCCGGCCGCGACGCAGGCCGCGACGCTGGCGGCGCGCGGCGCGGGGCCGGCGGCGGCGGGCGGGCGCGCGGCGGGCGGCGGCCCTGCTCGCTGCCCGCCGCGGCGCTGAACTAGCGTTGTTGGCGCGGCGGGCCATCCAGTTTAATTTACTCGTCGACGACGACGTGCACGGAGCTGGAGGTGTAATCAGCGGACCTGTCTTCTATATACCTCTAGAGGACTTTATGAATTCTCCTAAATTCTCTCCGGATAAGAAGCTATCGCGCTGTCGGTCTTTAAATAGTGCTATACATACGATTTGTCCAACAACAGCGTGATTAATGAACGTCGTGTATCTGTTTCTAGATAATGAGAGTCGGCGATAAGTCAGCCTACGTCAATAAGGATCTTTATAATCTCAGACGTCTGCAAACTCTTTGTTAGATTTCCTGACGGATTTTCCTAAGGCAGCAATATAGCATGCCCTATTGGAGTTTGCTTTGAGCACAAACGACTGTTAGACTGGGCGCATGCTGACACGCAGGCGAGACAGCTCCACGCAGATATCTCAGGATTAAGGACCTGGTGGTTTAGATAATGGAATATTCTTTTGAAAAGATCATCCTTTACCTCCTTCTTATTTTAAGAATTGGCGTCCGTCGCTGAGATATATCTTGGACAATATCCTCTCCCCATTCAGGAATATCCTGTGAGAATCACCGAGGGCGGATAGAAGGTTGAGATGGGTGGGGATGGTGATGAGGGCGGTACCACTTGCGTCGGTGTCTCATGAGGTTGCTCGCTAATTGTGACCGCTTCTGTACCCCGGTCTTCTATAATATTATGATCATAATTGAGATGCTCTCAAAAAACACCCAACTTCATTCGAATTAATATTTTCAAATAAAAAATAATAATAAGGGTACTTTGTACGCAATTAAAGTACAAAACACTTAATAGGCATGACAAATTGTCATAAAAAAAGGGTACTTGACGCTTAACTCGAGCGTAAATTAAGTAATGGTTAATATCACGTATTAATTCTTAAGAAATGTCACTGGTTAATATATCGTATTAACTCGGGATGAAACTAGTCTACTGCCTAACATCTCGTGTTAGATCGGAGATAAAGATGATAACGAAGGTACTACGACCAACCTTCCGTTTGCATATTATCCGCATCTTCACTATTCCGCCTTCGTTTCTTTGCTTCGTATTCTTTCTTTCTCCTCCATCAATCTTCGTCAGATTCTCGTACTAAATTTTTAAATGTTTAGCAAGTAACAACGACCTACGTGCGTAGTGCGCGCGCGCACGGACAATAATGAGGCCACAGGATAGACAAGCTGGGGATGTGCTGGAAGTGATTGCGTAAGAGACAAAAGGTGTTCTTTTTTCCTTTTTTCTCTTATGCTAAATAACTATGTGCGAGTGAGTACACGCGTAGCAGGGCTACTACATGGTAAAATTAAATCTCGAGACGAAGACGGGATCGTAGTACCCGTAATCCAAGGAAAACACCTTACTCTGGCCATAGCCCGCTTGGATGGTGCGTAATAATCAAAAAGTGACAACACCAACGAGTTGAAAGAAGCAACCATTTCATCAACACTCGGCAGAGACAACAAACCCATCCAGTCAACCATCGATAAGTCACAATTGAGGCTGTCATTGTCTATGTCTTTAAGCGCGCGAAAAGTAATGAAACGCCGAGGCGGCTTAGGTTTTTTTATAGTAATTTCACCAGTGATCATTGCATGGTGGCTGAGTGATGGGATATAGTCGACGACGATGTTGGCTATTGGCACATTACTACAAAACAAATCAATGAGTCGGGCACTATGATCAGTGAAATGTGTAGGTAAATCTACAAACTGCGTCAAATTCATACTAGTGAGAAAATTTTTCACTTTACTCGCGTCACTATCTGTGCGTATATCGATGTTGAAATCGCCGACCAGGATTACATGATTTACTTGAGGTAATAAGGTGCAAATTGAATCAGTGAGTGCGTCTAGAAATATATCCGTATCGACCCACTCCGGGCGATAAGCTGTGCCGACTAACAACCTTATCCCCTTGCAAGAAAGGCGAACCCACATCTGTTCGACGGGAGGGGCGGCGGGGTGTGCGCACACGCGGGCTCCGAGTCCACGCCGTAGATAAAAAGCAACGCCGCCACCCCGCGCACGTCCCGAGCTACGCGATCGAGCAATGTGACGCAGCTGATAGTCTCCCAAGACGGGGGCCCTTCCCTCCTCACCCTCACGTAGCCAGGTTTCGTTAATACAGACTATGTCGGCGTTGTGCTTGGCCATTGCTACAATAAACTCGTCATGTTTGTTTCCGAGTGAGCCTGGGTTGAGGAAACCAATCTTTAAATGCTTTATTCTATTAAGGACCATAATGAAAGGACATAGATTGCGTGTTTACTTGCAATTGCATAGAGTGTAACGTAAATAGTGTGAAAGTAGGTGCAGATGCAAACAAGTATGGCGTTACGTAATAATAGTAGGCAAGCATTTAAGAGTGATATCCGTGTTTCATTAAAATGTTTAGTGCAATTTTTATGCAGGCAGTGTATAAAAGTGTGTTTAATGTGCAAATTAATGTATACAACGAGGTAACAATACACAACAATGTAAGAATTTCGCATTGCAGCAGAAACAGGCACATTGCCGGGTTTGTATGCGAGTAATAGGGTGCGTCCCAGTTTCGTCACACTACAGCGCAAAGAGAAATAATAAAAAGAAAGAAAACGAAAGAAGACATAAGGCATGACATAGCCAATTATACTGTAACGGAATACAAAGTACAGTATCGCTAACAACAAATTTAAGCTACGCCAAAAACCTTCACAATATCCTGTTCGGTGCGAATCCGCTGGGGTTGAGTGTCGCTCTGCCGTCGGGCATATACGTGACCTCCGCGCGTCCAGATAAACCTCCATCCGCGGTTTTTGCCCTCCTGGCGAGCTTGCCCAAACAGACGACGGTTGGCACGGGTGAGGCGCTCGTTCACGTAGAACCGGCGTGCAGGCCCAGGCAGATCTAACCCAGTGGTGTCAACCGTGCGGCGCAGACGAGCCTCACGAAGCAGCACGTCGCGCAGCTGCCGGCGGGCTAGCCTCACAGCCAGCGGGCGCGATCCGCCCTTGGCTCCATCCTGCTCGCCCGGCACTCGCGGGGCGCCCACGCGCTCCGCCGACACCACATCTCGTGCTTCCAGCTGCACACCCAGCTTGCCAGCAACAAGCTGCACCAGATACAGCGGGCTCTCGCCGCGGACCTCGGGAAGCATTGTGATTTCCACGTCATTCAACAGTAGGCTCTGGTCGCGGTCGTTGAGCTCGGTCTTGAGTTGCTCCACCGTGTGGATGAGTGCAGAGACGTCCTCCGACGTACTCACCGCGTCGCCAGGTTGGCGCTGCTCCAGCGTACACATGCGATTGTCCACTGACTCGAGGTGCTCCTCAATCGCCAACACACGACTCTCTACTCCAGCCAGCCGCTCGTCCACCCCACTCATCACAGCCAACATTGCCTCCATTCTCTCCGTGAACAGAATAAGCTCCTGCGTCAGAGCAGCTTCGTTGCCACATTTTGAAGTGTTCACCTGGTTCGTGATCTGGGCGGGAGGGGAGGCCGGAGCGACACCCTTGACGGGGGTCTCGGAGTTGTCCTTCCGCGGCTGCCTACTGACACACCCTGGGCAGGTCCAGTTAGAAGGAATCCTCGCCGATCTAGAGAGTTGCACACAGGGCCGGTCAAAGAGGGTGCAACACTTTGTGCATTTTACACCATCCTTCTCTGGCACGCCTCTATTGCAAGCCGCACACTTCAACATTGTCTTCGGTGTATGGACGTAGAGTTCAAACTCGCGCAAGATTATTATGGCTGAGAATGTACGGTGAGTCAAAGAAAACTATTTGCCTTTTGATTTAGCCTGACCTATTCAATTTAATAATTGTAAGTATACGCAGCACTTATAACGAGCACATAACACTTTTATGCTAAAAATTCGGCTTATTTTCCACAATAATTAGAATTTAATTTATTTGTCTGATAGAACACGTTCGTTCGCGTTCGCTACGATCTACCCTCTCTCGTTTAGGTACGTCACTAACTTCAAAATGGAACGGTCTCAGTGTTGAACAAATTGCTGTCACGACGGTGCTATCTCATGTGTCCAAATTTGATTCCCGAGCTCACCGCCTTGCTTTTACCACCGATGTAACCTCTAGAAATAAGTTACAACAAGAATTGAATGTCTTCTCTCATCTGAAACGAAAGTCTAACTTTTCTTCAGATCATTCAGAGTCATCTGACTCAAAACGTTTCAAACAAACAGTGGTTTGTCATTTCTGCGGTGTGTTAGGGCACAAGTCGACCAATTGTCGCAAAAAAGCAGAGAAAACTAAAACAAAATCAATTACCTCCGGCAGTTCTTCAAAACCATCACCGAAAACCACCTGTTATCGTTGCGGGGAGCCCGGACACATCTCGCCTAACTGCCCTACTACGGCGGGAAAGCGGCCAGCTGGTACGAGTAGTACTGCTGGGAGTCAGCCGTCAGCTGCTGTCAAACGAGTGGATTGCTGTGAAGTACAGCCTGTCACGGGTGTACTGACACAATCTGGTGAGCAACTTTCATTTTGTTATGACTCTGGGGCTGAATGTTCTCTCGTTAGGGAAAGCTGTTCTAATAAATTGTCTGGCAAGCGTCTTTGCTCTGTAGTTAGTATAACAGGAATAGGAAATTCCAATGTGACATGTTCCGAACAAATTCTTAGCAAGGTTGAGATTGACGGTTACCATTTAGAGATTATTTTTCATGTGATACCAGATGAATTTTTGAGCCATAATATCATGATAGGACGTGAAATTTTAAAGCTCGGATTTGGCATAAATATGACGGAAAATTCTTTTCATATTTCAAAAGTTAAGGTAGTTGATCAATGTTTGAAGCTAAAGTCGATAAATTTTAACGAAGTTGATACTGACGTTAGTCCAGAATTAAAAACTGAACTTATAGAAATTCTTGAGGAATATTCTCACGCTTTTGTGGAAGGATTGCCTCGAACTCGAGTTGAGTCTGGTGAGCTTTCAGCTCGTCTGATAGACCCTCAAAAGACTGTCCAACGACGACCATACAGACTTACTCCTGACGAAAGACAATTGGTTCGTTTTAAAATTGCTGAGCTAATTGATGCTGGTATAGTTCAACCTAGTAACTCTCCATTTGCAAGCCCAATTTTATTAGTTAAAAAGCGTGATGGATCAGACAGGATGTGTGTGGATTACCGCGAGCTCAATAGTAACACCGTACCTGACAGGTTTCCATTGCCTCTGATAGCGGATCAAATTGTGAGACTTTGTGGTGCCAACTTTTATACTTGCCTTGATTGCACTAGTGGTTTTCATCAGATTCCTATCCACCCTGACAGTGTTGAAGCTACTGCTTTTGTCACCCCTGATGGCCAGTATGACTACTTGGCAATGCCATTTGGCCTACGAAATGCTCCTAGTGTTTTTCAACGAGCGGTAACTAACGCATTAGGACCATTAGTCCATGAATATGTCATCATCTACATTGATGATATCATGATTCCTTCTAAAGATCCTTCTGAAGGTCTACTTAGACTCAGAAAAGTGCTTGAATCTCTGACCAAAGCCGGGTTTTCTCTTAACTTCAGTAAATGCTCATTTGTAGTGAGGTACCATTGTAAAAGCTGATAGTTATACAGCTGATACTTATGAAACATATGTTGAATAATGTTATATGCCTTGACATTAATACCTATTAAGATTTATTATCCACTTATCTACAGGCCATTAATTTAACGATGCTATAAACTTATGATTTATGTTACGACTTCCTTAAATGGATCAAAACTCTAGTATATAAGCAGAACCTTTTTCTAACAAATATGAACAGTTTACTCTCGACTCTTGAGTTGTCATTTCAACGCAGCACCCTACACTTCACATTCCTGAAGCAACGAGTAGAATATCTTGAGTATGAAATCACCGCTGGTGAGCTTCGACCGAATCCCCGTAAGATAGAAGCTTTAACTAAATTAAAGCCTCCTCAAACGATTCATCAGTTAAGACAATTTATTGGTCTTGCATCATATTTCCGAAAAATTGTGCCGAATTTTTCACAGATTATGAAACCTCTGTTTTTCTTGACCACCGGTAAACAAACTTTCAAATGGAATAATGAACATGAAACTATAAGACAAAAAGTTATTTCCATTCTTACAAATGAGCCGGTTTTGATGATTTATAACCCCGATTACCCCCTTGAGCTGCATACCGATGCTAGCGCAGATGGATATGGAGCTATTCTTTTTCAAAAGGTGGATAACATGTTACATGTTGTTGAATACTATAGCAGGCGGACCACTGCCACAGAAAGTAAATATCACTCTTACGAATTAGAGACCCTAGCTATAGCTAATGCAGTTAAGCACTTCCATCATTACTTGCAGGGACGTACCTTCACTGTTGTAACTGATTGCAACTCCGTTAAAGCCTCACGCAATAAAGTCGATTTAACACCTCGAGTACACAGGTGGTGGGCTTTCCTACAGGCATATGACTTTCAGATAATGCATAGAGAAGGCAAATTAATGAATCACGTAGACTTTCTTTCTAGAAACCTTCCTGCTCAACCAACAACTACCCCAATTAGTAAAATTGATCAAAAACGTGTCGACATTACAACTTTGTCTAGCAATTGGCTTTTAGCCGAACAACAGCGTGATCCCGAAATTGAGTCAATAGTTGCGAAACTCAAAAGTGATTCTCTAGCCTCTGATGTTGCACAAACTTATGAATTACGATCTGGCATTTTATATCGCAAAATCCAGCGCAATGGCCAGTCTCGTTGTTTACCCATTGTTCCCAGAGCTTATAGATGGTCTGTCATTAACCACATTCATGAGTCAATCATACATTTAGGATGGGATAAGACCCTTGAAAAGGTTTACGAATATTACTGGTTTGATAAAATGGCTAAATATGTCCGAAAATTCGTCGATAACTGTATCACGTGTAAAGTCACTAAATCTAATTCTGGTAAAGTTCAAGCTCATATGGTAGAGATCATATGGTAGTGTTGGGATCTCATCCAAAATCATATCCTCCTTTGTTTTATTCATACTATATTTTTCACACAATCGACAGTTGTTAATCAGCGAAATAATATCATCCTTCATATTAGGCCAGTAAAACAATGATTTTGCTCTACCCAATGTTTTTGTGATGCCAAAATGAGAAGAATGCACTTTTTCTCAAACATGCTCAGAAAGGATGGCATTTCTTTTGAAAAACGAAGACGCGAAGGGCCTCATTTTCTTCCTAGGAGTAAAATAAACGTATGAAAACCCATTTTTGTCCGCTGAGATATTTTTTTTAAAGTGCTGTCAAATGCATACAGAATAGAAAGGACCAAGAAATAAATCTCATACAGCCAAGGCAACTGCTCGTTTTCGTAGCACAGTGCGTGTGTTTTCTTTTTTTTTAATTTCTTTAAAATTGTCTATGGTTAGAAAAAAAAATTAAAAACAAAAACTTATTGAAATTTAAACGTAGAACTTACTGTTGTTGTGTAAAAGCTACAAAAATCAAGTCCTCGGCACTTCACGGTATTAAATTTGAATTCTATTGCTGTCAATATTATGTCAAATTCTACAAGTGTGAAATGGTTGAATTGGATCCTTTTCCCTAAGTTACGTCCATTTGTCTACCACAAGCCCTGAAATATCAACATCTCAAATTCAACAGACAAACATAAATGTTCCTGGAAAACCCATAACAATTTCGTTTACAAATTGTCCTAATATGATTAACATCACTTTTAATATTAATTTTACTTTTTACAAATATATTTGTATCATTTCCTCACATGTTTGAGAAAAGCATTATATATGCCTCGGCGGAAACGGGGGGATTGCCTGACTCGTATTTTAGCAGGCCTCGCTATTGCTCGGCCTGCTAACCACCTCGTCAGGCAATCCCTTACTTTCCGCGCCTAGGCAATAATGTACTATTGCCAATATTATTTTCTGTAACGATACAGGAATAATAATTATACACTATGTTATTTTCAACAGTAATATAATTTTTCGATTTCCAATAGCTCTTTACAATATCAGGAACTCTATCAATATCGACTGGCCAACCATCATTATAGAAACCAATTAATTTAGTAAGAGTCATGTCACACAGTGTAGCACATGATATTTCTGATAGAAGGGTGTCACTTACGTTAACAGTATGAACCACACGGTCCAATGATTTCTCTAAGGTATCACAATCAGCTTTTGATGATGCTCTACTTAATGCATCTGCAATTAGCATAAGGGAACCCTTTACATATTGCACATCAATATCATAAATATGTCGGAGATAGTCATTAGTATAGGAGCTCAACGAAACCGGAATGCGACACCAGCGCCCTCTACAACCTTTTTGGCGCGCTCGACAGAGCCTGGGTGGTCGCTCCAGTGCGACGGCAGCACACTTCTATTTGAGAATCCGTCCAATGAACACTGCTACTTGAGAGTCCGTCCAGTGAACACATTGAGATGGAGCTGTTTCAAGTTACGTTTGTAGGGAGTGAAGAAAGTGCGCGTGAGAAAGAGCCTAAACAAGTATTGCGCGCATCTCCCGAGATTCGGTCAGTTATGCCGCGAGGCAGGAAGAACCATGGTGGTGGGACTGGTAGGGCTATACTGTTATTACGCTATAGTTGACGTGTTACTGTTAATTAAAGTCAGTGAAGATCAAATGTATCGAGTTTAATGTCCATCAAGGAAATAAACCTACCTACGTCTATTTTGTGTTCTCTTTGCTTTGACCCTCACTCAACTAGTGACCAAGATGCCTGGCCATATCCTAAAGATTCCTGACACATCTAGCCGCAGCCGCCCCCAGCTGCCCCCCCCCCATGTCTCCGACAAATATTTAATTTAATCCTTATTTTTCGAAGTATTTGAGATGCAATGGAATAAATTTCTTTTTTCATCAGTGCAACTAATGGTTGATGATCTGTCTGCACTACAGTGTGCCTTCCGTATATATAGTAATGGAATTTTTTGCAGGCAAACAAAATAGCTAGAAATTCCTTATCTATTTGTCCATATTCACATTCTGATTTACTTAGATTCTTAGATGCAAATGCAACAGGTTGTTTATCTTGTAACAATACACAACCAATTGCACTTTTAGAACAGTCGGTCTGGATAGTTATTGGTTGTTTAGGATCAAAATTTCTTAATACTGTAGGGCTAATCAATAAAGTTTTAATTCTGTTTACACACTCTTCATGAATATTCTGCCACTGAAATAAAACATTTTTCTTTAAAAGTTCTCTCAAGGGGCTCGTTATTTCAGACAGGTTTGGTATAAAGTCTCTCATGTAGTTGACCATACCCAGTAATCGTTGTAAATTTTGCTTATCATTTGGCATGTCATATTCCCTTATTGCTTTAATTTTGTTTTTGTCAGGCATTAAACAACCATTAACTATCTCATGACCAAAATACCTAACTGTATCAGGAAGGTACTGAAACTTTTTTAGATTAAATTTTATTTTCAATTCTCGCGCCCTAGAAAGCACCTTTTTTAAAGCCAAATCATGTTCCTCTTTGGTTTGACCATAAATTAGAAAGTCATCAATGTAGATAAATACATTTTCAATGTCCTTAAAGCAATTTTCACAATTTTCTTGAAAAATTTCTGCTGATACATCCAAACCAAAAGGTAGCACGTTAAAATTATATGTTCCAAACACAGAAGAGAAGGTGCAATTTTTTTTACTTTCTTTAGTCAGACCTATCTGCCAAAAGGATTCTTTTAAATCTAGAACTGTAAGGTGAATGAGACGCCAAGAAGGTAATTCAGAAAGTTTATTCAGTAACTTACGAAACAGAGATAGGGCTTGTGGCAAAGGCATTAATAATAAATATACCACATTTAGTACACATATAAAGTTTTTGACACCGCCGTCAGTCGATTTAGCGATACGACGCCGAGAGGCTGCGCGCGCGCCACCCGAACGTACTGTTACGTAACGTGGTTATAATAATTGTTTTTGCTTCGTTCTTCTTCTTCCATGCACTGTGTTAACTCTTTCGTTTTGTAAATAATTTCTATTCTCTTGTGGACTGTGCTTAAACTATAATAAACTTTATATGTGTACTAAATGTGGTATATTTATTATTAATGCCTTTGCCACATAATTGGTGACTTCCCGACGCCTGTTGAACTGAGTGCGGAGCAGTGTTAGATCCTGGCGCGTGAACTTTAATTTGTATTGAGTTATTTCGTTATGCCGGACAAACAAGGTGTGGCGGAACCGACCGTTAGTGCAGTGGGAGTTAAAGTGCCGCCATTTTGGGCGGAAGAACCGGCATTATGGTTTGCCCAGTTGGAAGGACAGTTTACGTTGGCAAATGTGGTTAGTGACTCGACGAAGTTTTACCATGTCGTCAGTAACCTTGAGCATAGATATGCGGCCGAAGTCAAGGACTTAATAACTACTCCACCGGCAACGGGAAAATACGACAAGCTGAAGTCAGAGCTGGTACATCGTTTGTCAGTATCCAAGGATAAGCGCGTTGAGGAATTAGTGTCTCAAGCTGAACTTGGTGATCGCAAGCCTTCCCAGTTTCTTCGGTATCTTCGCGACTTAGCCGGTAGTGACGTATCAGAGGATTTTTTGCGCAGCATGTGGGCTAAGCTCTACCGACTCATGTGCAGACCGTCATCGCTACAATGTCGGACGCTAGTTTGGATAAGGTGGCGGCGCTTGCGGATAAAGTATACGAGATCGTCGTGCCCATCCCGAACGTAGCCGAGACCCACGCTCCAGTTTTACCACCGTCACCTGCTCCTTTAGCATCGACTTCGTGTGATACAAGCACCATGGAAGAGAGGCTCAATCGTCGAATTGACGATCTGGTGCGGCAAGTGGCTGCCCTATCGACTGGCAATTCCCGTGGCCGTGCTGCATCCCGCTCCCGCTCCAGGAGTCGTCGGGGCAACTTCCGTTCGAGGAGCCGGTCCCAGAACAACGGAAAGTGTTGGTACCACGACAGGTTCGGCCCGCGAGCAACCAAGTGCCGGGCACCGTGCACCTGGGATGAGGGAAATGCCAACGGCGGTCGCTGATGGAGGCGAGTGACTGTCCAGAGTCCCCCGGCCGCCTCTTCGTTACGGACCGAAAAACGCGAGTGACATTTTTAATAGACAGTGGTTCGGACCTATGTGTTTTACCAGTTAAATCCGTGCGTAATCATCGACGTCAAAAGGACAAATACGAACTTTTTGCAGCTAACGGGACTCCTATCGCTACTTATGGCTCAATTAGTGTTATGCTAGATTTTGGCTTACGACGCGCATTTGGTTGGCGATTTGTAGTGGCTGACGTAACGAGGCCTATAATTGGCGTAGACTTTTTATCATTTTATGGCTTGTTAATAGACATTAGGAATAAGCGCTTAATTGATAATTGCACCGCGCTTAGTGTCGCTGCTTTTTCGGCTGCTTCTTGCTCTCTGTGCCATATTAAAGCTGTTACAGGTACCACACCGTATCACAGTTTGCTACAGCAGTTCCCCGAAATCACCAGGCCAGCCGGTGACCCGACGGAGCGTGAGGTGAAGCATAATACGCTTCACTATATCCGTACCACCCCCGGCCCACCTGTCTACTGCCGCCCGAGAAGATTGGACGCCGACCGCCTCAAGTTAGCCAAACAAGAGTTTGATGATATGGTGCGCTCAGGTATAGCACGTCGATCCGACAGCCCATGGTCTTCGCCCCTTCACATGGTGCCTAAAAAGAACAACGGTTGGCGGCCATGTGGCGACTATCGTGCGTTGAACGCCCGCACCATACCAGACAGATACCCGGTTAGGCACCTTGCAGATTTCTCGCACAACCTACATGGATGTCAGGTATTTAGCACCCTGGACCTAGTTCGCGCCTACAACCAGATCCCGGTATTTAAAGATGACATCGCAAAGACAGCCATCACGACTCCGTTTGGTCTCTTTGAGTTCAACTTTATGGGATTTGGCCTAAGAAATGCTGCCCAGACGTTCCAGCGTTTCATCGATGAGATCCTTGGTGACCTGGAATTTTGTTTTCCCTATTTAGATGACATCCTGGTAGCGTCATCAAATACGAGCGACCACATGAGCCACCTGAAGCAGGTTTTCGAGCGACTTCGCGAGCATGGTGTCCTCATTAACACAGGTAAATGCGTGTTTGGTAAACCCGAGGTCACGTTTCTCGGTCATATGATTACCAACGAGGGCACAGTACCTTTGCCTGAAAAAGTAAAGGCCATCACCGAATTTCCTCGCCCTACCAACATTAAAGAGCTTCGTCGTTTCTTGGGCATGCTTAACTTTTATCGACGTTTCCTACCGCACGCTGCCCAAAAACAAGCTCCGCTAAATGGCCTGTTAGCGGGTCACCATTGCAAGAGCTCAGCGAAGATAGACTGGAACGACGACCTTGATGCCGCTTTTGTTGACTGCAAGGTGAGCTTAGGTGAAGCTACACTCCTCGTTCATCCGCGCCCGAATGCAGATGTAGCGCTAGTGACGGACGCGTCGGATACAGCGATTGGGGCAGTGATTCAGCAGCGGGTGAATAACACGTGGGAGCCTTTAGGATTCTTTTCACGGAAGCTGAATCCAGCCCAGCGTAAGTATAGCCCTTATGATAGGGAGCTGTTGGCAATATACGAGGGCGTCAAGTACTTTCGGCATATGCTAGAATTAAAGCCGTTTATAATTTATACCGACCACAAGCCGATCGTTTACGCATTCAGTAAGCCCTTGGACAAATGCTCACCCCGTCAGTTCCGGTACCTAGATTTTCTCGCCCAGTTTTCCACCGACATCCGACATATAGCAGGTGAAGACAATGTCGTGGCTGACGCTCTTTCTCGTCCAGTTGAAGCAATCAGCAGCATTAACTATAAAGCATTAGCTTCTGCTCAGGAGACCGATGTTGAGCTACAACAGCTGCTTAAGACAGGATCGTCATTGCAGCTTCGGAAGCTGGTCGTTCCAGGACCCACAGGTGACGTAGCCATATTTTGTGACACATCTGGGCCCGTAGCACGCCCTTACTTGACTCCAGAATTCCGTCGGCACGCTTTTGACTCCACGCATGGTCTCAGCCATCCCAGTGCCAAGGCTACAGTAAAGCTATTGACCCAGCGGTACGTATGGCCTGGAATAAAGAAAAGCTGTCGCGAATGGTCTCGGGCCTGCCAGCACTGCCAGCGTTGTAAAGTGTCGAGACATGTACACTCGCCAGTAATGGAATTTAGAGCGCCATCAGAACGATTTGCGCACGTGCATGTAGACTTGGTTGGCCCACTACCGATCTCACGTGGATTTCAATATTGCCTGACAGCAGTGGACCGTTTTACTAGATGGCCGGAAGTAATGCCTATTTCCGATATAAGAGCGGAAACCGTGACACACGCGTTTGTTACCGGTTGGGTATCAAGATTCGGCTGCCCCAAACGAATAACGACTGACAGAGGTCGACAGTTCATATCGGACACGTTTCAGAGGTTTGCGAAGACGATGGGAGCAGAGCACGTTCAGACGACTGCTTACCACCCTGCAGCAAATGGCTTGGTAGAACGTTTTCACAGGCAGATGAAAGCTGCCATAAAGTGCCACGGTAGTGAGGATTGGGTGGAGGTCCTGCCTCTGGTTCTTTTAGGAATCAGAACGGCATGGAAAGACGATCTGACCGCTTCCACCGCAGAATTGGTTTATGGCGAACAGTTGCGCTTACCTGGAGATTTCTTCGAATCCTCAGGTCAAGATACCCCAGCTGACTACACAGACTTCCTTACTCGCTTACGCCTTCAGATGCACAAACTGGCTCCAACACCAGTCGTTCGACATGGCTCACGAAAAGTTTTTGTTCATAAGGACTTGGCAACATCTTCGCACGTGTTTATACGCAATGATGCTGTCCGTAGACCTCTGCAACCTACGTACATGGGACCATATCGTGTCATCGAGAGAGGAGACAAGTTTTTCAAACTTGATATAAAGGGCAAGACTAACAGTGTCTCAATTGACCGCCTTAAGCCTGCGTACATGTTGTCAGACTCGGATCTATGTCGACCTCCCGATCAACCTAACACAACGCCCCAACCGGCTACAGATGAACGCAAGACTCGTTCGGGACGTATTGTCCGGTTCCCGGACTATTTTTGATCGACCTAAAGGTCTCCGGGGGGGCTGATGTGGCGAAATATTATTGTAAATTTAATGTTTTAAGCTCGCGCGCAGCTGCCCGGTCGCCGCGCCGCGTTCCGATGCGTTATCGCTCGGGTATCCTCGTGCACCTTCGTGCGCGTTCGTTTTTGACACCGCCGTCAGTCGATTTAGCGATACGACGCCGAGAGGCTGCGCGCGCGCCACCCGAACGTACTGTTACGTAACGTGGTTATAATAATTGTTTTTGCTTCGTTCTTCTTCTTCCATGCACTGTGTTAACTCTTTCGTTTTGTAAATAATTTCTATTCTCTTGTGGACTGTGCTTAAACTATAATAAACTTTATATGTGTACTAAATGTGGTATATTTATTATTAATGCCTTTGCCACAGGCTTTAGTCTAGTCGATTATCCTAGCTAAGTATAGGCATACAAATATGAGCTTAAGGGAGGACGCAGTGGCAATCTCTCCCTGTACCCATTTGTCGGTGTCACTTGAGGATAGCAGAGGCCGTCTCTCAAGCTAGACCGCTAGCTAATGAATGCAATGATCGGAGGCCCGCGCGCTGTTTATATACCCTCCGGGCGCAGCCTTCGTATGCGTTCGGGTAGATCGGACCAGTGAGCGGGATCGGTAGATAGTGCGAGCGAGAAAGTATTCGAGCCCGCGCTCCTCGCGTTATAAGGTGGTTTCTTATATGTTGCTACAGAACTGAAAAATATTTAGCGTTACATATTCTTGCTTTAAGGTCATTGATGGTAGGTATTTCATAGTACTTTTTAAGAATGCATTTATTTAAGTCTCGGGGATCTAAACATACCCTTATTGCATTTTCATCTTTTTCAACAATAACAATCCTATTAACCCACTCACTTGCATAATCAACTTTTGAAATTACTCCTTTCTCACAGAGGCGTTCAAGTTCATCTTTAAGTTTTTCTTTTAATTTCAGAGGAATCCTATGCGGTGGTTTCGAAATAGGTTCAGATACTTCCCTCAACAGTATTTTATATTTAATTGGAAATCTTCCTGTTCCTTTGAATACATCATTGTATTCTGAGACTATTTTCTGTTTGCCTGAATCATCTGTAACAATATCATGATTTGAGATATCAACATTATTTATTAATTTTCTTTCAATCAATCCTAAAATTAAACAGGCATCTTTACCAAGAGTCGGCTGAAAACGTGAATCTGTTACAATAAAATCTATAAAATAAGAAGTTTGTTTTAATTATACTTCCATCAAAACAGTACCGAAAGCTTTTATTACAGTATTGTTGTAAGCCTGCACTCTAAATCTACACTGCCTCAAATTCAATTTTTTTCGTTGGTTAATAATTTGAAAGATATTCATCGGGATTATATTGACATCTGAACCAACCAACTTTTAGTATCTTCAACTAATAATAATTGGGTCCATTCTACAGAACATACCTTTTTCTGGATACTACCACAGTAGTACTCAACATCACTATCATCCAGACTAGGCTGAACCTCACTTGCACTTTTCACAAATTTGCTGCGACACACTGCTGCTAGGTGATTGTATTTATTACACTTAGTGCACTGCTTTCCCCTCGCTGGGCATGCGGTCATTTTATATTCATGCTGTTGGCCACACCATTTACACTTCATGACCATGGATGGAGCCTTTGACGGTGGCTTTGCTATGACCTTGGCTATTTCAACATTCACATTCTTTTGGACCTCAGCCTTTTGCCGCTTCCCTATCTCTGCTAGCCTAAATTTGCTTATCACCTTTTCCAACTCAACATCACCTTCCACAATCAGTTTGCCTTGCGTGAATAGATCATTGGCGCCAAAAACCAATCTGTCACGAATTGCCTCCTCCGTGGAGTTGAATTCACAATCTTTCGCTAATTTCCTTAAATCTGTGAGAAATTGTTCAAAAGGTTCATCTGCTTCCTGTTTCCTGTCATAAAACAAAAACCTCGAGTGCAATAGATTTTTCTTCGGATTACAGTACTCTTCAAAACATTTGATCACATCATCAAAACTTACTTTTGCATCTGGTTTAAATGTGAAGTTGTTGTAGATTTTAAGGCCATCTTCACCGATAATGTTAAGCAAAATTGCAATCTTCCTTGCATCTTCACTATTAGATAAGCCGGTCGCGAGCAAGTAAATATCTAAGGATTGCTTGAAACTTTTCCAATTTTGAGAAAGATTACCCGACGATACTGTCAATTTATCCGGCAAATTAAATGTTAGCGACATTTTGTTTTGTTTACCGACTGCGCCATGTATTGTTTTAAGAACCTTTAAATGAAACACCCGTCAATCTAGATCTTCACAGATGGATCCAAAACAGGGTCAGGGTCAGGCTCCGGCACGTTCTCGGAGGACCTTAACATACACATTTCAACACCATTGGGGGCCCACAGCACAGTTTTCCAAGCGGAATGTATGGGCATCATAATGGCTACTAAAGCAATCGAGGCAAGGAAGGTAGAGGATCTCCCCATCCGCATACTCTCAGACAGCCGCTCGGTTCTCCAGGCTTTACAGAGCCACACCATCACCTCAGGGTTAGTACTTGAATGTCACAACGCCCTGGAGAAGGTAGGTAACAACAACCCCATTACACTGCAATGGATAAAAGGACACAGCAACTCACGCGGTAACGACGCAGCCGACGAGCTGGCAAGGAGAGGCTCAGAGACGGAGGCGGTGGGTCTTGAGCCCATCCTGCCTTTGCCGTTCAGCTGGCTTCGGAACAGACTGCGACAAATGACCAAGGTAGAGCATCAGCAATACTGGAGCAACCTTAGTACCTGCAGGCAAACCAGAGAAGCCCTCCCGACAATCAACCCCGGATTGTCGCAGAAGCTACGAAAGTTAGGGAGAACCCAGCTTAGACTAGCAACAGGAGCAATAACTGGACACGCCCTCTTTAACAAGCACTTACACACTCTAGGTGTTACAGACAGCCCCCTGTGCAGAGCCTGCATGACGGCAGAAGAAACTGCAGCCCACGTCATCATGGAATGCTCGGAGGTGGCAACATACCGGGCGCGTCACCTCGGGGCACCGAGGTCGCTACCGGAGGTCGTCGGCAACATCAAGGGTTTGCTAGGCTTCCTGGTAGAACTGGGTTAGCAGGAATAATTTCCCCCAACCCACTCACGCAAAATAGGCGCTTAGTCGTCGAGTTGCGGAAAACTAGCCCGCTATAACCTATATAACACCCGTCAATTATTTGTGTAAGTTCTGTAATGCCAGTATATGAACGATGCTACCACAGCTGTCACTGCCTTCGCTTACGGATGCGTTCTATCATATGACACAGAATCTATTTGATTGTTGATACAAAGTTATACATTAGACCAATCAGTCAACAAGCGTATTTCTATTGTTTTCTTCATAGTACATTTTTTTAGTAGAAAACCTTCGGTATGTATCCTACTCTATGTCACCGATTAGTCAATTATGCATAAAGTGAACGTTACCCGTTGCACTTTAACTAATGATATAATTGATATGGATATGTCTGTAGGCGAGAATTCAAAACTATACATAACATTGCTTTTAACAGATGAATTAATATAGAAATCACTCTTATTTAGAATCTAATCGTTTCTTTTCGTAAATTCTTGTATTCTTCGCATTCTTGTATATTACTTTCCTGTTTTTCCAATGAGTTAATTTTCCCGGTATAAGCCTTTTTGGGGCAAACCTTGAAAATGTGGCCCTGTTGTCCACATTCCGAACAAAACTTCTTTATCAAACGGCATTGGGATTTGACATGGTTATTGTTACCACAACAATAACATTGCATTGGATCCTTTGTTTTAATATTCTTGCTCTTATTTTGCTTCACTTTATTGCTATTATTCCTTTGGAAATAAAAAGTTTCAGATAATTCAATTTCTGCTGTGCTTTTTGTTCGTTTTAAAGCCGCCTCAACAGTCCGGGCCAATAAGACAATTTCTTCAAGTGTTTTATTTATGTCAGCTTTCAACAACTCGAACTTTACTATCTTGGAATATACACCGTCAATAAATTTCTCCTTGATTTGTTCTTCTGGGTCCTTAAATTGACATTTTGCGCCTAGTTTTCTGAGTACTAGAATATAATCGACTATTTTCTCAGATTGCAGTTGATTCCTAGCACGAAAATCCGCCCGCTCGAGTACCACTGACTGTTGGTGCACACCGTATTTGTTTTTTAACACCAAACATAAATCCTTGTAAGTTTTTGTTAAAACATTATCTGAAGCACACAAGCAGTTCAACGTTTCCAAAACTTGTGGTGTAATTTTAGTTAGTAGCAGAGGCACTTTTTTTTCTTCCGTAATATCATAAAGCAGTATTGCACATTCAAGTTGTTGTTCAAAACATTCCCAAGACGTTATTCCATCAAACACTTGCAGATTTAAAGCTGAAAACGTCATTTCAGTCGGTGTCGACGCCATGTTAGTATTTTGTGTGCTGGAGGTTTGTTGTTCCTCCTTACAGTGCTTGCTTAATAATTTCCGTAATTCATCAACGGTACTATTTTTTTCATAGGTTATGTTAAATTCCTTGAGTTTTTCATGTAATTCTGATTTGCAAAGTTTGTAGATCCAAGATGACATGAATTTGCTCTAGTTTTACCCAGCTTCACGACTTGTTACCCACTTCCCTGCGAAGTGTTCCGGCCGGCGAGTCCACGTAGTGAAATTCTACTTAATTTCGTTGATTTCACTAATAATCTTCAGTTGTTTGCACTTCAGGTCCGTTAATTCTCGTCGCCAATTGTGGTATCTTGTAATAAAACTACGGTTATTAATTAAATACCGTTATTTAATACAGCGTACAGCCATTTTATTTATATCTGATGTCCGAGAGAGCGAAATAGCACCTATAAGAGCGAGATGCCCAAATACGGCTGCGTTCAATAAGGACGCGATCTCACAATAGGTGCTGTAGATTTGCCCATATTAAAGACCAGTGCCGGTCTAATCCTCGTTGTGCCCGGTGTGCACAGAGTCATGAAGTCTCTGAATGCAAAATCCCCGACTCAGAAATTTCCTGCTTGTTTTGCTCTGGCCCACATTCCTCAACTGATCCAAAGTGTCCCGAATTCTCCCGCCAGAGATCCATTAAATTAGTGATGTCAGAGGAAAACATTGGGTATATTGAGGCTGCAAGACGGTTCCGTCCAGTCCGTCCTTCATATTCTGATAAAGTCAATGCTAATCTTGCAGTGCAACACAACCAAGTAGACAGGTCTCGTTCATCAACTCCCTCAACTCCATCTCGCTCTCAGCTCCCTACACAGAGTCAGTCCTACCGCAAAACTATTTTTGTACAACGGCGACCCAGGCCAGAGCCCGGGAAGACCTATGATATGGAGGCTCATAAAGATATCACCTCTACTCCGAGGTCTAATGTGCCTAATGGCTGTGCTCTAGGAGAGACCACTCCTGTCACTCCTAATGATAACTTGGGGGATCTTATCTCCCAAATGCTTGTAAATTTACTGTCTAAATTTGCAGACATCATACCGTACACTGTTCTAGAATCCCTGCAGGGTAGTATTAGTGCTGCTATGAATAAAATAATTCAAGATGGCCAATTACAACCTAATACAATGGAATACTAGGAACATCAAAAATAAAAAACAAGAAATAATACAACTAATAAATGACTATAGCCCAGTCATTCTTGCCATCTCGGAGACATGGTTGAGGCCCAGTTCCCTTTTTAGGGTGACGGGTTACTCCTGCCTTCGGGATGATAGGGATGATGGCTGGGCTGGTTGTGCCATTTTATTAAATAGAAACGTAACGTTTTCTCAACTATCTATTCCCCCTCACTCTCCTGATTTAAATATTGTCGCAGTCCGTTGCCTCAACATTTCATTTGTATCTGTATACATTCCACACCCGAATCGTGACCTTATCCGAGAACTTCGTGCCATTCTGTTACCTCTGCCTACCCCTTAATAGGGGTATCGCCCTGAACGATAATTCGTTCAGGGCGATTTCAACTGCCGCCATACTTTATGGGGCTCTCACTGTTGTGACTCAAATTCTTCATTTCTGTTAGAGCTCATAGATGACGTAAACTTATGTGTCTTAAATGACAAAACACCTACGCGTAGAGTTTCTCCTACTCAAAACGTCAGTGTCCCCGATCTTACTCTGGTATCTCCTAACTTAATTCAATCCTTAACGTGGACAGTTTCCCCTAATTCTCTCGGGAGCGATCACCTGCCTATTGTTACTACATTATTAAACTCCCCTATACCCCCAACGCCTGTTGTAGCCCCTCTTCTCAAACACTGTCGCAACCTACCGGGGTGGTTAAGAAAAACAAGTCGAAAGTTAAAGACGTATAATCACGTATCTCCCGGTGGCTCGAACAATAAGAAATTTAGAGTGGGTAGGTAGATATGGTCTGCTTTCGTATACGCGTGGGACTTCCCTCGTTAACACGCAGCGATGGGTCGCGGCGCCGGAATCCGGAGGTAGGTAGTCTAGCAGTCCTACTCCCAGCAGTGGAAGTACTCCCAGCCAAGTTCAGCTCCCAGCGAGGTTGAAGACCCAACAAGGTTGTAGTCAGAGTTCAGCTCCCAACGATGCTCCCTGTAACCGCCGAGCATTGGACGGGTCAGTAGTGCCTCCAGGTCCGGATATTCCATGCCAACCGCCGTAGTGGAGTGAAGCTCCGAGGAAAGTAGAATAATAGTTGCCGGTGGCAAGAACTATCGAAACGGGGTTACATTTAAACAAGGAAGCAAAGAAAGTAAGATAAAGTTAACTAAAGACAATTTACTAAATAGGTTAAAATAATAATTTGGAAGAAACTACTATAAACTATCAGGGCTTCAAAAATAGAACTCAGAGTTTTTCACATAATACCGGTTTTAATCGTGTCTCTTATATTCAATTACAGTGCAATATTTTAGCAATGGCTTAACTTAATTACAATATCTGATCGGCAGGAAGGTTATCAAAAGAATGCGTCACGAAAAACATGATCGACCATTTTTATGACACCCAGTTCCCGCCCTTTTTACTCGGAAATGACGTCACAAGAAATATCTAATTAACATCTTATCTTATTATAGTAATATGAACTACAACACATAGGTAAGGTGTTTATACATAAATATGTAAATAATCAATTATCTTACACTCGGCCTTTCCTGACAATAAGTTTGTCCCAAACTTACATGCTTCTAACTTGAAACTATATTACACTCAATCCAAACATTTAACAATAATTTGGACGTAATTAAATTCTTATAAAATATCAATAATTAATTTATAACAATAAATCTTCACTTCACTTCAATATATATATTTACTTTATATTCTACTAAGCTATGAAAGCGAGAGCGCTTTAAAATCTAATTTCATTATTTTCACAATACGTACCATATTACCATATAATAATAATCAATTAAGCATTGTCAATATTACCATGCTATACCACTGCAACTAATCGTTATCAAAAATATTTACCATACTATATTACAATGATCGACCAATATCAACAATAGTAACCATACTAGTTATAACCAAATATTATCAACAATACCACCCATACTTACTATAACTAATCGTTATCACCAATGCTAACCATACTAACAATGATCGTTCATTATCAACAATACTAACCATACTAACCATGATCAATCGTTATCAACAATACTAACCATACTAAACATGATCAATAATTATCAACAATACTAACCATACTAACCATGATCAATAATGATCAACAATAGGTACTAACCATACTAACCATGATCAATAATTATCAACAATACTAACCATGATCAATCATTATCAACAATACTAACCATACTAACCATGATCAATCATTATCAACAATACTAACAATAAGTACTAACTATAAGTACCAACTATAACCAAGCATTATCAACAATACTAACTTCACTGTATGTGACCAAATATCATTAACATTACTAATTACACGTCAATTGAAGTTAAAGTTTCTTATCATTGCTTTTCTTTCAAAATGTGTTCTTGTTAACACAACTAGGAGTAGGTACAATATTACTTTACAATACTAAATGTTGAGCATCGACGTACTTGGGATACAATTTAGCCATAGAAATATAAACAGTTTCTAATAACAGAACTTATATGACAATGATACACCTACATGTTACAAAATATTAATCGATGTCCACACAACAAAATCAGATTAGTAATTAGTTTTCAGTATTGCTACTTTCAGCATCAGAACTGCTGCTATCATCAACAGAGTGCGTCATAATCCAAGGTTTTATACGATCGGCTGCCCATACGTTGCAATAGTTACGTTGAGTGATATTAGAACCTATAATACTAGATACTTCATATCTATCATTGCCGAGGACCTTCGTTATCCTAAATGGACCTGTAAATTTAGGAAGTAACTTCTTACTTTGGCCGTCATTGTTGGGAGTTGGTTTTAATATTTTTACAAGATCACCTTCACTATAAATCCTAGCCTTAATCTTATGCTTGTCATACCTAATCTTTTGCGCCGTTTGATCCTTCTCTATATGCGTAGTTACCTGTGACCTAATGTCGTCTAAAGAGCCAGGTTGGCGTGTGGCATTAATCAGTTCTGCAAATGCATTATCGCCTCTGCTAAGTAATCTAAGTCCAAACATTGCCTCCGAAGGGGCTTTGCCAATGCCTTTGTGAAGGGTGTTATTCAGTCCCCACTGTGTTTTACCTAACACTGTGTCCCAGTGTCTCTCGCCCAGTTTATCAGAATACGCTGTTAAAGTATCAAGTATGGTTCTGTTAAACCTTTCGACCTGTCCATTGGCGCGAGGTGCCGACACGGCATTAAGAATATGTTTAATTTTAGACTGATTACAATATTTCTTAAATTCTTTAGACGTAAACGATGTTCCCTGATCCGAAATAAGCCTATTAGGATACCCGAAAGTCGTAAAAATGTCCTCTAGAGCACGAATGGTAGGACTCGATTGAAGGTTACGAAGTGGCTTTATTAAGCAAAATTTTGTGAACCCGTCAACCAATACAAGAAGGTACGAATTACCTTTAGCACTTTTAACAAAAGGCCCTAGGTGATCAATATGGACCGTGTCAAATGGCCTGTCAACTTTGTGGATCGGATGCAATAAGCCTTCCTTCGGACCTGCAGGCTCTTTGCTATAGGCACATTCGATACAAGAGCGTACATATTTACAGATAAAACGCCTCATTTTAGGGAACCAGAACTCCTTTTTAATTTTTTCCAGAGTCTTTTCAACACTGAAATGACCTATGTCATCGTGATTAAATCTGCATAGTTGAAATCTGGCCCCTTTTGGCACCACCCACTTTAACTCGTCTCCCAATTTCCTGAACAATGTATTATTCTTAACCATATAATTTTTCTTGATATCCGAGTACTCCTTATCGTCCAAAATTTTACGAATACGTTGGATCTCGCTGTCATTTAATTGTAAACTTAGCAGCCAATCTGCGTGTGTGATTCGCAAAACAGATGGTATTGGGTCTACAAAAGGCTCCGCTGCACAACGCTGTGGATTCCTGCTGAGGGCATCGACATGGGACATTGTATGGCCTGGTTTATACTGAATATCGAAGTCAAATTCTTGAAGTGCTATCCACCATCGTGCTATACGGGGAATGAGATCTCTTTTGGCAAAAGTAGCCCTTAACGCACTACAGTCGGTTATAAGCGTGAATTTGACCCCTATCAAATAAACTCGAAATCTTTGAAACGAGGTAACAACTGCCAAAGTTTCTAGCTCGTATGCATGATAGTTCTGTTCTTCAGCCGTGGTTTTACGACTAAAGTAAGCGATGGGTCGTAATGTATTCGTAGTATCATCTCTCTGCATAAGAATACCCCCTAATCCGTATTTGCTAGCGTCAGTATGTATCTGAGTCTCACGTTTAGGGTCGTAAATCGCTAACAAAGGTCTCTGTGTAAGCGCGTCTTTAAGTTGTTGAAAAGACTGTTCCTGTTTTAAGTCCCAATTCCAAACACATTCTTTTCTCGTTAAATCTGTCAGTGGTCTGGCAATCAGTGCAAACCCCTCAATAAACTTTCTAAAATAACTTGCCAATCCAATAAACTGCCTGACTTCGTGTACGTTACAAGGAGTTGGAAAACATTCAACTGCAGCGATCTTCGCTTTTCCCGGTTTAATACCACTCTCGCTTATTTCATAACCCAAGTATTCTAATTGCTCTTGAAGAAAATTGCATTTTTGTAAATTTAAAGTTAATCCCGCTTGTTTTAGTAATTTAAATACATCCTCTAATCTTGTCAATTGTTCATTAAAGTCTTTTCCAGGAATTAAAATGTCGTCCATATACGCAAGAGTGGAATTAAATCGAGAATTGCCCAATAATTTGTTAATAGTACGTTGAAATACCGCTGGGGAGTTGGCGAGTCCGAATGGCATTTTTTTGAATTGATATAAACCATCCGGAGTGATAAAAGCAGTGTAAGGTCTACATTCTGAACGGATTGGTATTTGGTAATATCCGCTGGCGAGATCTAAGCTTGTGTAAAATTTGTTTCCATTTAACATATCTAGTTGATCATCAATCCTGGGCATAGGATAATGATCTTTAACAGTTTTCCGATTTAATGCCCTGAAATCAACACATAATCGGTGTCCCCCTGTTTTCTTAGAAACTAGTATGACAGGGCTTGCATACGGCGAGTTAGATTCCTCAGCAATATCGTTGTCAACTAATTCCTTTACCATGTCTCTAACGGTCTGTCTTTCAGTATAGCTCAGCCTGTATGGTCGGTATACAACAGGATCCTGATCCTGAAGCTCAATGGCCATTTCTGAAATGTCAGTACATCCTAACTCTGACAAGTTTTGTGCGAAACATATTCTGTACTTGTTAATTAACTTAACGATTGCATCTGATTGTTCTTTAGGTAAATTAGGATTTATGTTAATATCTTTTTCCTGCAATGGATCAAGAGTAGATAGATCCGCTATTCTATTACAAGACATAGGATTTTTGCTATCTTTAGGATCCAAAGCCGCAATAGGATGAGCTCGGATAAAAAGAGTTCCAGCTTTCAATAGAACAGGTTGGTTTGAAAGATTTTTAACTGCTATTTGACAATCACCATTGTGTAAACTATAAACTCCTCCAAGAACACAATAATCCATATTTTTTGGGCTACGTAGGCTATCTTCAACTAAAATATCACAATTATCCGGATTGTTACTGGTGCAATCTACAAAACTAAATGCATCCACATTTGTATCAGATACAATCTTAAGGACTAATTTGTCACTACCTGACTCTAAATTACTTGGCAAGCTGGTTATCGCTGTCTGTGTGTTACGTCTGAATATGTCAAGTCTGTCATGCGTTTTCATAACTACTACATCAGGTCGTTCTGTGAAATTTTGCCCCACTAGTAAGGCTTCAGTCAACATTGATGACTCTACAACATACGCATCTATTTCAGCTGTTACCTCTCCTAATGTTAAAATAAATTTCGTTCGCCCTAAAGGCAAATACGAATTATTTCCAAAACCTCGTATTGTTGGGAGGTCTTTATCAAGCGATGGTAAAGAATGTCTTTCAACAATGTCCTGTCTGATCAAAGTACAATCGCTTCCAAAGTCTATGTAACAATTTAATTTAACATTGTCATTAATGAGAGCTGATTTATAATATTTCGAGTCCGGTTTCACACTTTGAGCAAACAATGTTTTCTTTTCGGAACTTTTATTATGATTTATTGTCTTGTTTCGAAAACAATCAGCTGATTTATGCCCAACAAGATTACAATTATCGCACCTCAAAATTGGTTTAGTACATTTATTGGACATGTGACCTTTCTCTTTACAGTTATAGCAAGTCATGTCAGTGGTATTAGTGCCAGATGAACGGCACTGAATACTTCGGTGCCCCGGTTTATTGCATTTAAAACAAATGATCTCGTTGGAAGTGACTGTACTTCGTTGTTTGATTGATCTCATACTAGTCTCTTTGCAAAAGTCTTTTAAAAATTTAAACAAATCCTCAGGGTCCGAAAATCGTGCTGACATCGCACTTGATCGTAAAATCCTATCGTCTATGGAATAAACTAAACAGTCAACGGCCTGTTTTCCTTTTATATTACACGCATTCAGTAAAATCATCTTATCATAATAATATTCGTCAACAGATTCTCCAAATTTTAACCTTCTATCTAACATTTCTGTTAACAATGCAGCATAGTTTGTTTCGGAAGGGAAGGCCCTGACTAACCGTTGTTGCCATTCTGTCCATGTAAGAAGTATAGATTGAAGTCCTTCATACCACTTTTTAGCGTATCCAACTAATTTAGGTAACGCAAAATGGGAAGTTTGTTCATCACTCCATTTATAAATTTTAGCGCACTCGTTTACTTTAGCAATCCAGTTCTCAACTTTCTGATTTTTTTGTGCAGGATCGAAATTGGGGATTATATTTTTGTCGTACGAGATCTTATGTGTACCGGAATTCATTACATTTTGAAAAAACAACGCAAAATCAGCAAAACTAGGATGTAAGTTCTCTTTAGACGACGACTCACTGGTATGCTGTGCAGCTGCTGGAATCGTTTCTCGCGTTTCCAGTGGCTGGTGCGCCGTTGCCTCGACGCTTTGCCCCGTTACAGCCGCAGGCGTCGCCACTGCACTCGCCGTGGTCGCCGCAGGCCTCGTGGTTTCCGTTGACCTCTCGGTCAGTTGCTCAGTCAATTGTTGCTGAAAGATTTGTTTAAAAAATGCATTAGGTACTGTTTTTTTTTTTTTTTTTTTTTTTTGAAGGTATGTTTATAAAGTACTTAACAAAGGTAAATACAGAAAAGGTAAAATGGTACTGCGCTATTTAACAAATGATCAAAAAATAAATAAAAGCTTATTAATAATTGGATAACAATTTAGAAAAGTCCCACTTACTAAAGTAGGAGTAATAACAACACCAGGATAGCACGAATATACTTAATTACAAGCTATTTTCATCATAGTAAACATAGGTATATAATTATCCATACACTTAATGTGAAGAAAGGAAAAAAAATGCGTACAAAATTACTCGCCTGATCAGTACTCGTTTCTCCTTGCGTTACATTCTGATAGGTAGAACTGGAAGCACGCGGTGACTCGTGGCGTTCAAATACCTCACGATGATGCCGCCGTCGCTTTATGCGCGATTTCTGCTTCGATCGCGAACGGTGTCTTGAATGCCCGTGGTGTATCGATCGCTCGTGGTGCTTCGAACGCGAGCGCTGCTTCGTACGTGATCTATAATTCGATGCGTTATCTGAAGATTCACTGCTACTCGTGCTTCGATGTCGACGTTTGCGATGGCGAGACTTTCGTCTTGATTCAATCCCTTCGCGGTCACTCATTTTAGAGCTGAGCTCTTAATCCTCACTTCTGATATAAACTATCAGGGCTTCAAAAATAGAACTCAGAGTTTTTCACATAATACCGGTTTTAATCGTGTCTCTTATATTCAATTACAGTGCAATATTTTAGCAATGGCTTAACTTAATTACAATATCTGATCGGCAGGAAGGTTATCAAAAGAATGCGTCACGAAAAACATGATCGACCATTTTTATGACACCCAGTTCCCGCCCTTTTTACTCGGAAATGACGTCACAAGAAATATCTAATTAACATCTTATCTTATTATAGTAATATGAACTACAACACATAGGTAAGGTGTTTATACATAAATATGTAAATAATCAATTATCTTACACTACAAATAATATAATAATCCTAAAATACAAATGACGGAAATAACCGTTAGTGCCTTTTGTTGGCGGGTATAAAGTCTACCGCGCCAATACTGAGAACAAAGGAAGTATCCTATTACCTATAGAAGCTAACGGAAAATAATATTTAAAACAACTAACAAGAAAACAAGAAAGATTTTACATAGCACAGCAATCTACACAAGAAAAGAGAATATTAATTCGTTGCACTAGCACTTACCCGATTTGGGGAAATGTACCGTAGAACAAAGCAAGTGTTTAGGCACCTGGTTCTAGGTAGTAGACAGCGAACAAAGAAGGCAGGACTGTGATGTCCCGGCCCTTTTATATCCTTACAGTCTGAACCGTTACATTCGCGAATGTGAATACGTGATCTCACATACCCCCGTTAAAATTCACAACGCGAGTGTCATCTACCCGACAATTACTCGATATAATTTAACTGCATCCAAAAAGTTGATTAAAGCAGTATGAATTTATTAAAATGACATTATTATGTTTAATATAAATTTATTGAACAATATTAAGGCTATTTATTATAATTTAGAATAAAATAATTGAAAAGAAAGATTGATGATAGTAAGTATTCGAGAAAAGGTAGCTAACATACGTCAATTCAATTTCAATTCAATTTTTTTAGATTATGGCCCCATCAAAGTCTTGATGATTCTGCCAATGTCGAGGTTGCATAAGACACTGCCAGTATATTTTTCAACGATACGGTAGAGAAGGTAGTGTTCGGTAGCACGTCCTTCCAATCCAATCTACGACAAACACAATCTAGATATAACAAACACAGACAACAGAGGTAATGGTTAATATATTATATCTATGTAAGGGTAGTTATAACGAATAAGGGAGATTCTAAACAGGTAAAACACTTCTACAAACTTTCAATAACCTTATACCTAGGGGTTAGCTATTAATTCCTACTTACAACTTAATGTTATTTTTAGTTAGAAATTTGTTTAAAATGTCACAATACGAGGAAAATACTAATGTTAGAAGGAAATTTAGATTGACTGGACGGCTTATATCTTCTGGTAATAAATCATATAAAGGAAAGGAAATTTTAAGCACACTCCAACAGTATATGTTCCAGGGAACCCTCGGCTAGTCCACACTCACATATTGAGCTGTCCCTTATTCGTAATTTGGCCAAAAAAACTGGGGAACAACAGTGACCCAATCGTAATCTAATAATGGTTGAAGTATTTAATTTGGAATATTCTCTATTTTTAAAAATCCAGGGCTTGGTAGGGATAGTAGGCTGTAGATTCCCATAGTGTTTGCTTTTGCACCGACGAGAAAGCTGCCACAGATTGTTCCAGCTTTCGTCCAACTGGGTTTTAGCTAAAGATCTCAGGTCTCGGCTAAAGCATTTATTGTTATTTTCGATACCTTGTTGAACGGCCTCTTTAGCGCACAAATCTGCTGTTTCGTTACCCGTAATGCCGCAGTGACTAGGGATCCAAGCCAAAATTACTTGGAGATCGGCTAGTTTACATTCTCTCAATTTTTCTTTAATCGTAAAGGTTAGATAGGAGTTATCCCTAGAATGGAATGGAAAACCCAACAAATCCTGAAGACAACTTAGAGAATCGGTTAATACAATGGTTTTATCTAAATTATGTGATTTTATATATGATATAGCTTCATATAAAGCTAGAGCCTTACCAGTAAATATAGAGGATTGAGGAGGACTTTTAAAATTCAAGATAATTTTAAATTTAGGTATCCATATAGCAGAGCCAACACAGTCTAATGAGGATATTTTTGAAGCATCAGTAAACATTTTTAACCAACCGTTCCATTTGTTATCCATTATACGGTTAAAGTCAGCATTGGCATTGAGGGATTTCTTATCAATACCCAAATCCAAAACAACAACAAGGTATCATAGTCAAAACAAAAGATGACATTTTTATCAAATTGATATATAGGAATGGGGGAAAATTTATTGAACGATTTAATTAAAGGGGGTAATTCTTTGTTTTCCCAATATTTCGACGTAGAGGCCAGCTCTGTAGGCCTAGCCAAGATGCTTTCGATAACTATCGTTTCTATCACGTTTCTATCCGTTTCATTTTTTAAACCAATCGCGTCACTGGTAGATCACGTGACACAAGTTGATCACGTGGTTTATCGAAGCGAACGATAATTTGCTAGCCAAGTGTCAAATGTCATCTATGTAATGAAACACAGCTTGCTAGATGAACACTGATTTATTATTTTAAGAAGCGGGTACATATTCGCTAACATTAAACTACCCTATTTACATAATATACTACATCTCCCTCCTTACCGTAAACAATAACGAACAATAATTGTACCTATAAGTACATATGTTTTTACGTAGTACGTAAGCACGTTGCGCTGGAGATTATAAAATACAAACTTAATTCTATTCCCCTCCACCATATGTAAATATATTTATTTACATACTTTTTTTTTTTTTTTTTTTTTTTATTAATATAAAATATAATGTAAGTAATTGTTCTATGAACAATGAGACTATTATACAATTTAATTTATTTAATCTAGACCTATTCTGTAGTTAACTTTTACACTTATATAACCCAAAAACATAAATATAATAGTTTGAGGATTGATGATGTCGTTTTAATAAAAGTATTTTTTTTTTTTTTTACTTATTTAAAAATATTGTTGTGCCTGGTCTGCTAATGTACGGGCTTTGCTCCTGGTGATAGGAGGCTTCACTTCGTCCCTACCCTGAGTACCTTGTTCCAGTTCACCCGCCTTACTCGTATTATCAGTTAAGTTATGAGTCAGTGCACCTGAGCACCCTGACGCAGGCTGCGGGGCGGCGGGCGCGGTGACGTCACCGTGACTGGGCGCCTCTTGCTTGACGAGTCTGCTAATTATGTGGCGGCGGTTCCTTCGGTACTTACGTCCTACTGCGTCTTGCAGTATGTAAGACCGCGGCGCCGCTGTCTTGGCCACTACTTCCATAAATCTGCGCTCGTTACCATCCGCTATCACTACTTTACTATGCAGCGGTAATGCAGGGAGGTTTCGAGCCGATTTGTCGTATGCCCCTTTAATATTTTGCTGTTGCCTCTCAATCGCCTTGTGATTACGTTTATTGTCGACTTTTTCTGTTAGTAATGGTGCGTATGTGGGCAGCCGTGTGTTTAACCTCCTACCAAATAAAATTTGTGCCGGTGAATCAATACTGTCTCGAGGTGCAGCTCTAAAATTCAATAAACTTAAATGATGGTCTTCCCCGGCATCCGCACATTTCTTCAATAGATTTTTTACAGTGCGCACGGCGCGTTCACTCTTTCCGTTCGACTGCGGATACATGGGTGACGAAGTAATATGCGCGATTTCCCACTCACGAACAAAATTCATAAACTCCCGGGAGCTGTACGCGGGTCCGTTGTCCGTAACCAACTCCTTCGGTATACCATGACGAGCGAACTGCTCCTTCATAGCCGCAATGACTGACTTACTATTAATATTTCCTAACTCATTTATTTCCACGTAATTCGAGAAATAATCAACCAGTATCAGGTAATATTTTTTTTTATACTCAAATATGTCAGAACCTATTTTGCACCACGGTAACATCGGCACCGCGTGCGGCAGCAGCGGCTCCCGGCGCGGCGCAGGCGCGTGCAGCGCGCACGCGGCGCACGCGCGCACGGCGCGCTCCACGTCCTGCGCCAGCCCCGGCCAGAACATCACCTCGCGCGCGCGCCGCTTGCAGCGCTCGATGCCTAGGTGCCCCTCGTGCACGCGCCGCACCATCTCGCCGCGCAACGCGTACGGAATATAAACCTGGTTTCCCTTTAATATCAACCCATCAACGTATTGTAAAGTCTCCCTATAAGGCCAGAAAACACGACTATGCGCGACCACTTCGTGTCTATTTTTAGGCCAACCATTCGCTATGTATTCAATTAAGGACTTACAATGTTCATCGTTCTGTATACTTTGCTTTACCAATGCCAGTTTTTTATCACTAAATTGTAAATGCTCAACCAGGAAACACGTCTGGGCTTCAACTTCTTTGCTCACTCGCTCGTGCATCCGATCCGGTAAGGCTGCACGGGATAACGTGTCTGCGATATACATAAATTTCCCAGGCACATACTCAACTTTCATGTCGTACCCCTGAACTCGTAGCATCATACGTTGCAGACGCGCCGGGACATCAGATAGTGGTTTTTTAAAAATTGCTTCTAACGGCTTGTGGTCTGTCTGTATGGTGACGTCACTCCTGCCGAACACGTACTGGTGAAAACGCTCACACGCAAATACTATTGCTAGCATTTCTTTTTCGATTTGCGCGTAGCGACGCTGTGTGTCCGTAAGCGTGACGGAAGCGAATTCGACCGGCCGCCCGCCCTGGAGCAGCACGGCGCCCAGCGCCTGCGAGCTCGCGTCGACCGAAACCACCACCGGGACCTCGCCAGCGTATAGCGATAACACCGGCGCTGAGGAAATTTTGTCCTTAAGTGACTTTACCGCTTTGGAATGCGCTTGTTCCCATGACCATTCGGAGTCTTTTCTTAAGAGACATCTTAGCACAGCCACTGATTCGGAATAATTAGGAATAAATTTGGAGAGGTAGTTTACCATCCCGAGGAATCTCTCCAAAGACTTTCGGTCAACCGGGTCGGGCATACCTACTATAGCTTTCACCTTCGCCTCATCTGGCCGCATTCCCTCCGCATCAAACACGTGGCCCAGGTACACAATCTCCCACACACCGAACTTGCACTTGGCCTTGTTAAACCGAATGCCTATCTGTTTAGCACGCCGTAGCAGGCGCTCCAGTCGCGCGTCGTGCTCTTCTTTGGTAGCCCCCCAAACAATAATATCATCAATGAACGAGTCCGTCCCGTCCAGGTCTTCTAGGTGCTGTCGTATTTTAGCATGGAACACCTCCGGCGCGCAATTTACTCCATAAGGTAGTCTTAAAAACTGAAACCTACCGAAAGGTGTACTAAACGTGCACAAGTCCGCACTGGCCTCGTCCAGTGGCAGCATCCAGAAGCCGCAGCGCGCATCCAGCACGCTGAACCAGCCGGCGCCACGCAGCCGCGCGGCCAGCTCGCTCACGGTCGGCAGCGAGAAGTGCGCACGCCGCACCGCCGTGTTGAGCACTCGTGGATCTAAACACACCCTTATTTCACCGCTTTTCTTAGCCGCTATGACGATTGGATTTACCCAATCGGTTGGATGAGTTACCTTTCGTATGACTCCTAGTTTTTCCATTCGTGTTAATTCGTCGCGCAATTTATCCCGCATACCCATAGGGATCCTACGCGCTGGGCAAATCACCGGCTGGACAGAATCGTCTACTATAATCCTATGCCGTCCTGGCAGTTTCCCTAGCCCGTTAAATAACTCTGCATAGTCGTCAATATTCAGCCCGTCTACTCTTTGTATTACACCTAATTTAATACACCCATTTAACCCGAGGATATTTTGGCACTGCATATTGGCCACTGCCAAATTTATTCTGTAAATCTTATTTTTAAATTCCAACTCTAAGTTACATTCTCCTATAATTGGCACTACGTTTCCTGTATATGAATAAACTCTTTTATTATAAACAACAAGATCCTCAACATTTAAACCTAATCGGTCGTAGTCAGACTTTGATAGAATATTTAACATCGATCCAGTATCTAACTTGAAACTAAGTTGCTTACCCTTAAAGTCCACATATTCGATCCACTGTGTGTTACACCCACTGCCCTGCTTCTGTTCCCTAATCACGTCCACATAAAACACATCGTCTTCCGAGTCGTCGGTATGTTCCGCTACGCTTACATTATCCACGATATTAGTGAGCGGTTTACTACTACAAACACGCGCGAAATGACCACGACGGTCGCACACAAAACACGTTGACCTTACCGCCGGGCACCGTTCTTCATCCCGGCAGAACACACTGCCGCAGCGCGCACATGCCGCTCGCTGCCGCGCGGGTCCCGCGCGCGCCCTCTGCGCGCCCGCCGGGCCCGCCGCCGCCACGGGTGCCGCGCCGCGCTCCGGGGCTCCTCGAGCGCGCGCTCCCGCGCCGCGCCCCCTAGCCGACCTGCGGAGACTGCGGCCCCTAGCCACCTCGTTAACTTGAACACACGTCTCCTCGATCCGTTTATTTTCCTCTTTCGACATCTCGTCCGCTTCACATATTTGTACTGCTTTTTCCAAATTTAACTCGTCCGCTCTTAGCAGCCGATCTCGTACAACATTATTTGTGATCCCGCAAACTATACGGTCCCTTATCAAGCTCTCGGCCAGTTTGTCGAACTCGCACTCTTGACTCAGCACTCTCAACGCGGTCACATATTGGCTAATGGTTTCACCAGCATTTTGGTTGCGTGTAAAAAATTTGAAACGCACCATCGTGATATTCGGTTTCGTTCCGAAATGCGAGTCGAATTTTTTCTTTATACAAGTGAGATCTTCTGCTTTCTCATCTTTACCAAATGTAAACGTCGAGTATATCTCGTAGCCCTCTGGCCCTATGAGGTTCACCAGCAAGCTCGCCTGCACGTCCGAAGTCTCCTTATTAACTCCCGAAGCCTTCAAAAACACCTCAAAATGTTTCCACCATTTTTGCCACGCAGTGGCTCTCGCGACCGGGCTCCCGTCGATACATAACTCCGCCGGAGGTCGTGCGTGCTCCATGTTTTCTAATTATTTGGTTAAATTATCAACTGATCCACTGAATTGCATCCGAATAAATATGAACGGACACTGGTACTAACCAATTACTGAATTAACCGCTGCCACCATGTAATGAAACACAGCTTGCTAGATGAACACTGATTTATTATTTTAAGAAGCGGGTACATATTCGCTAACATTAAACTACCCTATTTACATAATATACTACAATCTAAAAAGTTTAGAACAGAATATCGTTAAGTGTTGTAACATTAACAAACCTCATACAAATGGCTAGCCAAGTGACACTTTTGACAGCTATTCTGTTCGTTATTCTACAGTAGAATATCGAGATGAAATCGTACGCGGATGACTTGAAGAATAACGCAAGCTAACGATCTAAAATGGCGATTTTTAACAGACAGATGTGCGTGAATGGTACACATGAAATTGATGGTTAATAGAACTTACCTAAGTGAATATAAACCATAATTATGCGAGATGCTGCATTCGAGGACACTTATAATAATAACACCATGTAGTACACCCTTATAGCATCGTATTACCACACCTTTAGATCAGTATTCGGAAGATTAAAAGAAAAAATTGTTTCTGGGCATTGTCTATGACACCTCACTTGCCTGATAGCCCGCCATCTTATCGTCATTCTTTTTAGAGTATAGTTACTTATCCTGCCAGTACAATTGTGCTGTCTGCAACAATCGGGCAGTAAGCATTTGGGGGCGGGCGGGACATAAGTGTCCTCGAATGCAGCATCTCGCATAATTATGGTTTATATTCACTTAGGTAAGTTCTATTAACCATCAATTATGCTTCTATGCTGCATTCGAGGACACTTATAATAATAACACCATGTAGATGTTTAGAAAATGTTGCAGCCAGGATAAGTAAACGCAAGGAGAAGTCCGCTGTGGGATCCTCAGACACTGGTAGAATATGAAAAGGAACCACCATATGAAATCAAATTGAAGTAAAAAAAAACAACAAAACATATTATCTTACTGAACATAGAAAAGAAGAAACTTAATGCGTAATTAGTTGCCTTCTTTTACTCTGTTTTATTTAATAATTTCGTCCAAAGGCACACCTTCTTATCCAGTGATTAGGTATACTTCATAGTAGGACGTATAGCGTGTAACTGGTAACTGCCAATAGCGGTAGATATGCAATTCAGTACATTCGAATGATCTTGTTTCTGCATTGGTAAATTGGTAAAAAACTCATGTAATACTCGGAATAGTTTTGTAAAATTATAATTTTTAAGGTTAAACCAATGTGTTGGAGTGAATATTTATAATAACCACTAAAGTATCAAAATATAGAAAAGATGTTTTTATTAACTGGTTGTACTGATTACACAGGTTGTAAGATACTGTTATGTGATTGGTAAGGTCAAAGATAAAAAGGTAAGGACCTTACATATACGTTTCAATAAGTATATAAGTATATAAAACACGAATCAATACTCAAACAGTGCAATGTTCTGTTTGTTTGTTGTTTTTAACATCAGTTCATCATAAGTTAAAAAACTAAATTCTCATATTTTAGGTTTCAGCTTCTGAATGATATAGCATAATAAATAACAGTGTATGAGAGTATGAGTTGATCATGCCAGTTAAACTGCTCGCAGTATGTAGATAATGTACCTAAGTACTTAGCTGTATCAGTTTTTTAAAAAACAGTTAGCATGATTGTAGGTAAGTATTTATGTCTAACTTTACGTATTCATTGTCACACGTGTAGAAACTTATCTACTCGTAGGTATTACTTATGTTTATTAGTACCACTTTGGTAAGATTGAACCTTGATCCTATAAAAAAGGACAGCACTACTAATTATGGTTTAAGTTTCACATCAGTGTTAAAACTTTATTTTCCATGTTGTGATTTTATAACAAACATAGTAGGTAACAGTTATTGGAATCATATTATTTTAATATACTTGATGCCAGTTTTGGCAATGACATGTACTTCCAAGACTAAACGTGTGTGTAGTATACATGGAATACGTCTTTAAACGTGAACTGTAAACGTTTAGTAGATAACAACGATTCATCTTAATTACAATGTAGTTGACTTAGTATTATACTATAAAACAGTTTATTCAAAATAATAATGTGCGGGTAGCAGTGAAATTATGCTTCTATGCTGCATTCGAGGACACTTATAATAATAACACCATGTAGTACACCCTTATAGCATCGTATTACCACACCTTTAGATCAGTATTCGGAAGATTAAAAGAAAAAATTGTTTCTGGGCATTGTCTATGACACCTCACTTGCCTGATAGCCCGCCATCTTATCGTCATTCACCTTTTGTGTGTCGTTAACGCCACACCTCATTTTTAATCCATTTACATTAATTTAATTGTGAAGTTTTATTAGTTTTCAGTTTACATTTTTGTGAAATCATTTTGAAAAATGTGTAGCTGAATTAATTATTAACAAAATCTAGTGTTTTTCCATGAACGATATGTTCGTTTACCGCAGCAAAAAACTGTGAGTACTTTTACGTTTCTAGATTACCCTCATTAAAATATTCTGCTATCAAGCAATTAAAGTTACTTTATCCTAACTTACGAGTATCTATTAGTAGTGGCATAACATAGCCCAACAAATATCTAAGCACCGTGCACAGCTTGAGTGGCGTAAAGTTAACTAACTTGGTAAGTCTGTCTTTGACTGTGCTATAAATAGGTCATTACATTATTTTGTACTTTAATTATAAAAAAGTACCACGCCGTCATTAAAATAACATTTGTGGAACAATCGCTAGTTTATAGCTATACTACTTAGGCCTTAATAACCAGCTGTTGTCTAATGAAAGCTTGATTCGAGTATTATTTCTGCAATTTGGCGGCGTGAGATGCCATAATAATGTCCACATACTCAAGTGTTATCTGACGATGGCATGACTGACATCTTATCTTGCCTATTTAATTTGATGGTGTCTGACGCCGTCATCGACATGAGGAGTTACGTAGCGGATGTTCGCGCTTTTAAGTGCTTTTTAATAAAGACATAACCGTTATCTCGCGTTTTTTGATATTGCGTGTGACGGCACCCTCAAAACTAACGTGATGTATTCGCATCCTTGAATGCTGTCTGATGATCTGACTTGGTCGACGCACTGTCGCCATTTTGTTGTGGTCTGTTATGACCTGATGAAAACGTTTAAACGAGTTGTTTGCGCTCTCAACTGCTGTCTAATGACTGCATGACCGGCAACTTTTCTTAATGTGGATAATGTAAACCATACCGAAAGAAGTAGCCGCTACTGCTCCTTGCTTGATACTGTTGCTGCTGCTGCTGTTGCTGTCGTTGCTGCTGTTGCTGCCTACTTGCTTGCCGCTACTGCTGCTGCTTGCTGCTTGTTGCTGTGGCATGAGTCTACACGTCGATGAGTTCTTCGATCTGCAGTTTAAAGTTACCTTGCCAGGCGCATTACTTTCTTAATGTGGCGGTACGTGATGCCATCCTGAAAGTAAATTTCTTGCTTTCTTAATGTGGTGGTACGTGATGCCATCCTGAAAGTAAATTTCTTGCTATCTTAATGTAGTGGTACGTGATGCCATTCTGATAGTAAACATAAGAGCATTTCCGGTCGGATATCCGACATGGTGCAAGCCCTGCGGATGTGGTCGAGGCTGACGCCCAGCCGGAGCGCCGCGGACGTGGCCGCGTGCCTGGTGCTATGCGCAGTGAACGATGATGTATCGATTCCACTTAAGCCTAAGGCGTTGATATTATGGACGCTCTGCTTCATACTGATGAAGAATCTGATGGGTCGCAATTAGAACAGCTTTTACTCGATGATACCGCCCAACCTGTGCGAGGACCATCACACGATGAGGTGTTAGTGGAGCCTGCTGAAAATACGTCAACAGCTCTCGCCGCCCCTTTGCCGCCCGCCGCCACGGAGGCGACAGTGGGGTTGCCTCCGACCGACTCTGCAACACATGACAACAATGAAGTTGGTCTTGATGCAGACTTACTTGAATTGCTTGGCACTGATCCTACTACCATAAAGAAGTATGGTAAGCCCTGGTATGGGCGTCCTATGCCGTCCCATCACATGATTTGATGGTTGAACAAGGGCCCCGAGCAACGAACAGCTGTTGGAACCATGCGAAGGACAACGTACCACAGTCAGTCAAAAGGGTCAAGTATCACCCGTTGTTGCAATTCTCCATACACGGATACTCTGTATCAATGCCGACCTGGTCCAGTATTTATGATAGTAATTTTTTTTTTTTTGGAAAGCCAATAATCTCTCTTCCTCTTTTTCTCTGAACGTAAGGGGAGCGGCCAAACCATCCCATATATGACGTCAACCATCGCATATATGACGTCAAATATATCGCATGTAAGCTAATAAGATGCCGCACTTGTACCCAATCTGAGAAATTGTAACCTCTATTCACATAATCACATTTAATTATTTGAAGTAAATCTAACAAAAACAGGTTATCATTGACACAATCCAACTTGGAGGAAATAATGACTTGACTTAAAAATACCAACGTTATTATAAATACAATATGTGTGTTAACTTACACTGGTGTTGAAACCTTGGTATTAGACGATCATTCAATGTGCTGGCTATGGTGCCCATATGTCAAAACATCAAGATACCCTAATGCACATCAGTCAGGTGGATTGCATGTGGTTGGGAAATTCCTTTCTGAGTGAAAGTAACGCTTTATTTTTATTTTCCCAGCTTTTACAAAGGTCCGCTTACAAATATTGTAAATACAGTGTGACACTGAGGCAACTCTGCAAGCTCCGCTCGGCAGCCGAGTGTCAGCCAGGTATCACGACAGAAGGCACCACATACAGGTGCACTAACCCGGTCGAAGTTTCAACAATAATCAATTTTCTTGTTGCAATGTTTGAAAATCTATTGAAACACTTGACTGCTAATTTAATGAAACTCTAACCGACCTTCTTTCATTTCGTGCATTACTGACCTCAAATAGGTAAAATCAAATCTTATTCCTGATAGTAATGGAAGCCATAATGGCTAACTTTCAACATTTTGATCGCAAGACATGATGATGTTAAAATTTTGTTGTAAAATTCTCGTCTCAAATGTACGTTATTAATGGAATAAATTAACCGGAATCTGAATACGATTGCCTAGTAGCAAGTTTGCTACAATTAAATGGCGTGGATAGGCCACGAAGAAGCTAAAGCAAGGACCATGCTTTTATTGACTCAAATGTGGTTAATTCTCGCATAGATAGAAATACATAGATAAAATAAAAATAGATTTTGGAAACAAATCTAATTGAATTCATCGCTTGTTCTACGTATACCTTTCCCGTTGAAAGAGTTTTCGTTTAAGATATCTTAATAAGGTTGCTTTTATAGTCAGTTATTTAACTTAAAAGGAAATTTAACAATTGCCTTACATTCCTATTCAAAACATTCATTTATAGCTGAATACTAAACTTGAACAGTTGCAATTTTGCTTGCAATGAATTGAAGATAATTTTTCACTGCTACCCGCACATTATTATTTTGAATAAACTGTTTTATAGTATAATACTAAGTCAACTACATTGTAATTAAGATGAATCGTTGTTATCTACTAAACGTTTACAGTTCACGTTTAAAGACGTATTCCATGTATACTACACACACGTTTAGTCTTGGAAGTACATGTCATTGCCAAAACTGGCATCAAGTATATTAAAATAATATGATTCCAATAACTGTTACCTACTATGTTTGTTATAAAATCACAACATGGAAAATAAAGTTTTAACACTGATGTGAAACTTAAACCATAATTAGTAGTGCTGTCCTTTTTTATAGGATCAAGGTTCAATCTTACCAAAGTGGTACTAATAAACATAAGTAATAAATATACCTACGAGTAGATAAGTTTCTACACGTGTGACAATGAATACGTAAAGTTAGACATAAATACTTACCTACAATCATGCTAACTGTTTTTTAAAAAACTGATACAGCTAAGTACTTAGGTACATTATCTACATACTGCGAGCAGTTTAACTGGCATGATCAACTCATACTCTCATACACTGTTATTTATTATGCTATATCATTCAGAAGCTGAAACCTAAAATATGAGAATTTAGTTTTTTAACTTATGATGAACTGATGTTAAAAACAACAAACAAACAGAACATTGCACTGTTTGAGTATTGATTCGTGTTTTATATACTTATATACTTATTGAAACGTATATGTAAGGTCCTTACCTTTTTATCTTTGACCTTACCAATCACATAACAGTATCTTACAACCTGTGTAATCAGTACAACCAGTTAATAAAAACATCTTTTCTATATTTTGATACTTTAGTGGTTATTATAAATATTCACTCCAACACATTGGTTTAACCTTAAAAATTATAATTTTACAAAACTATTCCGAGTATTACATGAGTTTTTTACCAATTTACCAATGCAGAAACAAGATCATTCGAATGTACTGAATTGCATATCTACTGCTATTGGCAGTTACCAGTTACACGCTATGCGTCCTACTATGAAGTATACCTAATCACTGGATAAGAAGGTGTACCTTTGGACGAAATTATTAAATAAAACAGAGTAAAAGAAGGCAACTAATTACGCATTAAGTTTCTTCTTTTCTATGTTCAGTAAGATAATATGTTTTGTTGTTTTTTACTTCAATTTGATTTCATATGGTGGTTCCTTTTCATATTCTACCAGTGTCTGAGGATCCCACAGCGGACTTCTCCTTGCGTTTACTTATCCTGGCTGCAACATTTTCTAAACATCTACATGGTGTTATTATTATAAGTGTCCTCGAATGCAGCATAGAAGCATAATTGATGGTTAATAGAACTTACCTAAGTGAATATAAACCATAATTATGCGAGATGCTGCATTCGAGGACACTTATGTCCCGCCCGCCCCCAAATGCTTACTGCCCGATTGTTGCAGACAGCACAATTGTACTGGCAGGATAAGTAACTATACTCTAAAAAGAATGACGATAAGATGGCGGGCTATCAGGCAAGTGAGGTGTCATAGACAATGCCCAGAAACAATTTTTTCTTTTAATCTTCCGAATACTGATCTAAAGGTGTGGTAATACGATGCTATAAGGGTGTACTACATGGTGTTATTATTATAAGTGTCCTCGAATGCAGCATCTCGCATAATTATGGTTTATATTCACTTAGGTAAGTTCTATTAACCATCAAAATTATCTTCAATTCATTGCAAGCAAAATTGCAACTGTTCAAGTTTAGTATTCAGCTATAAATGAATGTTTTGAATAGGAATGTAAGGCAATTGTTAAATTTCCTTTTAAGTTAAATAACTGACTATAAAAGCAACCTTATTAAGATATCTTAAACGAAAACTCTTTCAACGGGAAAGGTATACGTAGAACAAGCGATGAATTCAATTAGATTTGTTTCCAAAATCTATTTTTATTTTATCTATGTATTTCTATGTATGCGAGAATTAACCACATTTGAGTCAATAAAAGCATGGTCCTTGCTTTAGCTTCTTCGTGGCCTATCCACGCCATTTAATTGTAGCAAACTTGCTACTAGGCAATCGTATTCAGATTCCGGTTAATTTATTCCATTAATAAAGTACATTTGAGACGAGAATTTTACAACAAAATTTTAACATCATCATGTCTTGCGATCAAAATGTTGAAAGTTAGCCATTATGGCTTCCATTACTATCAGGAATAAGATTTGATTTTACCTATTTGAGGTCAGTAATGCACGAAATGAAAGAAGGTCGGTTAGAGTTTCATTAAATTAGCAGTCAGGTGTTTCAATAGATTTTCAAACATTGCAACAAGAAAATTGATTATTGTTGAAACTTCGACCGGGTTAGTGCACCTGTATGTGGTGCCTTCTGTCGTGATACCTGGCTGACACTCGGCTGCCGAGCGGAGCTTGCAGAGTTGCCTCAGTGTCACACTGTATTTACAATATTTGTAAGCGGACCTTTGTAAAAGCTGGGAAAATAAAAATAAAGCGTTACTTTCACTCAGAAAGGAATTTCCCAACCACATGCAATCCACCTGACTGATGTGCATTAGGGTATCTTGATGTTTTGACATATGGGCACCATAGCCAGCACATTGAATGATCGTCTAATACCAAGGTTTCAACACCAGTGTAAGTTAACACACATATTGTATTTATAATAACGTTGGTATTTTTAAGTCAAGTCATTATTTCCTCCAAGTTGGATTGTGTCAATGATAACCTGTTTTTGTTAGATTTACTTCAAATAATTAAATGTGATTATGTGAATAGAGGTTACAATTTCTCAGATTGGGTACAAGTGCGGCATCTTATTAGCTTACATGCGATATATTTGACGTCATATATGCGATGGTTGACGTCATATATGGGATGGTTTGGCCGCTCCCCTTACGTTCAGAGAAAAAGAGGAAGAGAGATTATTGGCTTTCCAAAAAAAAAATTACTATCATAAATACTGGACCAGGTCGGCATTGATACAGAGTATCCGTGTATGGAGAATTGCAACAACGGGTGATACTTGACCCTTTTGACTGACTGTGGTACGTTGTCCTTCGCATGGTTCCAACAGCTGTTCGTTGCTCGGGGCCCTTGTTCAACCATCAAATCATGTGATGGGACGGCATAGGACGCCCATACCAGGGCTTACCATACTTCTTTATGGTAGTAGGATCAGTGCCAAGCAATTCAAGTAAGTCTGCATCAAGAACAACTTCATTGTTGTCATGTGTTGCAGAGTCGGTCGGAGGCAACCCCACTGTCGCCTCCGTGGCGGCGGGCGGCAAAGGGGCGGCGAGAGCTGTTGACGTATTTTCAGCAGGCTCCACTAACACCTCATCGTGTGATGGTCCTCGCACAGGTTGGGCGGTATCATCGAGTAAAAGCTGTTCTAATTGCGACCCATCAGATTCTTCATCAGTATGAAGCAGAGCGTCCATAATATCAACGCCTTAGGCTTAAGTGGAATCGATACATCATCGTTCACTGCGCATAGCACCAGGCACGCGGCCACGTCCGCGGCGCTCCGGCTGGGCGTCAGCCTCGACCACATCCGCAGGGCTTGCACCATGTCGGATATCCGACCGGAAATGCTCTTATGTTTACTATCAGAATGGCATCACGTACCACTACATTAAGATAGCAAGAAATTTACTTTCAGGATGGCATCACGTACCACCACATTAAGAAAGCAAGAAATTTACTTTCAGGATGGCATCACGTACCGCCACATTAAGAAAGTAATGCGCCTGGCAAGGTAACTTTAAACTGCAGATCGAAGAACTCATCGACGTGTAGACTCGTGGCACAGCAACAAGCAGCAAGCAGCAGCAGTAGCGGCAAGCAAGTAGGCAGCAACAGCAGCAACGACAGCAACAGCAGCAGCAGCAACAGTATCAAGCAAGGAGCAGTAGCGGCTACTTCTTTCGGTATGGTTTACATTATCCACATTAAGAAAAGTTGCCGGTCATGCAGTCATTAGACAGCAGTTGAGAGCGCAAACAATTCGTTTAAACGTTTTCATCAGGTCATAACAGACCACAACAAAATGGCGACAGTGCGTCGACCAAGTCAGATCATCAGACAGCATTCAAGGATGCGAATACATCACGTTAGTTTTGAGGGTGCCGTCACACGCAATATCAAAAAACGCGAGATAACGGTTATGTCTTTATTAAAAAGCACTTAAAAGCGCGAACATCCGCTACGTAACTCCTCATGTCGATGACGGCGTCAGACACCATCAAATTAAATAGGCAAGATAAGATGTCAGTCATGCCATCGTCAGATAACACTTGAGTATGTGGACATTATTATGGCATCTCACGCCGCCAAATTGCGGAAATAATACTCGAATCAAGCTTTCATTAGACAACAGCTGGTTATTAAGGCCTAAGTAGTATAGCTATAAACTAGCGATTGTTCCACAAATGTTATTTTAATGACGGCGTGGTACTTTTTTATAATTAAAGTACAAAATAATGTAATGACCTATTTATAGCACAGTCAAAGACAGACTTACCAAGTTAGTTAACTTTACGCCACTCAAGCTGTGCACGGTGCTTAGATATTTGTTGGGCTATGTTATGCCACTACTAATAGATACTCGTAAGTTAGGATAAAGTAACTTTAATTGCTTGATAGCAGAATATTTTAATGAGGGTAATCTAGAAACGTAAAAGTACTCACAGTTTTTTGCTGCGGTAAACGAACATATCGTTCATGGAAAAACACTAGATTTTGTTAAAAATTAATTCAGCTACACATTTTTCAAAATGATTTCACAAAAATGTAAACTGAAAACTAATAAAACTTCACAATTAAATTAATGTAAATGGATTAAAAATGAGGTGTGGCGTTAACGACACACAAAAGTCGAATGACGATAAGATGGCGGGCTATCAGGCAAGTGAGGTGTCATAGACAATGCCCAGAAACAATTTTTTCTTTTAATCTTCCGAATACTGATCTAAAGGTGTGGTAATACGATGCTATAAGGGTGTACTACATGGTGTTATTATTATAAGTGTCCTCGAATGCAGCATAGAAGCATAATACTTGTTATAATAAGTGATGATAAATCAAGTTTTTATAATCATTGCTTTCAAAATTATACAATTCCTGTGACTTATTTCAACAAACAATCAACTCTGGAACAGTTAGTAAGAATGATGTTTATACTTTAAATTAAATACGCCACTTACTTACAGTGATAAGTAAATTAACACGTATTTCATAGATGGTTATTTTTTGCAGGTCCTGTGTATTTTTGCTATGTGTTATGGTGAACCGAAAATGGATGTCTTGCAGCAGTAAACTAAGTAATGCAAGCCATCAAGTACACACATGTTGTTTTGCCAAATAAAAAGTTAGACAATTTGGTAAGCATCAGTGAGTAATATCTTCTTCAGACTGAATAACTTTCTCTATTAGCACACTGCCCCTGTGATATGATGATGATTATATGAAATTAATATAAAACATGTTTATTTGACGTTCTGTATCAAAATATTAGTAAGATGTGGGCCTCCTATTAAGATGGTATTATATTTATAATACATATTCATGCTTAGGCATCACACAAACATTATGACAATGGTTATGGCATGCTATGCACTGTATAAATTACATGAAATTAAATAATTAATTAGAAACTTTGTGTTCAAGGCAATTCAAAATAACTACAATGAGACAATGGATGATGATGCTGATTCTGAGCCACCGCATAAGGCCGGAAGAAGTACAAGGAACTACAAGGAGCCAGCTCATGGTTTTGTTGAAAACCTGATGGAGCTGCTTGCTAAAGGCAAGCATGTTGCAGTATTAGCACAATAATAGCAGCAATTGTATGTTGCAAAATATAGTGTAGATTTCAAGTTGATGACATGACAGGTGATAAGTCAACATTGCCTCCACATTGTAATGAGGTTGTGAATGTAGAAACCAATGTGAAGTTTTGTACTTTACCTTTATGTTATATACCTTTACATACCTTTTGGTTAATAACAATCATTATACCTGTTACATACCTTTTGGTTAATAACAATCTTTAATTTCTGTTCTTTGGTAAATTAAAGTCTTGACATATAAAATTATGATTTATTTTGTTTATTATTATCACCTATATTCTATATTATTTAATGTAAGATAATTGAATAATGTCTGAATTAAGTTACATTCTACAGATTCCCAACTTAACAGATTCTCATTTATACAGATTCCTAACTCAGCAGATTTAAATACTGAGCACAACAACACTATTGCTCTAGGGCAATAAAGATTTATTCAAAATCCATTACTGCACTATTTTGTTTCCTTCTTAAATTGTTGAACAAACGGACACGACTTGGGATTTCCTTTATCATGCCATTCATGGAACTCATTTCCTAGGTGGGATGCCAATTTCGAAATAGAGGTTGATTTTGGAATTGAAGATGGCGGACATGACTTTTTTGGAAGTCATGGAGACTGAGTTTCATTTTCTACATTTTGATTTCAATTTAGGGTTCTGATTTGATTTGCATTTCATAAACGAATATAATTAAACCATTCAAGAGTTGATTTAATTTACTACAGTTTTTTACCACTTACTGCACGCAGTACTTGAAAGAAAAGCAGATTATGAACCTCGATTTTGCAATGGATGAAGGAGCTATGTACAAACAATAGTAGATATGTTTGTTAGTTAAGGCTGTTAAGAATTTAAAACACTCGGTATTAGGCGTTTCTTTATTTAATTATAATTAATTACTATAGATAGATAGGTAGATAAAAAGTTTATTTGGATACTACAAAACACACAAATAATTGACAGAATAACAACATAACATAACAACACTAAAATTGCATACACTTAGATCATTGTATCAATATCACATGAAAACAATCCAGTAAAAGCAAAAATTTCATTACAAAAAGATTCGATTATTAAATTACTAGTACATAAATAAAGTCAAAAAGGTTAAAAATAAATGTTAGTCCTGTCACTGTTAGTCAAATATTTTACCAAAGTATTCGTCAAGGTTATAGAATGGTCTTCATTTTAAATACATTTTTAGCTTTGTCACAAATTCTCTATAGACATGGGAATCTGTAGACATGGGAAAAATCGTCAATAACTACAGCACCGATTTGCAAAATCCGTTCGGAAATTTAATGGTCGTACTTCTGAGATGGTTCTTAGATATATAATTTACGAGTCCGCGTAATTTTGCTTCGCGATTATCTCAATAAGTACGTTACCGATTTTAACCATTCTTTCGACAATATAATCCTGACTTTATGATGGTTTTAGTTAACAATTAACAATAAACTATCGCTTATCATCGCGATTAAAAGTATGAAATAAAAATTAAATATTTTAAAAAACTGAACCAACTCATAAAAAGTAAAAAATAACACGGCGTCCAACAGTATTTAAAACCAAAAGCCGACTTTAATTTGAATGTCTAGGATGATTTGAAACGGTGTTATTTTTTATTTACTTTTTTTGAGTCGATTTATTGCTTTTAAAATATTTTTTACTTATAATATTATCCTTTCTATGATACACTTTTCAGCCGACTGTACTTTATCACAAACAATTAAATTAATGCACATAGTGAAGCTATCTTAGCCAACTAACCCTTAACTCTGTTAGTTTGATAACTAGTGTCATGTTATTGCACAGTAGGTATGTTTTAAAATTCAGTGATAAATGGTTCCATACCTAAGCTATGTGTCACGTTCAACGCGGCATCAAATAACCAAACTTGCCGGGAATGCGGCGTGACCTCTATACTTCTCATACGCAAACCCACCATGGTGCGACATGACCTTTATTTGCCCACATCACCTACTATGTTTAAAGGCTTATATTTTTATGAAATTTGCAGATACCTTGTCACGTTTATCCGTCCTTGAGCTCCTACTAGGGTTTACAATTCGACAAGATTATAAAATAAGAGACAAGGACTCGTGCAATAAAAAAATATAATTAAAAAAAAAAACTAAATGTGTAGGTAGTCCGACTATCAAAAAAAACTAAGGGTCGTGGGGTTAAAATAAAATTCACACAGTCCCGGTTCCGTCCCTACGGATTAGGTACTCTCGCCTGGGGAACGGGACGTAGCTGATGCTCGCGACGCTCGCAACTGTGGCCGACTGTACCCCTGCGGCTTCCCGGAGATGTCGTAGATGGTGGGTGACGTGCCTCCTGGCGATGGAATGTTGGTGTAGGCTGTGGCTGCGGTGGTTCCTCCACCCAATTCAACAGCCCGAACTTTGGACCCTGGAACGCGCCATCCAAAACGTATTAGAAGGGATCCAGGTATGATTTGTGAGCATCCCAGCAATCGCGGAAGGAAAAGGAAGTGCCTAATGTAGCAGTGTTGCCGTGGATGATCACAATCAGAAGCGGAGATTACAATTTTATGGATGATGCAATCGCTTATAAAAATTACATGATCAAGAAAATGAGGGTAGACTTAATTATCAAATAATTATTGCGTTGTACTAGTATGATCGTGCAAAATCAATGGTGAAATGAAAGAAAGCAGAGCACTAAACATAGTTAACCTAATGTCTACACTAATTACTTAATTACTACAGTTCGAAAAGCGTTATTACAATATACCACTTACCCAAATTGGGGTTCAACAAGACTCGCGATAAACATTTAAGTACCTATTGTAATAGGTATTACTAGAGGAACGCTTAGTGACGATCACTATTAACTTCGGTTACGTTTAATAATTAGGAATAGGTGTCTTCACGTATCAGAGACCGAATAAATATATAAATGTGACGTGCGTTCTAACTCGGTAGCAGATCGGGTCTGTCGCGAACGCGATGCGCAAAAATGCATTCCTTAATAGATAAGAAGTTAATTTTAGCAAGAGCGCTAAAACTGCGCTTCGCGTGAGCGCTAAGATGACGCCGATGAATTCATGTTACATTTTAATGTTAGTATGTATTTTTAAGGTTGTAAATATGTAACTATTTAATTATAACATTAGTTTTAAGTATTGTATATATTTGTTTTTACTAATAACACTAATAATAGTCTTATACATGTAACGATAACGTTACATTACCCCCCCGTCTCGGGAAAGGGTTTTAGTCTTAATTAAAACCCGTGTAATTATTTACTCTAGCACTTACTCATTCATTCTGTCATCTTACATACATTCTTTCAAAATTCCGTTCATGAGAAACAACAACAACTTTACAATTTACGTTGCTGACGCTGTCTGATATTACGACGAGTTACCAGCCGGTGGAGCTAGTGACTCATGCTAGAAGCTAGGTGTTATTGAGGGTATGTTACCTAATATTAACTAATTTAATGTCTTTTATATGCCAAACTCCGATATTTTTGCCTGACATATCCTCTAACTCGTAAACTAAGGGTGACCGTTTTGTAATAACTCTGCATTTTATGTACTTTGGTGCTAACTTTTTACTGAAGTACTTATCTTTGTCACTAAGAATGTAAGTACGCTTATACACTATATCACCTACGTTAAATTCTGCTGGTTTCCTTCGTAAGTTGTAATGAGCAGTATTCTTTACATGTGCATTCCACAGTGAGGCCTGCACATCATTGAATACTGAAGAAAGGCAACCTAAATTCTCAGCATAAATATCGCGTGGCAAGAACAGCACCTCATTACCCAAATCATTGTCAGTATAATGGGATCCGCATAAAACAAGCTCTCTACCGTGTACGAGAAACGACGGAGTGTAACTGGTAGCTTCATTAACAGAGTTATTGATCGCAAACTGTATTTGTGGGATGAAAGTGTCCCATGATCTGTGATCATTTTCGACGAATGTGGATAGACAGATAAGAATCGATTTATTAAATCTTTCGACCAAATTAATTTGTGGTGTGTACCTAGGCGTGAAAAATATATTTGGCACCTTGTATTTTTTAAATAATTTGTCCGTGGTGGCACTAATAAATTGGCTTCCATTATCCAGAAAAATGGTCTGGGGTACACCGTGAACTAAGAAAATGGATTCTTCTAAATTTTTAACGACTGCATCAGCAGTCGCTCGCCGAAGCGGAAAAATGTTGCAGTATTTGGAGAAGCAACAAGTTACTACAAGCATGTAACTATTTTGCTTGCGAGTGATAGGAAGAGGTCCAACAAAATCAATCGAGATCATTTGATGGGGACGAGAGCACTGCTTTGGGCGTCCCATTTCTCCCAATGTAGTGTGATTTTGTAGCTTGTAAGATAAGCATACGGAACAAGATCCTACAAATTGAACGACACTCTGGTACATCCCGGGCCAATAATAGGATAAAGACAGGCGACGGTAAGTTTTAAATATGCCGAGATGTCCAGCGGTCGGTACAGAATGATTTGCAGCAATAATTTGGTCGTAAAACTCAATGGGAACCACTTCCTTCCACTCGAATTCGGATGTGAGATGTGATTTTGTTTTTGAAAGCCGAAATAGTGAGTTATTTTTAATAATGAAATTTGGAAACTGAGTTGGAGTATTAAGACAGCCGCTATATGTCTTTATGTACCAATCGTCCTTAGTAGAATTGATTGCGTCCGAAAGAGATATAGCTGCTACTGGGACAGCACGTGACAGAGCATCGGGAATAACATTATCGACGCCTCGTCGATGCTTCATATCAAAGTTGAACGATGATAATCTTACTCCCCAACGTGCCAGTCTGCCAGATGGATTGTCTAGCGATAAAAACCATTTGAGCGCAGAATGGTCCGTGTACACCGTGAATTTATGGCCGTTCTCCAAATAACATCGCCAGTGCTCGAGAGCAGCTAACACTGCTAGGGTCTCTCTTTCCGTGATACTATAATTTTTCTCGGCGCTGGTGAGTGAGCGACTCATATAGGCTATGGGGTGTTCTTTCCCATCTACAGTCTGCGTCAACATGGCGCCAATGCCGTAATTGCTGGCGTCTGTGTGGACTTCAAACGCTTTATCATACGCCGGGCAAGAGAGAACTGGCGCGGAGACCAAACAATCTTTTAGGGCATTAAAAGCCGCGTCAGCCTCAGGTGTCCATTGGAAAGGTGGTGTCTTCTTGCCGTTTGAGGTTAATTTATTAAGCGGACCAGCCACTGTACTAAAATTCGGAACGAAGCGTCGGTACCAAGTTGCGGTACCGAGAAAGCGTTTCAATTCCTTCTTGCTAGTAGGTACGGGAAAGTTTAAAATTGCTTGGACCTTTTCCGGATCCGTACGCAAACCACGAGCATCTACGACGTAGCCTAAATATTTCAATTCGCTGCGAAAGAATTTACATTTTTCAAAATTAACTGTTAAATTAGCCTTTTTTAACTTTTCCAACACGCGTACAAGACGGAACACATGTTCCTCGAAAGTTGAGCTTATAACAATGATGTCGTCTAAATAGGCAAATGTTTTAAATTCCATGTCGGCAAACAACAAATCAACCAGGCGCTGCTGCGTTGCTGGCGCGTTACACAAGCCAAAAGCGGTAGTTTTAAAACGCAGTGTGCCTCTTGATGGCACGTAAAAAGCAGTCTTATCGCGATCTGAAGGTTCTATAGGAATCTGCCAAAAAGCCTTCGAAAGATCAATGCTGGACAGGTACTTTGCGTCTCGAAGATTATCGAGGATCTCCGAAACGTAAGGCAAATTGTACGCGTCGCGTTTTGTCACAGCATTGAGCTTCCGACTGTCAAGGCAGAACCTGGGCTGTCCATTCTTCTTTTGTACGATAAGCACCGGTGATGACCATGCGCTCTCACATGGCTCAATAACATCAAGTGACAACATCTCGTCAACTTGCTCCACCAAAATACGCTGTTTTTCCGGCGACATTCTATAATAGCGTTGTCTTACTGGTTGCGCGTCTCCAGTGTCTATTTTATGAGAGATCATGTTGGTCCGACCCAAGCCTTTCTCTTCCATAGAAACGGATTTAAATTGAGCTATAACATTGTCTGCTATAGACCTCTGCGACTGAGTTAAATTATCGTAAGAGTTAATAAATGAATCTGGGTTAGTCACTTTTAACTCCGCAAGAGGGCTCTCAGACAATGTTATGCTGTCCAAATACCTTGGGCAGATTTGAAAAACACGCCAAAAGTCAATGCCTAGTATGATGGAAGTTTCCACCTCGGGGACAACATAAGCCTTAATTATATGAAACTGGCCTTCGAAAATGATGGGTAAATGCATGTACCCGATACTCTTTAAAGATTGACCACCTGCGGCTACTATAGAAATGTGGTCACCCTGTTGCAAAGTGCAGTCGACTAAGTGTTGATGGGCATTATTACCCACTATGCTCACTGCAGCACCAGAGTCTAACAAAGCACAGGCGTCAATATCGTTTATTTTAATATTTACATAGGGCCTAGGATCATTTTCAGGTTTGGAATGCAGAATTGTAGATATTCTATAAGTAGCAGAGAACGTTTTGATAAACGCAAGCCAAGAGTCCCATTCTTGTTGGTCGAAATATCTACAATTCTGCCCATCTAGTTTTTTAAACTCTTACCCTTATTACATACAGGGCAGACAGGGGTCTTAACATCTTTCAGGCCGCATTTAAAACAAAAGACGTCCCTATTCGCTTGGCACTGTCGGATGTGATGAGAGTTACTGCGACACCTAGGGCAGTAAGGTTGCTGCTTGTTTGCTTGTACTGTGTGTATATAATTTTGGTGTTGAATTTTGTTTTGATTTTGTTGACCAAAATGTTGATTTTTTGAATAATGTGCTTTATTGTAATTATTGTCGTATGTGAAATTTTGCTTATTATATGTGTTTTTGTAAAATCTATGAGTATTTTTATTTGCTTCCTTTGCATATGCAAATTCAGGTGCGACAGTATCAGACGTCGCTTTTGGTGGCTCCTGAAATTGCGTAAGGCGAGAATGAAAAGTCTCGTAATTCCGACAAAGTGAACGCAGGGTGTCGATAGTTGAAATTGTTGCAGCTGAAACTGCAAGTGTGCTGGCGTAGCAAGGTCTAATGTTGTGAAGTAGGATTTCGAGCTGTTCCTCTTCACTTAGAGACCTGGATAGGCGAGAAAACATCCCACTCATAATAGAGAGATAAATGGTTATGTTCTCCCGCTCACCCTGTGTGCGAGAGCGAATCTCAGAAATGAGACGGTAATCGTAATCCGATTGGTCAAAATCCTCTTTTAATTTAGCGGCAAGCTCGGGCCACGATGAAACTTTGTCTTTTACCGAGCGGAACCAATGAAGGGCATCGTCCTGAAAGATCTCGGTGGCAAATGATAAAACTTTTGTGGAAGTAATATTACGTGCAACCATAATTTCATCGACGCGCTGTATAAATGAGCGAACGCAAGTCTTGCCGTTATATTTCAATTTACTTAAGTCCGCTACAGAACGGTCGCATGTCACTGATATCATGTTTTGTATATCTGGAACCGTCGCAGCAGCCTCGCCAGAAGGGCCGGCGCTTGCATTAGACGCGACGTTTGCTGAAGCAATTGGCTTTTTCGCTAGAAGAGCAGTGAGCCTTTGTGTAAAAAGTTTATAGCCTTCCACTATCTCTCGATGCTGTATTTTAATGTCGTCAGTACACGTTATCCTCTCTAACCGATTATGGAGGTGATTTAACATATTTTGTGTTCTCATTAACGTGGGCACATTAGGGTCAGAAACATCGAGATTCATCTGAATTTTTGTGAGAACCTCTAAGCAACCTTTGAGGTCCTGCCGAACATCCAACGGAGACTCTAATATGTGTTCGGACGGATATTCTGAAGCTAACTTTACGATTTGCTTACGAAGTTCTTCAACTGAAGTAGCCGCGGTAGCACCTCGGATCCGAACCTCATATTCTAGTTCCGACTTTTGGAGAGAAAGATATTTTACAGGTAGCATTATGAATTTGAACCAATGGGTAAGTGGTAACAAGCAAATTCAAAACTAATTAATGTATATATTGATAAAATTCTCCCGCTCTGTTACAAAATGAAATGATCAATGATGAACGTCCGGTTTTTTTACCCAAATTAGTAAAAATAAAAATAAACAGGTTAGCAGCAACTAAAAATAAAATAAGGGTGCTACTAATGTGTACTTCAATTGTAATTCAATATTATTAATTTGTTAATTAATGTATAATTTCTTAAAATTGTAAAAGCGCTATATTAAGCTCCTGGTTTTTAAAATGTGTTACTTTTGTATAATTACGAGGGTATAACAATTTTCATTAACTGGAGGTTACAAAACAAACATGTAAAAACAATTGTACACTTTAGTAGCAAGAAAAACCAAAAAATAAAAAACAAAAAAACGTTTCACAAAAAATAAACCACAACATACACCAACTACAAAAACCGAGAGAAAAAAACAGGATCTGTGTGAATTTAACCACGTGGAAGGGCGCCAGTGTCACGTTTATCCGTCCTTGAGCTCCTACTAGGGTTTACAATTCGACAAGATTATAAAATAAGAGACAAGGACTCGTGCAATAAAAAAAATATAATTAAAAAAAAAAACTAAATGTGTAGGTAGTCCGACTATCAAAAAAAACTAAGGGTCGTGGGGTTAAAATAAAATTCACACAGTCCCGGTTCCGTCCCTACGGATTAGGTACTCTCGCCTGGGGAACGGGACGTAGCTGATGCTCGCGACGCTCGCAACTGTGGCCGACTGTACCCCTGCGGCTTCCCGGAGATGTCGTAGATGGTGGGTGACGTGCCTCCTGGCGATGGAATGTTGGTGTAGGCTGTGGCTGCGGTGGTTCCTCCACCCAATTCAACAGCCCGAACTTTGGACCCTGGAACGCGCCATCCAAAACGTATTAGAAGGGATCCAGGTATGATTTGTGAGCATCCCAGCAATCGCGGAAGGAAAAGGAAGTGCCTAATGTAGCAGTGTTGCCGTGGATGATCACAATCAGAAGCGGAGATTACAATTTTATGGATGATGCAATCGCTTATAAAAATTACATGATCAAGAAAATGAGGGTAGACTTAATTATCAAATAATTATTGCGTTGTACTAGTATGATCGTGCAAAATCAATGGTGAAATGAAAGAAAGCAGAGCACTTAACATAGTTAACCTAATGTCTACACTAATTACTTAATTACTACAGTTCGAAAAGCGTTATTACAATATACCACTTACCCAAATTGGGGTTCAACAAGACTCGCGATAAACATTTAAGTACCTATTGTAATAGGTATTACTAGAGGAACGCTTAGTGACGATCACTATTAACTTCGGTTACGTTTAATAATTAGGAATAGGTGTCTTCACGTATCAGAGACCGAATAAATATATAAATGTGACGTGCGTTCTAACTCGGTAGCAGATCGGGTCTGTCGCGAACGCGATGCGCAAAAATGCATTCCTTAATAGATAAGAAGTTAATTTTAGCAAGAGCGCTAAAACTGCGCTTCGCGTGAGCGCTAAGATGACGCCGATGAATTCATGTTACATTTTAATGTTAGTATGTATTTTTAAGGTTGTAAATATGTAACTATTTAATTATAACATTAGTTTTAAGTATTGTATATATTTGTTTTTACTAATAACACTAATAATAGTCTTATACATGTAACGATAACGTTACAACCTTCAATATTATTTTTTCTACTAGTAGTATATATACTGTAATATATACCGCAGGAACCGCCTCCAGTTTGGTTTCATACTTTTAGAGATATAAGGCAAACTGTGAAAACCTGATTTTATGAGAAAGCGAATCAGCTATTAGTGATAGCCTATTCAAGGAAGCCGCCAACATAAGTATACAGTCAGCATCAAATAGATAGGAGCAACGAATGTGGCCAAATACATCGCAACACACCTTTATTACTATAAGAATAAGAATGTGTTGCGATATATTTGACCCTTTTGAATGCTCCTATTTGATGCTGACTGTACACCAATAAATAAAATTTGCTTGGTAGGTCGGTAGGCTGGCATGTATGCCGCTTGTAGGCGCGCTGAGACGCAGTCTTGTTCGGGCCCGAAGTTTAGCTTTAACCAGGCGAAGCCGGCACTGATTGGACGTCGAGTCTGTAAAAAAAAGTGTTTTTATTTTAATTTTGTAAGAAACAAACGGTCATCATTCATCATCATCTTAGATAAGCCAAACTACCTATCAGCTTTTGGTTTAAAATATTGTAGAATGCCAATGATGAATCTGAAATAGTTAAAATGATCTAAAAAGGAAGATACAAACATACATACATATGAGGCAAACAAAAAACTTCCATCTCCAGCTTAAGAGAAATGCATGGAGAAAAAGTTTAATAAAACCTTGTATATACATACCTTTTTCAAAATCTGGCCACACTAGGCTCAGACTTCTCCTCGGATTTTTTTCTGACATCCGCTAATTTATATTTACTTAGCATTTAACTACAATTAGGTTGCTAGCAGGTAGTATGTAGTTTTGGATCTGAAAGTCCATAAAATCTTATTAATCCATCTTATTTAATAAATAAAATCTTATAAGTCAAATATTACACCTATCAAATATTACACTGTATCTATGGAAGTTGGTGGCCCAGTGACTTCAGGTATTGATTGCAAGATGCCAAATTCCCAAGTGGCTACCCTATAAATTAGATGTGTACAACTGGGAATAAACATTCCTTTGAGGGTGCGGGCCACTGGGAAACAAAATCCCAGTTGTCCTCAGTGTAGCCAAAGGGGTGCAGACGACTGGGAATAGCCCACAAATTATCAAGCTATCACAGGGATCATCCTATACTGACCTAACTATAGTTACACAAACAGCTAAAAAAATATGAAGCAATATTTAACTTGAATCTTAGAATGTTTTACTTCATCAAATTTTAATTTCATCAACAGGCATTTCCACATACAGGAGTTATAATTTTTTGTTAGTCACTAACCTACGTAACCCATGCTTAAGATAACCAGACAACAATAAGGTTTCAGCAGAAATCAGCTTTTGATGAAATGAAATTCGGTAAAATGACACATTCGATAAAATATTTGCCTTAACCGGGCATTTAACCCGGAGTATATCGCTTGAATTCATGTGGTTATCTAAATATGTAAGAATTAAAACGTATCAAACGTACATACCTGCAACACAACATCGGACCCATTTCACGTAAGTAATACATGTATAGTAGAAACAGTTTTAATTTGGGTTGTAAGTAATATCCAAATTATGATTTCTTGAAGTTTTGTCCACCTAAATAGGTTCTAATAACCATTTATAAGTCTTTATCTAAATTTACGTTATTTTTAAACATTTTAAGCACCAAATAAATGAGCAACACGATATTTTAATTGAAAGAGACTTGAAAAACCGTTTGTTTACTTAAGTACCGAAATTATAACCTGCAAATAGTACTTTGACAGCTATTTTGACAGTTGGTGACGTTTAAGTACGCCCCAGGCATAGACAAATCTAAGAAATGACGCATGTAATATGTAAGTAGAAAAGAAAACGCAAAGAAAAGGCGTACCGATTTCCAACGTGCACTTGGCTAGCATATTAACGATCGGAACGTCAATTCTTTCAATCGGATTGCTTACGAAACGTCTGGTAGCGTGTGCATCTTGGCTAGGGCCCCTGATAGTGTTTTACACCTGAACATAATAGGATGAGAGGGATATTGAGCTATGTTTAAAAAAAATCTATCAGCCAAGTATTGTCTACGCAGAGTAAGTGGAGGGTCCAAGCATTCCACCTGTAAAGCGTTTGTTGGAGATGATTTCATGGCGCCGGTTACTATGCGCAGACATTTAGCCTGAATTTTATCTAGTTTGGATAAGGCAAGCTTACTGCAGGGCTGTAAGATGAAACTGGCGTAATCAAAGTGACTACGGACTATAGCATTGTAAAGGATTTTTTGAATGAATGGGTGAGCACCCCATCGTACCCCAGATAGTGAACGAATCACATTTACACTCTTCTCACATTTACTGACAATGTAGTTTAAGTGGGCGACACCTGACATTTTTGTGTCAAAGTAAACACCCAGAAATTTAAATTTATCTACGACAGTTATACTTTGGTCATCTATTAAGAGGTCTAACTGAGGGGGATTTCTTTTCCGAGAAAAAAGTAAGGCATTACATTTAGGGATGGACAGTGAAAGTCCATGATAATCAAACCAATCTTTTAATTAAATTAAGGCAGAATTTAGTCTAGTGGAGCAATCTACAACGGATGATGAATTACAGTACAATACTAAGTCGTCGGCATATTGTAAGATATTACAAAAGCAGTTCACTGTTGATTCTAAATCGCTTGTATACAGACTGTATAGTAATGGGCTAAGGACAGAACCCTGAGGCAATCCTTTCCAAACCGGTCTAGGAGGAAGAAAAGTACCGTTTACTCGAATTTGAATGAACCGGGCCATAAAAAGATTACATATGACATTTATCAATCTCAACGGAATACTCAGATGTTGCATTTTTTGCCTGAGTAGGGAGAGGTCAACATTGTCATACGCCGCAGCAATATCAAGAAATACAGCTGCTACGTTCTCATTTTTACTGAAAGCAGTACGAACATCAGTCGATAAAATGCTAAGACTGTCTATAGTGCCCATTCCCCTGCGAAAACTAAATTGAGATCTAGCTAAAATATTACGGTTTTCTAATATCCATTCTAATCGGTTTTTTACGAGATGTTCCATAATCTTTGCCAGAACTGAAGACAAAGCTATTGGTCGATAAGATGAAGGATCTCGCGGATCTTTGCCAGGTTTTAGTATTGGGATTACAATTTGTGTTTTCCATGAATCAGGCACTATCCCGGTAATAAATATTTGATTAATAATTTTTAAGAGAAATTCTTTAGTGGTGATGGATGAATTGATGATAAACGAATACGGGATTCCATCAATACCAGGCGAAGAGTCTTTTAGGTGGTCCAGCGCACACAACAGTTCGGGGAAAGAGAAAGGGTCATTCATTCTGTCAGAGTTATTAACCGGACTAGAGGATTGAGGAGGAAAAAGGTCTTCAGACGGGACGAAGGGGGGAGATAATTTATCTATAAATTCCGGTAACCATGAATCAGTCTCAGTAGAGAGCGAGTCATTATATTTTAAGCTTCCTCGGAAAGCCTTCAGTTTTTTCCAGATTATAGCACAGGGCGACCTCGGAGATAATGATTTGCAAAAATTCAACCACCCTTCTGATTTTTTTTTAGCAAGCAGTCTTTTGGACTTTGCCATAGTTTTCTGATAAGCTAAATAGTTATCCATGGTAAGGTTTTTTGTATATTTAGTTTCTACCATATTCCGCTCGCGGATAATGTTGATGCATTCCGCATCCCACCAGGGAGGGGATGGGATTTTATCGCACGCCGTATTTTTTAAGGGTATTGTTTCATCCGCCGCTTCAAGAATAGAATTGACAAATTTAGAATATATTACCCGTAAATTAGTGATATTTACCTCACATAAAGTTTTTATTTTATTTTCCAGAATATTAGAAAATTTACTCCAATCGGCCTGAGCTACTTTATATTTTAAAAGGGGATGAGGTGTAGGAGGAGGAGGACAAGCTCTGTGAAGAGTTGACAGGATAGGGAAGTGGTCACTTCCAAATGTGCGGTCCAGTACTATCCAGGAGAGGGTAGAAGCCAGGTTAGCCGAGGACAGAGTAAGATCCAACGCACTGGCCTGTTGGAGAGGGGAAACTCGTCTAGTATTCGATCCGTCATTCATTATACATAAATTTAATCTATCAAGCATGTCTAAAAGAGTATATGAATTTTGATCACATACAGGGGAGCCCCAAAGGGTATTTTTACAATTAAAATCACCTAATATAATGTAAGGGCCAGGAATGTTTGAAATAATAGAGTTCAGTTCTACTAATAAGCTATTACTAGGGTGAGGTATGTATACAGAAACAAATGTGATATTTATTACTTTAACAGCTAAAATATTAATTCCTTCATTATGATCAGGAAGGGGGAGTACAGAATAAGTTAAGTTTCTCTTGACGAGGAGAGCACATCCGGCGTAACCATCATTTCTGTCATCCCTGAAACAGGCATAGCCTGTGACCCTGAAACGAGAGCTAGGCTTCAACCATGTCTCAGCGATGGCAAAAACAATAGGTTTATATTTATTTATTAGGTAAATAATTTCAGATTTTTTATTGTTAATGCTCTGTGTATTCCACTGGAGGATGTTCTGGTCCATTTGTGGGGATGAGTGGAACGATAGTTTGCAGTTTGGATATGACGTTGTTCGGTAGGGAGTCACTAAATTTATGTATTAGATTAACTAACAATCCTGTAAGGTGTTTTAGGAAGTTGTCATTGGGGGTAGTGCTGCTATAATTGTGGTTCAGAGCGCTGCCATTGGGGAGGGATGACTTTGGGTCACTAATAATTTGCTTGTGGGCGCGAACATCATATGGCTTGCTCAGGAGATGATGGGGCTTTTTCAGCTCCCTATTGAAAGTTCTTTTATAGACCTTCTGAGGTGGAGATCCAGGTTCTTCAATATAGTTGGGAATAGGCAAGGGAAGCCTCACTCTTTGCCCAATAGGCTGAGGGGAAGGAGCAAACAATGTTTGGGACATCTCGGCATATGTAATTTTGACAGGACGGAAACGCTGTGAGGCCTCCAAATATCCTATGTTTTCTTCTGCCATTACAATTTTTATAGATTTTTGTCTAGCATGTTTAGGACATTTAGGCTCTGTTGCCTTATGACGGCCCAAGCATAACACACAACTGATTTTTTCTTCTGCAACTTTGCAGGAGTCATCTGAATGAGGCTGAGCACAAGAGAAGCAGCACGGTTTAGACCTACACTTGGCAGCTATGTGCCCAAATTTACAGCAGTTTCTGCATTGGATTGTGGGTAACTCATATACACTTACTGGAATAGATGTGTTAAACAAATATATTCTTTCAGGGAGAATTTGAGAGTGGAACGTTAGTACCAATGTATTTGATGGGATCCATTCAGGAGAGAGACCCTCTCTACGCACTTTCCGGGATAATCGACGGGCTTTTATGATTTTAGTTTGTCTGAATCCATCCGGATATTCAATACCTTCTATAATCTCTTCCAAAGACCATTCTTTGGGAATATTTTTAACTGCTCCCATACGAGACACTAGGAACCTAGGAATCATTGCCGCCAATTTATTTTTGGGTAGTATGTCCGATGCACAGAAATCGTTAGCTGCTAGGGCTGTTTCAAAAGAGACTGATATCTTGTTTCGGCCTAGAGACTTGATTGATCCTACTGAAATGCCTTTAACCTTATTTTTATGAAGAATCTGTGCCAGATTTAAAGCCTGCAATGTTAGACCAGCCAAGATGTCTGACTTAATTCTATTAATATGGATCACAAAGGGTCCCTTGTCTGAACTGGAGTATTTCAAGGGAGCATCATCTATATTATATCCAGGACATACATATGTATTTTGATAGGATTCCCCGGGGGAGTTAATTTTTTTGGGTTGGGGGGTATCTGACAAATTCAAACTATGATTCATTTGAGTAGTATCCAAATCCATAAATGAGGATTGATTACCATCATACACATGAAAAGGTGGTGATGATAATCCTTCCTCAGTTTCCACATCAGCCACACTAGAAATTTTCAATTCAGGACCCCCCTTATCAGGGGGGTCATTGCCGCTCATTTTAGCGAGTTTCTACTTACTCAATTGTTAAAATTAATAATCCTTCACCAAAAACAAACCACCGGTTAATGAACTACGTGATAAATACACCGAAACACTATTATTTCACAGTTTTTCACTGAAATAAAACCCGGGCACGTGTGTTTAACAACGCATCAACGAGCAGAATCGAACATACGTCATTATTGAACTATTATCAGCCTTTGTTAGCATAGCTCAAATAGCACGCAAGAAGTGACATTGACAACTGACAATCAAAACAAACAGAAGATATTGTGATGATTTAACGTTATAATCGTGAAGTTAAAAGTTGTGTTCATTATTGTAGCATAAAAGTGAGTATCGTCACAACTACGTTGTGACAGTACCCCCCTTTCTCCAGTAAGGATTTTTCTCCTGAAAGAAAAATCCGCCTAAGAAAAACTTTACGCTTTCACATTCATATTCATTCATTCCTCACACTATCAAATTACAATCAAAATACCTTTCAAATAGAGTAAACTATTCAGGAAATTTAGTTGACCCTAACGTAAAGAGAAAATGGCTTGATGGAACTGGCAAATGCATGTACTGTTAAACTATTCCTCTAATCATTTTTGGTCATAGGATCACCACCCGTCCTATATAGATCACCTAACGATACATGAAGTAAGGGCTTATTTTACGAGTCACTAACCGCTCGAAGCACGTACGTTAGATGAAGAATGCCCAGCAGCAAACTTAAGAAATACTAAGGGCTTATTTTACAAGTTACCAACCGCTTGAGTGTAGGCTTTTTAGTTCAACCAAGAAAAGAGCATGATATACTGAAGTTTAACAATATTATAACAATAATATAACAGGGATCCCTTTGTCACCCATAAAGTTGTTGTATCGAATTTTGAAAGACAGAAATTGAATGTCATATGCTCATAACTATCGTTAGTCATAAAAACTGTAAAGCATAATGCTTAATAATGCTAAAGTGTATAGTCCATAATGTTAAGGATTATAAAATTCATAAGTCATAAAAATTATATCTATAACATTCAAAAGCATATTGATGATTAAACAGAAATATTTTAAAGCATATATTTTAAGCCACTAATTATTATTATTCATACCGTTTCATTGCCTCAGTACATAAGTATGCAATTTTTATGACTCCAAATGTTCTTTCTTTTTTAATTTTAAAGTTAAAGAAAAACTTGGAATTATTGTTGACAAACCGAAACCTGGGTTTGGTTCAACGAATGACGGTAATACTGCTAGGCGGTTTTTCAGAAACGCGGAAATATCTGCTGAAATAACAGGTATTAACGTGAATTTGATAAAAAAAATGGCAGTTATTCTCAATGTCATAGGATGTGGCTATCATATCGATATTGAGAAATTTGGTCATTTGGTGAGCCAAACCAAATCATTGTACCTGGAACTGTATTCATGGTATTACATGCCAGTGACAGTACATAAGATACTGGGTCACGATGTTGACATAATATCTACGTGTATACTTCCGATAGGGCAAATGACAGAAGAAGCATTATACGCGCGTAATAGATAAATTAATGTTGATTGAAGGTAGATTCATTTTTAATTTTTATTCTACTTTCCTAATCGTAATAATGAATTGATTTTAATTAAATGTGTTATAAATATATTCTTGCTTGTGATTGGTCAAGGAATTCTATTGGTGTTTAACGTCAGTCTTAATCCTGATTGGTTGACAAGCCTGTTGGCACTTTATGCGGATCCACGTGGTGTTGTTGGCTATAAAAGGCTCCTTCAGAGCACAGCACGACACATTTTACTGGAGTCAGCCGAGCAGGAAGGTGCTAATCATAAGTTAAGTACTTTTATTATTTGTATATTAAAACTATTTTCTTATTGATTATGATTTACTTGGAATTACTGGCAAATTATATGTGTGTTTCCCGTAATAAATACTTGTATGACAGAATCTTCATATATTGACATAAACTAATTACGCTTTAGAATATATTTATGTAGGTAAATATTAGATCAAGGAACTAACCTGACGATATTATAATTATGAATTATTCTTTTTATAAGACACGATAACCATAACAGTGATTAAATATTCACAGTGCTGATCTAAGCTTGTACGATCTGTGTTTGAATTGTTTTCAAAACAGTATTTAATTAAGGCAATGTAAATTAATATTAAGGGTTAATATTGTACCTTTCATTAAAACATGGTTGAATAACTGTCCCTGTGACGTCACCTCTGTATTGAATGGTGGTGGCATGATCGGGCAGGTACCTGAGTTGGGTATAAAATGGCTAGACTCCACAAATCAGGGACAATGCTGTGCCGACCACTGCCTGGGAACGATCGTCAGTTAAGTAACTTAGTTTCACATCTTGTCTTGTATAAACTGTAATTATATGACTTACTATTGTAATTTGATATTACAAGTGATTTACAATGAAATACATATTAAATTGATTAATAGTCTATAGTTATTGTAGATATATGTATAAGCAATATTGGGAGCTATGTACTTTCTTTATTCCAGTTATGGCTTTTGACGAAGAGACCTCGTCGTGTTGTTTTCCTAGTCATTACAATTAGTGTAACGTATTTGACCTTACATTTGTAATGTTTTCATTTGTGCTAGTTCTAATAATTAATATTTGTTACTTTATTACCTTGTAATGTAACTTACTTTTAAGTATTTTATATTTGAAAAAAATGACCTTCTGCTGGAGTTTCTTGCGGCGCTTCTTCTCCGCAATGATGGTCTTGTCCGAAGCGCTGGTAGATTCACTCTATATTACTGCCGTTTGAATATTAAATATATTGTACTGTCGTCATAAGTATTGAAGGTTTTTATTTACTTTTCTGTCACTTTCTAACTGCTATCAAATATAGTTCCATGTTGCTCAAACTTGATAATTGCTTTATGTGACTTATTTCATATTTAGTACATTTAGCAAAACATTATACTATTCAAAATATTATATTATTTTTAAATACATTTTTCTAACACGCGCCACAAAGAAATCAGGAAGATACGCGAGCATCACACGCACAAGTCCTCGCGGATTAATACAAATACCGATTTACTGAATTTGCTTCTTTTGACATCAGATCCTAAAATTTCATCTCTTCGAAAAATAACAAAAACGCGGGAAAAGTTGTCACAGGAAGTTTTGAATTATTTAAAAAGCCCTGAACAAACTGATCCCGCGTTTGAAGGTTTTCATCTCGAAGACATGGAATTTTCGGATTCTGACAGTGACAATGAGTAAAATGTAAATTGTGTGCTCTTTTTATTTTTTATAGTAGTTTAAATAATTGTTTGTATTTTATGCTTTTATATTAAGTATTGTTTATTAATAATTATTTCTTGTATGAATACTTATAAGTTTACTGTATTGCTGTTGTTTTTTTGTATTTTATTGTATATTTTATAATTACTTGTTGTTATTTACTTATTATTATTTATTTTAACTTACATATATTAATTAAAATACAAATTTCTATGTTATATTGTATTTTTATTTCAAAATGTTGGTAATTTCTATGTTAAAAAAAACTAAAACGTTTCTAATTGTATTATATTAAAATTAAATACATTTTAAAATATATTTACAATGATTCCATTCGATTTGTCGTCTATTTGAATTTCGAGCGGTAGTTTCGGTTAAATGATGCACTGTGCGCCTTCTGCGGAACCTTTGCTTTCTTTGTGGTCGCTTTCTGCGGCACACCAACATTAAGTAGTTTTTTTTTACCCTTCTGGTTTTTTTTTCTACCTACGTGTTGCTGGGGGTTTCAAAATTAGTTTTTTTGTAACGGGACGGGGAGTAAATTCACTAAATATTACTTCGTTGCACTACTCACCTAAATCTACCCTCATTGTTTTTTTTTAAACATAGCTCCTGAAATTAAATTTCTTTCTCTACAAAAGGATGAGCTTACATATGAAGTGGCTATCCACGGTTCTACACCGCTTGACACTAATTTAAATATAAATAATGCTTAACTCATTCTAATTACTTCGGCACTAGCATACCGATTTCTTAGCTTGTTTTCTAAAGAGATATTTTACTATTATTTAACTTGCGTTGTTATATTGGGTCTATATTGTCTTCCATAAAGTTTTCGTTCCGTTTTTAAGATTCCATAACGTTTTTTGTCATAAATATTTTTAGTCATAATATTGATTGTCATAATATTTGAGGGTATATTTTTGTATTTCCGATTTTTCCTGGTCATATTTGTCGAAAGTCATAAAAACTTTATTCATAACTTTTTACATCATAATGTTAAAGGTAATAATATTGCTTGACATAGTGATTATAAGGTCCAAACTTGTTTATCATAAAAGTAAAATACATAGAATGTAAGTTTCGCCTACTATATTAGTTAAAAAATATGTTCGGTTCTGGCGCTTCGCCGGCCGCTGCCGCGGCACGCTCGCTTCGCTCGCTCGGCTCGCGCGCTGTATGGTCGCAGTTCTACCTAACACTCCTCCTCGCTTCGCTCGTCGTCGTACCTAACGGATTCCTTCCTTATATATCTACATCATATTCATAATTTCAATTTTAAATTAAAAAAGAAAGAACATTTGGAGTCATAAAAATTGCATACTTATGTACTGAGGCAATGAAACGGTATGAATAATAATAATTAGTGGCTTAAAATATATGCTTTAGTATATTTCTGTTTAATCATCAATATGCTTTTGAATGTTATAGATATAATTTTTATGACTTATGAATGTTATAATCCTTAACATTATGGACTATACACTTTAGCATTATTAAGCATTATGCTTTACAGTTTTTATGACTATCGATAGTTATGAGCATAAATAGTATGACATTCAATTTCTGACTTTCAAAATTCGATACAACAACTTTATGGGTGACAAAGGGATCCCTGTTATATATTTTTTTTTTTTTATTGATAATGGGTTTGCTCTTGACCAACTCCCGCCCTTGGAGGACGAAGATTCAGTCTACGATGTAGCGAGCTCACCCAGAAGATGCCTATTCACCCTAGCTTTAAATAGGTTCAGATTGTATGCACTCGGAAATACAGACGCCGGAAGCGCATTCCACTCCTTTGCAGTACGCATTATGAAAGATGATGCAAAGCGCTTCGTTCGAAAAGGCGGAATTTGAACCAAGTACGGATGGCATCCCGCGGTGCGCCTGGAAGTCCGATGGTAGAAAGGAGACGGCGGTATTAGCTCGTGGAGCTCCTGTGCACACTCCCCGAAGTACAGTCTGTAGAACACCGACAAGCAGGCAACTTTCCGTCGGTGAGCTAGGCTGTGAAGCTTAGCTTTTTCGAGAAAGTCGTGGCCGATGAGTCTCTTAGCTCTGCGTTCCACCGAGTCAAGTATGGCTAGTTGGTATTTAGCTGAACCATCCCAAAGGTGACTGCAGTACTCCATGCCTGATCGGACCTGAGCTTTGTAGAGAGATAAAAGCTGTCCAGGCGTGAAGAACCGCTTTATATTATTTAGGATGCCCAGCTTTTTGGCCGCGGTTTGCGCTTTGTACTCAATGGTGGCACCAAAGTTGAGATTAGACGTCAACTCCATGCCGAGAAGCTCGAGACGGTCAGTAATAGGCACAGACGTACTTCGGAAAGTAGGGGTCAAACTGAACTGACTCCTTTTGGCAGAGAATAGACACTCCTGTGTTTTGGTGGCGTTGAAACTGACTAAATTTTTGTCACCCCACTGGGAGACAAGACTTAAAGTTAGATCCGTTCGCTCTACCAAGGCCTCTCTCAAAGAACGTACCTCCACTGCACTGGCTTTCGCACTGGATAAGTATCTCTCCGTGACTGTACTGTCATCTGCATACCCAACGATACCCGGTTGAAGCAGATCGTTAATGTGTAGCAGGAAAAGGGTCGCGGAGAGAACAGACCCTTGAGGAACTCCGGCGTCAATAGCCATAAGGTCAGAGGAGCAGCCGTCAATGACCACTCTGATTGAGAAATCTGATATCCAGCTACAGAAGCCAGTGGGGATGTCATAGGCCGGAAGCTTGCTTAACAAACAAGCGTGCCAGACCCTGTCAAAAGCCTTCGAGATGTCCAGCGATACAGCAAGTGCTTCGCCGTGTTTCTCGATAGCTTCGCCCCAGCAGTGCGTGACATACTTCATTTTTTCTATAAAAGCCGTACACAGTTCTTTTCACAACCTCTTCTGTAAAATTGTCAATTTTTTTAAAAGAAGCTTTTACTCGTTTTCGCGGTAGGTATCTTGGTCCTGATGAGAGTGAAGAGACAATCCTTTTAACTGTTCTTTCCGGAACACTGGTGAATATAGACGTTTCTTTAATTATTTTTTTTTTACCCATTCGATTTAACAAAGTTTTATAAACACTTATCACCACATCTTGGGCGTCCTTGCTTAAAAATCTTCTCTTACGTTGCTGCAAACTAACGTCACCACTGGACGGATTACTTGTGGGTGTTTCCCAAGGTCGAAACATAATTATTTGCTGCAGGTATACGTGTAATCACAAATGTGGTCAGATGACAACTAACATGAAATATTGTTTATGTTGATTACTAGGTTAAACGATCAAGATCATTAGGTTGCATGTAAAATACCACGCCGCAAAAGGGTCTGGCCAGGTATCTTTTGTTATCACTAATCCTATTGTTAACGCCTAATGACCGTCTCAAGTGCATCGGGCCATGGTATATGAAATGGAGTATACCTCTATTTAAAGTTGTGTTAAAATAATTATAACAAATTGTGATAAGTGATGATAACAGAAAGATATAAATTGCTATGCTATATTTATAGATTAGCATGTTGGTTCTTTCTCAGTGATTCACACGCACAATTCAAGTTCGCAGTTTTAATAAACTACATTATATACTGTAAGTAAGTAATTATATTCCTAGGAATATCTACAAGCAAACCGTTCTCTAACACTTATCTATGTTGTGAAATGTTAGTAAAAAGTTAATGAAGAAATAACGGTTACGCATGACATAATTTTAGGCGTAGATAGAAACTGTATAATTGTAATGATATTTTAAAGCCCTACAAATGTAATATTATAATTAGGACCTCTCAATGTATTTTTCGCGTTATAATGATTAATCTATAAATCCGTAGTTAAGCTATTTGAAAATAAAAAAAGATTATGATTGCATAATTATTTTTATGTTATAATTGCAGATGGCATATACTTAAATAAATAAACGTATATTTTTTCACAATATGTCTATTTTTTTTTATATACTTACCTAAAATATATTACTTTAACATAGATAAGATAAAAATATAAAAATGCAAAAGCTGACGTACCCCATGATGGATTAGAACCATCAATCCTCGTAACACTAGTCCGACAGAGTAGCCCCTCAACCAACATGCCTTTGACGTAAGTTGTCAAAAAATTTAAACAGTTTGATTTGTTAACCAGGGGGGTATCCTTTTCTCTGCAGCCGGCTGTACATTATTGCCTAGGCGCGGAAAGTAAGGGATTGCCTGACGAGGTGGTTAGCAGGCCGAGCAATAGCGAGGCCTGCTAAAATACGAGTCAGGCAATCCCCGCGTTTCCGCCGAGGCATATATAATGCTTTTCTCAAACATGTAAGGAAATGATACAAATATATTTGTAAAAAGTAAAATTAATATTAAAAGTGATGTTAATCATATTAGGACAATTTGTAAACGAAATTGTTATGGGTTTTCCAGGAACATTTATGTTTAACTGTTGAATTTGAGATGTTGATATTTCAGGGCTGGTGGTAGACAAATGGACGTAACTTAGGGAAAAGGATCTAATTCAACCATTTCACACTAGTAGAATTTGACATAATATTGACAGCAATAGAATTCAAATTTAATACCGTGAAGTCCGAGGACTTGATGTTTGCAGTTTTTACACAACAACAGTAAGTTCTACGTTTAAATTTCAATAAGTTTTTGTTTTAAATTTTTTTTTCTAACCATAGACAATTTTAAAGAAAATTAAAAAGAAGAAAACACACGCACTGTGCTACGAAATCGAGCAGTTGCCTTGGCTGTATGAGATTTATTTCTTGGTCCTTTCTAGTCTGTATGCATTGGACAGCACTTTAAAAAAAAATATCGCAGCGGACAAAAATGGGTTTTCATACGTTTATTTTACTCCTAGGAAAAAAATGAGGCCCTTCGCGTCTTCGTTGTTCAAAAGAAATGCCATCCTTTCTGAGCATGTTTGAGAAATATAGTATTCCAATCCCTGCCGTATAACGTCGGCAACCGCATAAGCGGAGCTCGTGGGTTCACCCGAAGAAAAACACACTTGCCGCCAAGGAAAAGATGCAATAAAGTGCCGCATCTCATCCCAATCTCCTGACTCGTATCTCCATACTCTTCTTGTGCCTCTCGGGCTATCGTCTGGAGGAGAGTAGACTGATACGGACTTCACCAGACAGTGGTCAGAGGTGCCCAGCGGGGCTGAGACCGATACTGAGTGCCTGTCTGGATCAGTTGTCAGCAGAAGGTCCAGGCAATTGGGTGTATGGCCGTCAACATCCGGTACCCGGGTCGCTTGGTTCACCAGCTGAGTTAGATCTAGCGATAAAGCAAACTTGCGCGCCTCTCTCCCAGCATGGTCAGTTTTCTGGTGTGGGAACAGCCACTCACTATGTTGGGCATTGAAGTCCCCCAGAAAAACAAGCTCTGCAGTTGGATACCGTTGTTGGGCTAAATCCGCCGTCTCCATGAGGTGATCGAAAAGCCTAGTCGTCTCCTGGTCACCGCTGTGCGAACGGTAAACACCAATGTAAATGGTCTTTGTTTCACCGGTGTCCAACAGCAGCCATAGTGCGGAAAAATCTGAACTCTCAAAGCAACGGAGACGACGACAGCATAAGTCATCGCGGACGTACACACAGACCCCGGCCTGCTTCTTGAACTTATGCTCAAGGGAGTAGCTCGGGTAGTTGAGGTAACCCACGTCCAACGGTGTTGTTATCTTCGTCTCCGTTAGGAAGAACAGGTGCGGCTTCTCGGCCTCGAGGTGGTGATGGACCGGGTCGAGATTTGAGTGCAATCCTCTGATGTTTGTGAGGTGCACTTTTAATGGGAGGAAGTGCAGCCGTTGTTTAACCTTATTCTTCTTGAGACTTTTCATTGTGTTGAGTGTTGGTGAGGATAGAAAGAAACTGTCAAGGCGCTGTCCAGCATGCCAAGGTGTTCTCTTCAGCTCAACTGAAACGTAGGGGAACTCATTTGGAGACCGCGGGGACGCCCGAACCCCCTCGATATGGCCACCGGGTCCTCCCTTCCAGTCGCCGGCTGGCACGATTGAGCATATCGAGATTTTTCGCGAGTTGGCGGGGCAGCCTTTGGCACGTGGCTGGCGCGCTACTTGGGCCCCCTACTGACTGCGGTCGGCCAACGGCTGGCACCGTGCTTCGGATCCCGCTACCCTCCAGAATGAGTTACCCGGTACAGCGTTGCTTAGAAACCAAGACCGGCTCTGAACAGCGCAACTAACATCCTTTTTTTCCCCAGAGGCACTGGTACTCCCACACACCGACGGAACACAGCAAGCTGCTTGGCGCCGGACTCCAGTGAGAGGGTGGTCGCGAGCCAGGCGGCCCCTTGTGGAGCCTACCACCGCTTAACTCTTTCGGCGCGAGCGCCTCCTAGCGCGCTGCAATGCTCACACGCGCGGGCCTCACTGCGCGCTGCAACCCGCCGGCGCGCACATACATTTTGTTTCGTACTAAAAAACCATGCATCATCCCTGTGCATCATCGCGCGCCGTAGTACCGCACACTTTTTGCCGCCTCGAACAACAAAGGCATGGATGGCGTCATGCGCTGTTTAGAATAACCAAACACAAAGTGTTTATTTTCGGGTAAAAGAAAAAAAATACTTTTATATTTATTATTCATTTTTTTTAGTGAAATGAAAAATTATGACTGTTATTTATGAATATGTGTTGGATTAGGTATTTTGTCAGTGTTGCAAGTGCAGATATATATAGGCACATGCATTGTTTTATTATAACCAAAATGTGGGAGCGAAAGCGGCGATGATAAAAGAACCCTTTCTGCGACCTATATTTACTGATAACGATTTTCAACCGGAAATGGGATTTTACCTGCAATGAAACACCTGTGCGACTCACCTTGTTTAAGTTTACTCCGGTTTAAATAATTACGTACTAATTTAGTTATTTTTTGTTTTGATACCGGCATCGGCTTGCAACCGTTTATTGACAGCAATTGGAACTTTTGAACTTATTTAAACTTAGCATTCTCCAAATGAATGTAAAAAAAATAATTCCGCTCACTGATTGGTTTAATATTTATTGATCGGGCTTTATGCAAATTCTACAATTTACTTCAAAAATTGGGCTCTGAGAAATTACATAATGCATGATTAAAAGTTTAATTTAATAGGAAAACCTGATTTTGTCGTAAAATCGCAAACTGTTGCTGAATTAATTATGCTATCGAAATGGTTTTGTTATTGTTTAAGCGGCCAAACAATTTAAAAAGTTCATTATCGTTATTCTCTTTTTTTTTTAATTCAAATATTATTAAATAAGTAAATCTATATTGTTCTTAAAAATATAATAATAAATTAGGTAACTGTCTATAACTAAACTTGATCGATGGTTTTGTCATCAGCGTATCAATTATAAAGTATAAAAATAAATAAAATAACACTTCGATAGCCTTTTCCGTTGTGAGAGATGATTGAAGTGTAAATACGATCTGTTCCTAACTTAGTTTTAGCTATGTTTACTATCTATACTGGGTGGACGCTGGAGCAGGTAATTCGAACAATAAACATTTTTTTACCTGAACGAACCCTTTTGGCTTCGGGAAGTCGGCTTGTCTGGTAGAGTGGGAGAAGGTACACTCCACCACCACGTGCATAAAATAGCGCAAAATACGACCAGTTAAGAAAATTACACAAACAAATAAGTTTTAACGAGCTGATAATAATATATTAGTATCGTCGCCTCTCCAGTGATTATTGTTAGAAGTGTTTCAAATTGAAAGCGGCAGCCAGGAAGTTTGTTTGTGTAACAGTACAAACAACAGTACAAACAGTACTATCTCGAATGCGTTGCCATTGCAATTTGAACCTTCTTCTTTAAGCAACTAACTAAGATTCCTTTCAATTTGTTAACTTCAGTCTCAAAATCTGACAAACGCGCTAGCCGGTTTAAATAATAATTAGACCTGCCCACTAACCTGTCACGATGAGACTTTGAAAATCCGGTGCCCTGCAACACCTCAGACTGCAACTCATGCACCTTCGTTTTACAAGCGTCGACCTCCTGTCGTGAATCAGCTCCTTTATTCTCAGCTGCTGGCTTAAGACTGCCTCGTCTGACAAGAGCACGAGTCTGTCGAAACAATTTGCGAAGGGTGTCACAACTGTGTTCAGTGTCATAGGGTACATGTAAGATAGTTACTTCATGTGCCAGTTCCTCCTTAGTGAGGTATTCAACCTTTACATTCAGATCCATGGTCATTTATAATATAAGATGGTCACAAATCAAGCCTTGCAACAGAACAGTATGCCACTTGTTTATTAGCAGTAAAAAAATGCAAACAACATACATTAAAACACAAAAAGTTACTGCAGTTCTGTTATACACTCAAAACAGTTAGAAAGCGCTAAAGTGGCAGGTATTTTAAGAAGAACAAGGGAAAGATGTGTGCTCCTATCAGAATAGTCAAAACAGCTAGCAGTTATAAAATAAGATCGTTATTCCTAGTAACATAGCATACCTACAGGAATTTAATAACTATTTTCTTATTAACTCTGTTATGACTGATAGTAATTATGAAAGAAAGCAATTCATCCCATTAAAGAACACTTAACACAAGAAAACCATTCCTTCAGGCCATACGTTGGGTACGCCAGTGTAACATCCTCAATCGGAGACCAGGCATGAGATCTTAGAAGAGGGCCAGCGGGTTCATATGCCTGAGAGCAAGCTACCTCGAATTTAGAAATAGAGGCGCCCTGGGTAACTTACTAAAAACAGGAATGGTTCCTTGTGTGAAGTGAAACAACAAGTATTGTTCTCCATGATATATTTAACACCTTTTATCATGTTATTCACCCTAAGCACATTTATAGAGGTCGGCTATAGCGAGAGCCGCTCTATTGAAATTTGGTAACAAGTAGGTTCATATACACCATAATAATAAACTAAGAAATAGAAAGGTCACTTATCTAGGTCACTGTGTAGGTGATGTGAGGGTGAATGGCAAGCGAGGACTCAAACACTAGGTTCTAAGCGAAGAGGCGCGTTAATGCACCGAGCCTCCCTAAGTCGCAACACGTGGCAAGCAGGCCACGCCCCTGCGGTTCGAGTCTGCAGCCCCCTCAAGGTCAAATCCGGTAATTGAAACTAGACATAAAAACCCTGCAACAAGAATTGCAGTTGTAAACAAAAGAAATATAAATTGAAAGCTAACCTATCAGCCCTAGCCATAAGGTAAAGATGTGCACTTAACACAGCGTGGGTTTTCATGTAACTTTATAACGTGAGGCTAGTTGAGACCGGCTAAAAGCACGGTGCCTCCTTGTGATGTGGCACTGACTGTAAGCAAACACAGCTTGTAAGAACTAAGTTAAAATAGCGGAACCTGCCGACAGCAACGTGGGCTCTCACGATACTCACTTGAATCAGGCACGTATGCCACCTAGTGACCCTGTTTTACAAGGCAGGAGTCATCGCTTGGGATTCGGAACTGCCTTAGCTATAACAAAAGAGGTTACGTAAGTCGACAAATCAATCACACAACACCTTTAATAGGGTGGGACGCAGGAGTTACTCACACTGGTGGTATTTGTAGCGGCCTCTAACTCATATTATGACGGCGACACAGACTTGTGCCCTGCTCTGATGCGCTAACTTGTCTTCGAGTAATTCGCCTGAAAGAACATGACGAATGTCATAATAACAAATTCCACTTGGGTACGATGGCAAGACGCATCGAATGAACACCGTAACTCACCGCTGAAAGCCCCTTTATACGGGTTATTTAAATAATTTGGTCGACGGCGAAGCAGCCATATCTAAGAGCAAGAACCGAATCAACGCTGATGTGGCGAAGTTCATACGTCACTCCGGGCGCACGACTCGTTTCACACTTCAATGCCGACAACATTGTACTCATGTGCTATTTAACAATTTAGACCTCAAAACAACTATAATCTTTCCCAATTATTTTTCTACAGACACTCTATAAATTCTGAAACAATATAATTTTACACGCCGAATAGTAACAAATGATCTGAGTCTCGTCTATATGTCCAAACGCAAGAACAGTGAAACGTAACGCTCAATCGGAAGCTGTATTTGCTCCATCCCGCTCACTCTCAATGGGCAGTTGTAGGGAGTGAAAAGGACAGAGTTGGTTTGTATTCGATCCTTGATTTTGGTGCAGAGGCCCGCCAGCTGTAGTGTTGCTATATGAAAAAGCTTAACAAAAAAACGGGTGTTACAACAGTAGTATATTATTGGGCGTTTCAGAACACTTTCGTGTTCTAAAACTCCCAAAGCGTTTTTTGACAGAACGCTCATTTCGATTTGGTCGTTTTTTAAACGCTCATTATGTTAAGAAGTTCATACGGTTCTAAAACACATTCTTGTTCTGAAACTCCATATTCACATATAACTACTTACTATCTTGAAGGTCTAGGCTCATTGGGTACAAACCTTTCATGCTTACAACACGTAGTACTTAATATTGCTTTATTTTTAGAAATATGAAGTTTGTGAAACAACCTCAAAACTTGCAATTAGAAGTTGTTTGTCCAGTTCGCAACAATCGCAATTTACGTCATGGAGAACTTTTACCGAACACAATTCGAAGTATAATTTGTGGCCCTTCTAACTGTGGAAAAACTAATTTAATCGTCGGTCTTCTACTGCATGAACGGGGGCTACGCTTTCAAAACCTTTATGTTTATTCTAAAACTCTCTTCCAACCTATGTATCAGTTTTTAGAAAAAATATTAATGATGGTTCCATCAGTCGACTTTAAAAAATATAGTGAAAATTATGAAGTACTAAGTCCACATGAAGCTAACATTAACTCAATTATTATATTTGATGATGTTGCATGTGAAAATCAAAACAACATAAGGGATTACTTTGCAATGGGACGTCATAAAAATATTGATAGCTTCTACCTTATTCAAACTTATAGTAAAATACCTAAACAATTAATAAGAGACAATGCAAACTTAATAATTCTATTTAAACAAGATGATATGAATTTACGTCATGTTTATGATGAACACGTTGGAAGCGATATGTCTTGGCCACAGTTTCGAGAAATGTGTGCTGAAGTATGGAAACTGCCATATAGTTACTTGGTTATAAATAAAGATTGTAGTCGTAATTCTGGATGTTATAGAATGGGTTTTGACACATTTATCATTATGGATTAACTATAATACATAATGCAATGTTATGAAACATTTATTGCTTCATAGGAAACCATCAAGATCAGACATGAACCTTAAAATGAATAACGAGAAAACTTTGAAACAAAAAGTACTTAAATCTGTAGAAGCCATTAAAAAGAAGGTTAGACTAATTCGTAATATGAAAACTGATAATGATATGATGTTGGAATCAGTATTGAAACCAATAACAGATCCGCTTAATGAAATAGCAAAGAGTAACGACAATAATTACGTACAAACATACGATACAAACGTAGATAATGACGAATTGCAACGGGGAAAGTTGGAAAAAAGATTTAAATTTAGTCCTAGTGAAGAAAAGAAGCAAACTATTAATGATCTAACGGTTGTTAGGAACTCTTCTGAATTTAGTCTTGATAATGAAGATGATGGGAATAAGACATCAAACGACGATGAAAGTGATGAAAGCGATGGAGTGGAAAGTGAAAATATTAGTGATCAGGATTCAGCAAATGATACTTCATTTAAGACATCTGATTCTTTTGCATCTCCTCGCGACGATCCAGCATTTCAAAAGCAATATACCACGAACATAAACATTCCATTTGGTATACGAACGGAACGGGATAAGCTAATGCTAGGAACGTATCCAGTTTACGCCAGTAACAATAAACTCAAAGTGAATGGTCGTACTTACATTTTAACGCCAGGTTTGTCTGATTTGTTATTTAAAAAAACACCAGATTTAGATATTGTAACTGAGGACGATAAACGTAATTACAAAATCTTATTATTAGAGACTAATGCACATAGAAGAGATTTTAATCCTAATAAACCAATAAAAAGCAACAAAGGCATAAAATATTTATACGTAATAAGACATCTTTTTAAATTAGCTAAAGAACGTTCAGTTAGTGGTGAAGGATTACCGACAATGAAAAGAGTTAAAAACAACACGTCATATGTATATTGGGATAACCCAAACGAATTAGTAGATAGATTAAAATTACTCATAGCTTCTCGTGAAGCTGGTAATACAGGATTGGATAATGAAATCACATCTATTATTGAAGAATTGCAAGAAGTGGGATTAGTGAACAATGTTAATATATAAAACAGTTACTGTACTATTATCGTTAGTCGAGGCAGAACTTTTGACGTAAAAATATATCATAAAATGAATATAGACAAATTCGGTCATCATCTTCATAAACGTCTGCGTGTATCTGAAGTTTCTGAACTTAAAGATAAGGCTTTGCTCCGATCAGATGATGGACATTTCGATTTACAATCATTGAGATTAAAGGGGCTTGCGCATCCATTGTCACCTGATGATGCCGTTAATAAGCAGTACGTTGATCAGCTCGTTCAGAATCTTTATGAGAAGAAGTATCTAGATTCTATGTTTGATACTATAAACTCTCAAATTCATCAGCTCGCAAATCAGTTGAAATTGAACTTTTATACAAAAACGGAAATAGAAGATATTTTCAACAAATTAAATAATGGCAAAGCAGCAAGTCGTGAACGAGATACACAGATCAGCTCGAAAAAACTTTAAACGACGAGCAGTTTTATTAAAAGGAATTGATGATTTGTGGCAAGCGGATTTAATTGACTTACAAAATTTACATAATATAAATAGAGGATATAGGATATAGGATATTTTGGTTGTAATTGACGCCTTTTCGAAGTACGCGTGGTGTATTCCAACAAAATCTAAAAAGAAAACAGAAATTAAAAATGGGTTCGAACAAATTATTAAATCATCAAAACGAGTACCGATAAACTTACAGACAGACTTAGGGAAAGAGTTTTATAATAATGAATTTGATTGCTATGTAAAAAATTTAAAAACTAACCATTATTCCACGTATTCAATTAAAAAAGCCTCTATTGTTTAAAGGTTAATAAAAACGCTCAAAACAAAACTTTACAAATATTTTAGTTTAGTAGGAAATTATAAATGGGTTGGAAAACCTTTGAATGATATAGTTAAATCCTATAATCAAACTATGCATCGTACAACAAAATTTAAACCTATTGATGTTAATTTTGATAATGAGTCCAAAGTAAAGAAAAACATTGAAAACGCCCAATCCAATGTAGGTAATAAATAAAATAAATTTAATATAGGAGATCGCGTACGCATAAGCAAGTATAAAAGTGCCTTTCATAAAGGTTATACACCGAATTGGTCAACAGAAATATTTACTATTAAACATGTAAGTCACACTCGCCCAGTTACTTACCTTATTGAAGACCAACGGAAAAATACAATACTCGGTTCATTTTACGAACAAGAACTTCAGAAAACGAAGCACCCTGATGTTTACCTCATAGAAAAGGTGATCAAAAAGAGGGGGGAAAAATTGTTTGCAAAGTGGTTAGGGCTTAATGATAGCGAAAATAGCTGGATTGATAGAAATGCCATTGTATGAGTATATTTATTAACTTTATTGTATTAAAAATTGTCATTAATATATTAGACATGAAAGGGAGAGGACTTTTAAACAGTGTTATTAATCACTTACCAATTGAACTACACTTACCCGGCTACAATTATTGCGGACCAGGCACAAAATTACACAAACGGTTGCTAAGAGGTGATAAGGGAATTAATGAGTTAGACAACGCGTGTATGCAGCACGACATAGCCTATGATAAATATTCTAACCTGGCAGATCGTAACCGTGCAGATTTAGAACTTTATAAAATGGCTAAACAAATACTGAAATCTAATGCCATAATTTTTTCCCCTTTACCATGTTGGTAAAGGGGAAAAAATTGCTTCATGGCTAGTTAGCAAACTAATGAAATCTAAAATAAAAATCGGTGCGGGGATAAAAACATTTAAAGAGTTTGTATCTAAGATACGTGCTGAATTAAAGAGAAAAAAATCTAAAAAAAAAGGCACTACAATTAGCCAAGCTTTTGCAGCTGCAATTAAAGTATTCCGTAATAACAATACGAGTAAATTACGAGTTCCTCGTTTAATACCGATCCCAAAAACTGGAGGTATTTTACCACTGATACCTATTTTTGCTGGACTTTCTGCATTAGGATCGTTGGCAGGAGGAGCTGCTGGGATCGCTAAAGTGGTTGGTGATTACAAAGCTGCAAGAAAAAATTTTGCGGAATCGGAACGCCATAATAAGATGATGGAATCGATTGCATTAGGAAAAGGGTTACATATTATGCCGTATATAAATGGAAAAGGATTGTGTTTACAACAGTCAAAAAACTAAATAAATGGTTACCCAGACGTGCTCTAACAAATATTGATATTTTAGAACACTCAGCAGATATTCCTTATTTCCGCGGTGTTTATATGAGAGATAATTTGCCGAAGCGTCCTAAAAGAGTTGAATGTGCAATCGTGAATTTAGACAGTACTAAAAACCAAGGAACACACTGGGTAGCCTATGTCAAAGATAATAATTATTGTGAATATTTTAACAGTTACGGTGATCTCCAACCGCCGATAGAATTAATAAAGTATTTAAAAAATTGTGATATTTCATACAACTACAGTACTTACCAAAAGTTTAATACTGTAAATTGTGGACATTTATGTTTGAAATATTTGAAAAATTTTTGGAGTAACCGTTTAAATATGTGATTATAGTATATCATTCACACGATGTCTTTCACTTTGTCTATAACGGGAAACTCCTCTACCCTGGTTACGAATCATTCACCAGCTCTTCAACTAGTCTAAAGAGTCCTAACCTACATATATAAAGAATTCACTCATATCATGGTCACGCGAACCAATTGTAAAGGCCCCCCCATATATGTACTCTATACTCTAAAATCCTGAGCGCGGTCTCCATTTGTGACTAGCTTAATGCTCTTAATAAACTCTATCGTGGTCGCGACCACTGAATGTATCCGACTAAAACAGCTCTAGTTAAACTAATTGTCAATCCAGAGTTTACTTGCGTATAACCTGGTATAAATGGTATTAATTGAAATGAGCTTAGCATGAATTCAATTACTTGATAACAAATGAAAACTAACATTGGCATGTGATCGTCTAGATAATAACAAAAATGGACCTTTCGTTGTGAACCGTAATACCACTAAAATTCTTTAAGTCTTTGTTTTAATCAATTCCTCACACTGATATGGAATGTTTCTATGATAGATCTCTTATTTACTAAATAAGATAGAATATAATAGAATATAAATAGGTAAGTTACATAATCAAAGGTTAGCAGATTTTTCCCTTTTGGATTGGATACACATTTGGTCAATAGTTCATCAAAATTGGTTTAGCTTTTTGTTGGAGAAGTTTCAGTTCAATTGTAAATTATAATTAACTGTTTCCCATTATTTACTTAATAATAAAGTTTGCTTTTGATAGATTTGCATTTTTAATTTCATAGAATGTTATGTTATTATGATTTTATTTTATTCTAGCTTTATTAGCTTGATAGGCCTCTCTAAATAGAGAGAAATTATAGCCCCTCCTTCGCTATAATTCAATGATCATCGTCCAAAGACCGGGCTGATCTCTTGCCATAAAAAAATAGATTTACTAATTTCCGAACGAGTCTTATGTAAGTCTGTCTGTATGTCTGTCAAATTTGGTAACAAAAGAGGACACAAAATAATATTAATATTCGATTCATAATTCCCTTTAGGATCTCTCATTAATATGCTAATATTCATATCTGTAATATTATTATCATTACATAAGTGACTCCATTCTAACATTAATAGAGTTTTAATGCATCGATCATGTTTTAGATCTAGCATTATATGTATCCATTATGAAATATTCAACTTTCTCTATGTTTCTTCATTGATTGTATATTGTCAATGTGGTAAGAAACAAGAAGTGGTTTCGTCTTATAGATAGATTGAAACCTCATGATAGTTTTCATGGTATGATGAATTAAGTATGTAATTCAATAAAGCCACTTTATGTTGGTTTTATATTGCTTATAGTATTTACAGCATCTCGTTTAATTCAAGATCCAGGAATATGATCAAATATAATATTTTCTATATATCTCTAGCTTTATTTTATTTAATGTTTAGCTAGAATATATATTTATAATAATATATATATTTATATAATAACTTCTATATTCCAATTTTGTTTTATTCTGTTGTTAACTAGAATATAGGTTTCTTGTTTCTTGTTTCTTGTAGGCCATCTAGTTTTATTTTATAATATTTTTAACTAGATATTTCATATTTATATTATCATTTTGTTTTGAATATTGTATATCAGATTCCGTCAATTCGATTACATACTTCAGAAATGAACTGACAAGCTTTCCAAAGCAGTAAGTTAATTTATTAAGGTATATGGTTAAGAATGTTTTCAGGCAATTTAACCTGTTAGTTAATGAAGATATTCCCTATTTAATCTTTCATTAAATTTATGAAAGACATCCTACTTATTATGAATTTTTGGCAAGTTTTGGAACTTATGAAATATACTTGTTTATTCCAAAGCTATACCTTAACTTGTGTACCTTACTCTAACAGCTTCTAATTAGTTTTAATACTAGGACCGGTCCACATTTACTTTAATTGCGTATCCTTATCTAGCTCTATCGTTTGGTCAGGTAAACCAAAGGGAGACTATCTAAACCTGGTGTAATGTTCCTTCCTCGGACTAAATTAGCCAGATTGAGGTTGGAACACCCTATTATGTACATAGGTTTTCCTCATGACATATAAATATATTATTTTATGGGGATCACAAAGCAATTCAGGGGACTTTGGAATTTGGTGTAGCCCGCTTACTAAGCTTAAACGCTTCGGAGCCTTCCATCGTTTTAACCTCTGTTGGACTTTTGCTCTGTGAGTTAGCACTCTTCCATGTCTTATGTTCGTCATGAAAAAGCCTCGGCTATCCGAGAATTTAGCTCCAATTCAAACGAATTTAACACCGCAAGGCTCGTTTGTATCGTCATGAACACTGATCATAGGTAAAAATCAGAGTCACGGTGAAAAAGTCTTAATGAGACGTCAGCTGACTGAATTATTAACTTCTCCCTTAGAAAATTAACCCAAATCTAACGAGTGAGCAATTTAGATAACAGAAATACCATCGCCACCGGCGAACAATACTCGCAAGTCACCCAAACAGCTCTTTTAAACTCGTGATTTAACAAAACCCCATTTAGAATTACATATCAACATTAAGCACTCGATCACAGCTAAATCACCCTTATGCGAAGATAATTATTGAGATTAAGCTTCCTATACCCATCTAACCCCATAATATTCTCTTAAACAAACTATAAATCAATCTATAAACTTCAAACTAAATTCAGTTATTTCGCGGTAAAGAAATCTCAATTTCATTTAAACTATAAAATTATTTCAAACAAAACACTAATAAACTATAGGTTCCGTAACCCATGAACATCCAAATTATAATTAAAATTGTTAAATTATCAATTAATATCTTAATATTCAAACGTAAAAGAAGCGCCATTAATAACTCGAAAAACTCGCAAACATTAATTAATTATTAATACGAACAAATTATAAAACTTCTATAAACCCCAAAACATATTTAAAATATTCAAACGATTAACGCGACATTACTATGAAAAATTTGTTTTAAATTCAACCTCTGTATATGCGACCTACTCCTAGAAGCTTATCTCAACAAAAGACCTTTGCCTTCACTCGACACCCCTATTTATAACCTTACCTCTTCACGTTCGTAATAGTGGCGTAGGTCAGTTTTTCGCGGACATTCGCGACACAACTGACGTTCGCTCAGTAAAAGCCTTTAACAACCAAACTGACATTTCAGACGTGGCGGCCATATTTAAGTATGTAACTTTCTGTATAGAATTTTATTAACTTATTTTACATGTCTTATTTTAACATTTATTTCTGCTCTCATGATTATTTCTAATAACTTTAAACTAATATTTTGAGAAAGAATAAGCTAGAATTTTATTCCTATTAACTTTTTAAGTAAATTAATAGGAATAATTTGCTTTGTTCAATGTACTTTTTATAGGTAGCCTGTATTATTCATTAAGTTTCATATTTTTGATTTTCCTCTTTTTATTAATATACATTATATTATAAAGAGTCCCTATCTTGTATGTTCATCTGTATCAATCTCAAAACCCTCCAAACTAATATCATATTATTTTCATCAAGAGTTTTATATGAAAATAATTTCCGTCTCTTCCTATAAAATTAAACAAATATTTTAGTTCCAAATAAATGTTAGCTGTTAATAGACTAAAATGGACAGAGGTCTATTGGCCTGTTACATCCCTGCCTTTAGAAATCTTAAAGATGATATTAAATCAATAATCTAGCATCTGACGAGATTTCTACCCAACTATTATTAATTTATCATAATTTTACAACTAAAAATTTATCAATATTAAACCCTTCTCGTTCTTGATGTTATGTGTTTTTATACCTGTCTGAACTGAAAACAAAAGTTAGTCATAACCCATTAACTTCAAATGTTCTGACATAAAATATTATGACACCGGTAGGATCTTCCTTCTCTCTGTGGAAAATGAAGGGTTGTGAATCCTCCACGACTTCTACCAGTATATGACCAGCTAATCAATAACGAATCTTTTGTATGTATGATTTGATATGATGTCACCGATCACACCTCCCAGAGAGACATACAAACCCTTCTACTCCCAAACATCATAACATTGTATTTCATTCATTTTATCAACACATTATTCCCCACCTTGAAAACAATTCAGACCTGGAGTATGTATAGTGTACAAACATAGTCTGTCCTGCGGGTAGAGTATGAGTTCATCAGAACTTGCATAAAAAGCTGACCTGTTTCCATGCTATTCATGAAAACTAAGATTTAACCTATCACCGAAGTCAATTCTAACAAACCTTTTGTAAAAAGTTGTGCCTTGAGGTTTAATATCAATAAACCCAGCCTGCTATTTATGAAATGTATTGAGAGTTTAACCCCTCGCTACAGATTCATAAAAACAAATAAGTTTTAAGGAAAATTTACTCACGCAAAATATTCCGATTATAACTTCTCATATGCACCTTTAACGCCAGTACTAACTTTGAATACACCCCTTTAAATACAGTCTGGTTATAACTTATTATAACAAACTCAACTTTAATTATTATTCAACAATTTTAGAACTCTCACAGATGCTTTTAACAAAATTTTCTTAACATATTTACTGTCCATAATAATTTTACTACTCAACTGACATTTCATTTTCGTTCTCTATGGTCTGCAATTTTTTTTATTTTCCTATATCTTACAGTATCACAAGTGTGTTAATTTATTTTTGTTGACTTTTATAGTTTTAATATTTTAACGTGATTCTTGGTTTTTTTTATTTTAACTAATTCAGTTTTCTTTACTCTATTGCTATCAACGATTATTTATTTGTAAAATGATAAATTAAATAATGTTTCATTTTAAATTTGATACTTCAATAAATAATTATCTTTGTTTTTACCATCGTATTTGTACCATTTATGATGATCGTGTACTATCAAACAGTGTGAAAAGTCCTTATTAAGAGACTGTCGACACAAAACTATGTAGAAAATTTTGTAACTTAACAATTTCCAATATAAGAAAAGACGTCAAATATTTAGTTTTCCTTTTCGCACTAACAATATTACGTTGAAAAGTTTTAATACGTTAACGAATTTAATAATTCAGAACAATGATAGTTGTTCGGAATAATATTGACAACATGATCCAATTCTTCATCAATAAAATTGATCAATACATAATGCTATGATTGTCACATTGAAAATTTTGTGATTTCGAATTGCAAAATACTTATCTATTTCGAGTGTTCAAAATATAATGTTGGTAGCATTAACAATTATACTAGATTTAATCTCTCAATTTAGGTTTTCGCTTGTACGCATTTGACATATCGTAATAATCTGTGGAACGGACAACACTAGAATTATAACTCAAAATTATAACCTGTCATTGGTTATTATTATCAAAACAAAGAAGAAAAAGGAAAATGGATATCTGTTTTAACTGGTACCTCGCATAAACAGCTATTAATACGCACTAAGAATCGTTAACGATTAAAACGAGTCATTGCATTGGGCATCTCAGCTAATCTCTTCAAGTAAGTTTTTCAATTGTCAATTATTTATGATAATCGAAACCTTCCTTAATGTATTTGTATTAAATTATAGTATTGATAACAATTGATATTAAACATGATTTAGAAAATCTAATAACTTATTCATCTGAAGTAATAAAAGTTATTGTCGAAAACTAATTCTTTATATACACAGGTGTGTGTTAGTTTTCGTTATTAAATAGATTTTTCTGTTTTGTTTCAGATTCTCTCTTTGTTAAATTTGAGGAAGGATACCTCTATTAACATATTAATATACATCGGCCTGTTGAAATTATGTCATTTATGAAGGCAAGCGTTTATAATAAAATATCAATAATCCTCAACACATATGCAGCCATACAACGACAAACCCCAAGAAACCGGCTAAAAAAAGTCAACCATCTGCCCCAAACTGCCAAGTGAAGTGATAAAAAGTGAAGTGTACCTTATTTAGTAAGATTAACAATCAAAAATTTCTCCAAACTCTTCCTTGTACTAATTTCCCTTTCCATTGTTTATTATGTACTTATTTTGGATTACACAATGTTTAACTTGAGTTTTTTTCTTATTTTTATACTTATATAAATAGAAAAACATGGTTTGTTCCCTTTCCTAAAATTTATTTCAACCCTCCATGTGTACTACATATTATGTTAAGATTATAAAATGATTAATTTACAAAGTTGAGATAGCAAATAAGATTGTCTCTTTCTGATTCCTTTATCTTTTGCCCAATAGTTATGAATCGTTTAACGTTTAGCAAAGTTTCCCCTTATGCTTCCTACCATAAGACATATTGATAACGTACAGCTGTACTTATAAACGCAAATGTCCATTTTGTATCACCGTAACTAGAGTCTCAAGTTAAATAAGAGTTAAGGTACAGTTACACTGAGTGTGTGGAAGCCCCGCATAATGCCTGTCTTTTTTATTAAACTACCTAAAACCGCATAAATAGTGATTAAATGAAGTAATTAACAGTGACAACAATGAAATTAGTAAAACGCAAATTACTATAAAACACCGATTTTTATGAGATCATATTTGCAGAAACCTATTTTTTTTCCTACTAGCAACACAGAGTGTATTTCTGTTTCGTTCACCACTTGTTTTAACGAAAACAAGATTTACTAATTTCTTTATTAAGAAATGTAAATTAATCTCTTCATTTTATTATCTAACCAAAAGTATTATTTTATTTTGATTGTTTACTTTGGTTCTCTTTTGTTTTTAAAAAACCAAACCTTTTAATATCTTTTACATAATGAAATATCACGACTGTATTTTTTAAACCATACCTTTTATGAATCGAAATATAATTTTGTTATAGCAACACTAAATGTTCAAGTGTAATATTGCCAAATACAATTTAACATCTAGGCTTTATGAAATTTTCACGACTTCAAATGTGCGTGTGTCTCAATCATGTTATCGCTTTTGTACCTTTAATAATAATTGATATCTTAACTTGAATTTGTTAATTAGTCTTCATACTGACTAAATTACTATCGACTATTCTTTTATACCGATAAATTATCCATTTTGTATTTCGTAACACAGCTAAACCACAATTATTATCTTGTCTGTGCCCCGCTGACTTGACAACACTTTCAACAATCCGTTTTGTATGGACGTTATAGTTCCGTCCTTTTGCACTAGATGGCGACATTTAGAAAGGCTATAATAAATGAAAAGAACTTCAAATTCTAGTTCCAAAAAGCTGTGGCAGTGGCCATAGACAGTGGTTCAGTAGGGATGATATTTACACGCGGGATTATTGATCCTTGATACAATAGTCATGGTAACAGATGGCCCTAACAGAAGTTACGGAACTTTGCGTTAGATGGCGTCGTGTCGCTGAATAGAATGATATCTTCATCCTTCTATATAATGTAATCTTTGTTTGACTATTTAAAAATAAAATTTCTCTGTGTCACTAGCAAATAATTTGAAACTCTTGATTGCATTCATGAGAAAACAGAGTTTATTCTATTCTATTAAGTAAGTATATGAACAACATTTTAATACTTTGAGTTGTCTTCAAATATCTAGATTTTGTTAACCCCACTTGCATTAATTTCGTTCAAAGTCAAACTGTTTTAACAATTCTCGATACTTATTTTGTTTACTAATAAAATTTCAAGATTCTAATGCTTATCCATCAATTCCTTTTATTAATCTTATTTGCTTTATTTTCAGATTGAAGACTAAAATTGATCACGAAAAACAGGAATGTTGTATCACCGAATAAGTTTAATGTAACCCTCCGAAGACAAAATTTATAATCTCAAACCAGTTTAACAACTAATGATTTGATTGAACCCAACTTTACTAGGAATTGGAAGAATCGATTCTATATGAATATTTTCTTGGTAATTCGTTTGACTTTTGCATTTTAAGTATACAAATTTCTTTGTTTATAAAATGATTTCATAACCTTAATTCCAATATAACGTTAACGTTCTACTATTGTTAAATAGTATTAGTTTAGTACATTGTTGCCATCATTACACCTAATGATTTCCAAAATTTAAGCTTTAAATACCTTTTTCTATTAGAATTCTTAGACTTTTGAACCAATGAACTTTAGTAATTAACTTTACTTTTATTTCAGCTTATCAAGTTTTATGAAGAACCCTAGTAAAACTATAAATGTTAATGACCAACAGTTTTGTACATTGATATACTGTTTTGAATTGCAATGGCAGTAATAAAGTTTCCGTCAACAACCAACACTACCGGTATAACCTCAAATCATGAAACCCGAACCAAAATACAAGGTAACTTTTAATTACTTATTTTGTTTTTCCTTTGTAACTCATAATTAGTGATTCTAGATATATGTTTAATCCAAACCTTCTACTTCCTTATTTATTTATATGAGAACATAACCTGTTTTTGTTAAATTTTTGTATAATGAAATTAACAACTTACAAATTCACTTGTTATGACCAATTATGACAAAACTGCAGAAACGTATTGATGTTATGTATACTTATGTGATTTGTTTTATAACTAATATTAATATTTGTTAATTTTCCTTTTTAGATTAACATTCAAAACAATATTTGCAAACAGAAGTGACTCTAACAACTGAAAGTCTAGCAAACTGATTAAACTTCTATGTATTATTGTTATTGGCTATATTTAAAATAACAACACCACATTTGTTTGAATAACAATAAAATCTCAGAAGGAAATTACAGGTACAATACTTGTTTTTATGTTTCAAACTCAAATTTTAGTCAAAATAGTTTTATAAATTTGATTTATTATCATTAGACTTTAACTACTGTTAAATAAATTAAAACAAAATTATTGTTAATGACAATACTATTGAATCACGTTCTCTTTATACTAGCGTTGATTTCTTCTTAACAATATTTAAGTATTTGACGTCGCGGTTGGCAGTGAACCTGCCCACGAAGCCAGCGATCCCGGGTTCGATTCCCGGCATGGACAAATATTAGCGTGATGAGCGCGAGCATCCGTTCCCGAGTCATGGATGCCTCCCATGTACCCAAGCATGTACTTCTCTATATAAGTATGTTCATCGCTGTCCAGCACCCACAGCACAAGCCTAGAGCTCAGTCCAGGACCAGGTCAATCTGTGCGAGACTGTTCCCCGATATTTATTTATTTATCTATTTGAATTGTTACTTCCCAAATTTTATATGTTTTGTTTCAGCTTGCAAGGATAACAAGAGTCTCAAATAAACAACACATGTTGACGTCCATCAAGCCAATGTCATTCATATGCATATTATAACCTACGACTAATTGAAAAATCCGTGATTTACTTTAGTTTTTAATCCCGTTTTACCTACAATAAATTAATTAACATTTTAGTTGTTTAATTCACCTGCCTTAGATTATACAATTCTTGGCTACTTTTAGCTTTTAGCATTCCAGAGTATTTCAACATTGATATTAAATAAGTGAACAATTTGCCTTTTATTTAACTTCATTTAGCAACAATAATTTCATTTAGTAATCACTATAATTGAATCTTTTAATTTAAGACTAAGACTTCTGCCTGCCTTAGTCTTTTATACTATTAGTTATGTATAAACATAAACTATATGTGTCAATATCATAAGATTTTTTTTATAATGTTATTTATTCATATTAAAGATTAATTAACTTTTACCTGCCTTCAGTTATAAAACTGTAAACAGAACTGTATTTAATATTAACAAGTAGACCGTTTAAAACCAAGATGTAAGAAATTAATTAAAACAAAGACCTCCATTTTCACAGACAACAATTGCAACTTTAGGAGTCGCTTTCCTATTACTAATAATACCTGATAACATGCAACAGCTGTTATTAGTCAAGTATATGTTGATCACTAAGTAACAATTCTAAACAGTTCTAAATCCTGGTAACCGGCACCAATTGTAAAGAGTCCTAACCTACATACATAAAGAATTCACTCATATCATGGTCACGCGAACCAATTGTAAAGGCCCCCCCATATATCGATGGCCCCACCGAATAAACGTGCATGTGTAAATAGCTAATTTTACAGGAAAAAATAAAAACGTTAGAACTGTGATTACGAGCAAATGGGACAGAATTGGTATATAACATTTACATAAAATAGATAGATTTTAAAATAATCTTTCTATTAACTTTATAATACATTAAGTATAAATGCTAGTTTTCAAGAAAATTGAGAAAAAACATGTTATTTTTTTATTCTAGTGTAGATAAGCGCAGGTAGTACGTGCTATAAACGTTTACACGTTTTTTCGTGTTATAAGGTCCGACTATTTTAAATGTAATGCAATGTTGCGTTATTTTTTGCGTAGAATCCAGACTTCTGCTGTGATGGGTACTAAGCTCTCGCATGCTTTTTTAGGAAGAAATACACTATTGTTAATATCAGTTTTAAACAGTAACACGCTTACTTGTGCAAGATTGCGTAAGACAATTTTGTGCAAATATTCTTAACAATAACTAAGGCGTTCTTGTTAATGTTTTGTAACTAAAACTGTCTTCTTTTTTACTATTTAAACTTAATATACCTTTTGTTTTTTTGTGAATTTAATAAAAATTTGGTTAAAAATGGATTTGTAAAGTAAACACATACAGTAAACACGGGTTACTTTAGCCCTGGGGGGTAACATTGCCCACCCAATAAAAATACTTTACTTTTTTATTTTTATCAAAATAGATTATACGGACTTTCACTACGTATTCTAAAGAAAGTATTTGTTACTTAAAATTGCAAAATATACGAAGAAAAGCTGGAAATATAGGGGCATAAGTTAAAGTTACCCGTGTTTACGGTACTCACCTTGTTAAAAATTTAGAACTGGTGTCAGATTTAAGCACCGAAACGTTATTTGACAGCTCTTAAAAGAATAGGCGCTAGACGAAGCCTACCCCTACACATCTATAGTGACAACGGTATTAATTTTATTATTGCGGCAAAGGTGCTGGCACAAGAAAAAGGAAAAGCTCTTAAACGTTACATCAACACCGAGATCATGGATACACTGGGCCAGCTCAAACATTGAATGGAACTTTACCGCGCCCGCATAGCCTACAGATAATGGAGAGTGAGAGATTGCAGTTAAGACCACCTACGACAAGTGATTGGTGAACAAAAACGAACACTTAAAGAGTATTTACTCCACCCTCCTGGCATAAATAGAGAACTGTCTCAACTCCAGACCTTTAATAGTACACCTCTAACAGAGGGCATAGGTGACTTGGATTACCTCACTCCGGGGCATTTCTCCCTTTTCGCCAGAAACAGAACCACGTAACCTTCGAACATGGTGGCAACTAACCAGAAAACTGGCTGAATACCTGCAAACACTACAGACCCGGAGTAATAGACCACTGTCAAAAGAGTCTTGAAATTCGGAGACATGGTCTTAGTGAAAGAGGATAACATACCTCCGGCGAAATACTAGGAAGAGTTACGGACACCCATCATGCAAGTATTCAAATTTAAATGGGCACCAACGGTGGTGCTATTATATTAATACAACTACACAGCACAACACAACTATAACATGACTTGAAAAAATTAGAACATTATAACGACCTAATTATCGATTGAAAATGGATCACACGCTAAAAGAACAAGACGTGGTCTTATTAACGGCGTGGGTTAAGTCGCAAACTCACTTTCTGACGTACCGGACGAGAGATTTCCCCAACAATATGACAGAGATATCCAACTTACCCGCAACAACGAAAATTGCAAGTTGTAGGTATAAAAATCACACGTCGATAATAGAAGGTGAATATAGACTTCTACAAAGATATGAGCAAGTCATGAATCAACAATTCACGGCTATTAACAAACACTTAGCAGAATCAGACAAGATTGACCGCCAAGACAACAGTATACGACTGCCACAGCACTCGCCCCAGGGATGGACATGGACAACCTGCGGCGTCCACAACAAAGGCTACTACTGGACTTGATAAATGATGTCAACCTTCTAAAGCCGGAACAATTCGAGGAACGACTAAATAAATCGCTGGACAACTTCCTAGCGAATTATCACTACCCTGCGTCAATTCTGTATTCCAATTCCGCAAATCGTCTCGGAAACCACTCAGCGAGTCGCCGTAACATCGGAATATTTAGCAGTCAACCTCGAAAAGGAAAGGCGTGACGCCACTCTTGTTACAGGGCACAGGAATCATTACGATAGAAACGGGAGCACCTATGTAGCACCTATGCTAAAGAGTGACAATGGTGTTATCCATTCTCATAACAACTTCCACGGTGACATCACAATCAACGACATGTATATACAGCAATCCGTAATAAATAACTGTGGAGAAAAACTACCGCTTTATAATTGAAGACTATAGAGAAGCTCTAGACAGAATAAAGGTCAGCATTGAGGCGGTAAAAGGACAACAGAATGCATTCGAAGTCAAGAAGAAGTCATCCTATTAGACGCATCACTACATCTTCATCGCATTTATCGTGGTTTGCACGATAGCCGCCACCACCACCTATCTGTATTGGAATATACCTTCTACATCTGGCGCAGACTTCGGCACACCGCTGGCTGGTGAAGGCGTTGCTCCGGAACAAGGATCCAATGAATACATTTCATTTCGTTACTTTTCTCAACCGCGGGTCTCCGACAGCGTCAAAGAGGTGATTGTGCGTGATCCAAAACGTCTGGATAAGATAACCTCACCGTAATAATCTTAAATTTTCTTTCACTTTCTTAAATTTGGCTCCATGTACGAGCACGCTCGATAGTTTAGAATTAAGCCGACAATGCACCTAGTGCGCGTTGCAAACGTTTACTAGCTAGTCACGCACCACTCCCTGTCCCACTCTTTCTTCAACTCAGCAGCCATTGCTGTTTTAATAACAGGTGCAAAGAAAGTCTAAGCTCATCAAACGAAATTTGACGCGTAGAATATTATCAGTGAATATTCGTATTTTGAATTATTACAATATTACGTAGAGAAATTCTATGCTGCAACCGTTATTACACAATGTGAGTGTTATTTTATTAAATAGCAAACAGTTGTTACTATAATTTTTATAGCGACTTTATACTGCAAGAAGCGATACTCTCAAAATTCATATCGTTCATAACACCAAAAAGCGTGCATCAGAATAATACACAAATATAAAATTTAGTAAAGTTTTGAACAAAAATGTTTTAGACTCACGCACGTTTGTTCGTGTTTAGGCGATGGATTGTAATTTGTGTAACAAGTGAGAATAACAATATTCGTGTGGTCTCGCTGATTATATTTTCCGTAGAATAAAAACATTTTCTTTAATAAATCAGATAATAATAAGCATGGTCCCCTCAAAAAAATAGGGGGGGTGTATTACAACATGGGGAATCCAAATCAGCAAAAAAATTTTTTTACTGTATTAACCTTTGCACGTTTATTCGGTGGGGCCATCGATATGTACTCTATACTCTAAAATCCTGAGCGCGGTCTCCATTTGTGACTAGCTTAATGCTCTTAATAAACTCTATCGTGGTCGCGACCACTGAATGTATCCGACTAAAACAGCTCTAGTTAAACTAATTGTCAATCCAGAGTTTACTTGCGTATAACCTGGTATAAATGGTATTAATTGAAATGAGCTTAGCATGAATTCAATTACTTGATAACAAATGAAAACTAACTTTGGCATGTGATCGTCTAGATAATAACAAAAATGGACCTTTCGTTGTGAACCGTAATACCACTAAAATTCTTTAAGTCTTTGTTTTAATCAATTCCTCACACTGATATGGAATGTTTCTATGATAGATCTCTTATTTACTAAATAAGATAGAATATAATAGAATATAAATAGGTAAGTTACATAATCAAAGGTTAGCAGATTTTTCCCTTTTGGATTGGATACACATTTGGTCAATAGTTCATCAAAATTGGTTTAGCTTTTTGTTGGAGAAGTTTCAGTTCAATTGTAAATTATAATTAACTGTTTCCCATTATTTAATTAATAATAAAGTTTGCTTTTGATAGATTTGCATTTTTAATTTCATAGAATGTTATGTTATTATGATTTTATTATATTCTAGCTTTATTAGCTTGATAGGCCTTTCTAAATAGAGAGAAATTATAGCCCCTCCTTCGCTATAATTCAATGATCATCGTCCAAAGACCGGGCTGATCTCTTGCCATAAAAAAATAGATTTACTAATTTCCGAACGAGTCTTATGTAAGTCTGTCTGTATGTCTGTCAAATTTGGTAACAAAAGAAGACACAAAATAATATTAATATTCGATTCATAATTCCCTTTAGGATCTCTCATTAATATGCTAATATTCATATCTGTAATATTATTATCATTACATAAGTGACTCCATTCTAACATTAATAGAGTTTTAATGCATCGATCATGTTTTAGATCTAGCATTATATGTATCCATTATGAAATATTCAACTTTCTCTATGTTTCTTCATTGATTGTATATTGTCAATGTGGTAAGAAACAAGAAGTGGTTTCGTCTTATAGATAGATTGAAACCTCATGATAGTTTTCATGGTATGATGAATTAAGTATGTAATTCAATAAAGCCACTTTATGTTGGTTTTATATTGCTTATAGTATTTACAGCATCTCGTTTAATTCAAGATCCAGGAATATGATCAAATATAATATTTTCTATATATCTCTAGCTTTATTTTATTTAATGTTTAGCTAGAATATATATTTATAATAATATGATTAACTTCTATATTCCAATTTTGTTTTATTCTGTTGTTAACTAGAATATAGGTTTCTTGTTTCTTGTAGGCCATCTAGTTTTATTTTATAATATTTTTAACTAGATATTTCATATTTATATTATCATTTTGTTTTGAATATTGTATATCAGATTCCGTCAATTCGATTACATACTTCAGAAATGAACTGACAAGCTTTCCAAAGCAGTAAGTTAATTTATTAAGGTATATGGTTAAGAATGTTTTCAGGCAATTTAACCTGTTAGTTAATGAAGATATTCCCTATTTAATCTTTCATTAAATTTATGAAAGACATCCTACTTATTATGAATTTTTGGCAAGTTTTGGAACTTATGAAATATACTTGTTTATTCCAAAGCTATACCTTAACTTGTGTACCTTACTCTAACAGCTTCTAATTAGTTTTAATACTAGGACCGGTCCACATTTACTTTAATTGCGTATCCTTATCTAGCTCTATCGTTTGGTCAGGTAAACCAAAGGGAGACTATCTAAACCTGGTGTAATGTTCCTTCCTCGGACTAAATTAGCCAGATTGAGGTTGGAACACCCTATTATGTACATAGGTTTTCCTCATGACATATAAATATATCGTCACTTCCAAGGCAAAATGACTAAAGCGCCATTTTGGGCCAAATTGAGTTATATATATCATTAGAATCAGCGAATTTTTCTGCGTCGATCTGTCTAGGTTTCAAAGCGATCTGAGCACTTTTTTGGCGCTTTAGCCTTTCAAAAATCACTGAAATTTGTGTGCCAAATGACTAAAATGACGCTTACTTTTAATTTTTACACTTAAGTTATTTTGCTTTTTCACCTTTCTATGATTCGATGTTGTTTAGTTATTTGCGTTTTTTCTACTTTCATGAATGATGTCGCTTTAGTATTTTGTGCCATTTAAGAAATTTTATCTTTTGTCGCTTAAGTAAAATATGCCCACTCCATTTGAATTTCTGAACACGTTTAGTCTTTTGTTTGTACTGATAAGAAAACATGAAAATGCCCTTAGTAATATGTCAAAAAAAAACAAAGCATATTCCTGGCACATTAGCCAAAAAAACTTCATTATTCATGATTGTTTTGGTCATTTATGCCAATATGCTGACACTTATTTATATAAAAAAGAAGCATTTAGTTCTTTGCACGTTGTGAGATATCGTGAAAGTTGGATGTTTAGTAACTTGACATAGCCTAATTTCTTAAGTGTGTAGAAAAAGGCATCACTCTCTTCTACACCAAGTTAGAGAAATGAATCAAGAGACAAACGCACAATCACAAACACAACCAGAACCTGAAACAAAAGTGACAACTGCACACCTCTGTGCGTGACAAGTGTAGAAGTCAAGTCGAGGGATGGTGGTAAACATATCGACGGTGGAAATTTCAAATGTCGTAAGGGACAGGTAAGCCTGAATCCCTTACGACATTTGAAATTTCCACCGTCGATATACTTCGTGCATTAATCGATCAGGGTTCCGAGGCCTCATTCGTATCGGAGAGGGTGGTTCAACTGCCGGGCTTAAAAGCCAATATCAACGGTGTTGTGTCCGGAGTTGGAGAAAGCACACAAATAAATATCAAACATCTAGTTCACCTGACCATTGCAACGAGATTTGTAAACAAGAAGACGATCAGAGTAAACGCCTATGTTTTAAAGTCAATCTCCACACCTTTACCCTCTAAGCTCATCGCGATGGATAGTCAAGAACTTCGGACTCTAGAATTGGCATTTTGCTAGGAGCCGAAGTCATCTGTCAGATCATTGAACAGGGACTGATAAAAATGGATGACGAGGTGGTCGCTGAAAAAACAAGTTTGAGTTAGATTCTTCCGGGTCAAAAACATAAAGATGACAGCAACCAACACAAAGTAATCACACTTCATATAACGAGGATGGTTGCGGAAGAACCAACAACCATGGTTGGTTGTTGGTTGATGGTTGTGGATATGTTAAGGAAGTTCTGGGGGATTGAGACAGATTAGTACATAATGAAAAAAAATACTGACAAAAGAAGAAGAAAAGTGTGAGAACATAATAACAGTGCAATTACCATTGACACAAGAAATAACAGAGACAGTCGACTTATGTGGAGATACTAAACCACAGGCAATAAATAGATTCAAACGGCTGGAGAATAAATTTGAAAACTCTGAAGACTTGAGATTAGAGTACACAAAAGTGTTTAATGAATACAAAGATATGGGTCATTTACTAAAAACAAACAATCAAGACAATAAGAAATCCATATATCTACCTCATCTAGCGGTCATCCGAGAGGACAAGGACAAGAGTAAAGTCCGAATTGTTTATGACGCCTCGGCAAAAGATACACACGGGCACTCACTTAACGACACCATGATGGTTGGTCCTGTCTTACAGCCAGATCTTCGAACTCTACTTAATAATAACTTGGAGAAAACATAAAATTTGCGTCGTGGGAGACATCGTGAAGATGTACAGGATGATTAACATGTCCGAAGAACACACACAATTACAATGAATCGTCTGGCGAGACAATCCAGATGATGAACTTGAGAGCTACGATTTGACAACCGTAACTTTTGGTACCGCAGCTGCGCCTTTCCTAGCAGTGCGCACATTAACCCTGCTAGCCGACGACGAAGCTCACAAATTCCCAGATACTGCACATGTAAAAAAAAAGTCATTTTATATGGATGATTTGTTAATAGGAAATGATGATGTAGAAAAAACAAAGAGAAGAAAGAAACTACTGTGGTTTAATCGGCTCTGCAAGGAAGCTAGACTCCTTAAGCAAGCTGCGTACAAGGCTTGGACCACGGCCCGTGCTAACAAGGATCCGAACGTATCTGATATGAAACGCAAATTAAATGCTGCCTCAAGATCCAGTAAAATAATAATTGCCAGAGCTAAATTCGATTTCGTCGGTAGAGTTGGTGAGCGGCTTGTTAGCTACCCCTCTGGGAGTCGTGCCTTCTGGTCGCTCTCCAAAACTGCCGGGGGAAACTTCTGCCAGTCGGCCTTACCACCACTGCGAAATGCCGATGGTAACTTGGCCCATAGCGCTAAAGAGAAAGCCGACATTTTGGGTACTCTATTTGCCTCGAATTCGACTTTGAACGATGATGGAAGCACCATACCACCTACTATGCCGTGGTGCGGGCTCTCCATGCCGGAAATCAAAATTTCCCAAAGGGAAGTCCGACGGGAGCGGCTTGGTCTGGATATTCATAAGTCGAGTGGGCCAGACGGTATACTAGCAGTGGTGCTCAAACAGTGCGCTCCTGAGTTGTGTCCTGTGTTAACGCGTCTTTTCACACTTTCTTACCACAGTAGGCAAGTTCCGTCTTCGTGGAAGACTGCCCACGTACACCCAATGCCCAAAAAGGGCGACAGATCAGATCCATCGAATTACAGGCCTATCGCTATTACCTCCCTTCTCTCTAAGGTGATAGAGCGTGTGATTAACACACAGCTCCTGAGATACCTAGAAGAACATGATCTGATCAGCGACAGTCAATACGGCTTTCACCACAGTCGCTCGACTGGTGATCTTCTAGTGTATCTCACGCACCGATGGGCTTCAGCCATTTAGAGTCAAGAGGAGGCATTGGCAGTCAGCCTAGACATAGCGAAGGCGTTCGATCGGGTCTGGCACCGGGGTCTTCTGTCGAAGTTGCCATCTTACTTACGGACTACCCGAGGGTATGTGTAAATGGATTGCCAGCTTTCTATCTGGCAGATGCATTAAATTAAAACTGTAGTAAACTCCGAAACTATGATCCGAAAGCATGGACATAAACGCTGGCGTCCCGCAAGGCTCCGTACTATCTCCGACAATGTTCTTGCTGCATATCAATGACATGCTGTCTATCGACGGCATTCATTGCTATGCGGGCGACTGTACTAGAGACGCATTTTACACGGGCCGGGCAAACATCCCTCGTTCCGTTGTGGTAGAAAGTCGCGAACAACTTGTGTCCGAAATCAAGAGTACTCTATCCAGAGTCTCCGATTGGGGTAGGGATAATTTAGTCCCATTCGACCATGATTCAACCCCTCCAAGACACAAGTTTGTGCGTTCACCGCTAAGAAAACTCCATTTACTGTCGCCCCACAATTCCAGGATACACCCCTTACCATCTCGAAGAGTATTGAGATCCTCGGTGTCGACATCTCCAGCGACGTTCAGTTCCAAAGTCACCTAGAAGACAAGATTAAGCTGGCGTCTAAAAAGCTCGGTGTGCTGAATAGAGCGAAGTGGTACTTCACGTCGGGGCAAATACTGCTGCTGTATAAGTCGCAAGTCCGGCCCCATATGGAGTACTGCTGTCATCTCTGGGCAGGAGCACCTGGATACCAGCTTGGGCCTTTTGAATCGGTTCAAAGACCTGCTGTGAGAATTGTTGACGATCCCAAACTCACAAGCGGTGTCGAACCTCTAAGTATAAGGAGAGACTTTGGCTCCTTATGTGTTTTCTACCGCTTGTATAATGGGTTGTGTTCTTAGGAGTTGTTCGACATGATGCCAACGGCCACCTTCTACCATCGTACCGCTCGCCATCGGCGGGGGGTTCATCCTCAAACGTTGGAACCCAAATGGTCGCGCACAGTACGATTCCAAAGGAACTTCCTCCCGCGAACACTCCGTTTGTGAAATGAGCGCTCTGCTGAAGTTCTCCCTGGGGATTACAGTATGGAGTTCTTCAAGAGGGGAGTAAATAGGTTTTTAAAGGGTCGGCAACGCGCATGTGATACTTCTGGTGTTGCATGCATGCATAGGCTACAGTAACCGCTTACCATCAGGCGGGCTGTACGCGTTTGCCACCATCGTAGTATAAAAAAAAACTAAGGAGATGTGGCAAGACATAAAATAAATTTTACGAAGAGATGGATTTAAAATGCAAAAATGGTCAAGTAATTCAGATGAACTTTTGGAATTTTTAATGGAAGATAACAATACAAAAGACAAAATAAATATTAAACTAGATAAAATTATTAAGATTCTAGGTTTGACATGGAATAGAAAAGATGACGCATTTGAAATAACAGTACATTTACCTGAAATAAGGAGTCCTGTAACAAAAAGATCCATCCTTTTCGATGTGGCGCGACTCTTCGATCCTTTCGGATATCTAGCGCCAGTAATAGTCACGGCTAAAAGCTTAATACAGAAGTTATGGTTAGGTCATATGTGTATGACCTAACCATAACACATCACAGAAACAAAAGTTGTCTCTCCTGTTCCAGAAAGTTAAGACCTTTGAAACAATTTTTTTCGGGTTAGGATATTTCCACGTAATGGGAGTCTAGTGTAGTTTTGACATGCATCAAGATTATGTGAGTTAAAAACTCCCACGTCTTTAACTTTTAGGAACAAAGGGACAATGTTGAACCTAACTCTGTGTATGACCCGGTTAAGCAATCTGGGATGGGATGATGAATTGCCGTCTGATCTATCAAATGAGTGGATGATCTATAGAGAAGAGTTGACAAACTTGCAAAACATAAGAATACCAAGATGGTTAAAAATTACACATAATGACAAAAATGTACAATTACACGGTTTTGCAGATGCATCGACTCAAGCTTATGCTGCAGTTACTTACCTGAGAGTCGTTGGCGAAAATTGTATTGTGAATGTCTCGATGATTGCCTCTCGAACAAAAGTTGCTCCTTTAAAGCAGCTTTCGGTTCCGAAATTAGAACTGTGTGCTGCAGCATTATTAGCCGAACTCATCAATGATGTTGCAGAACTTCTAGAGATTCCTAAAAATAATATATACGTTTGGACCGACTCGATGGTCGTACTTTCATGCCTTCAATCTCAACTTAGCCGCTGGAAAACTTTCGTGGCGAACCGCACTGCAGAAATTACACATTTGATAGACAACGAACGCTGGAGACATATACAATCGGCCGAAAATCCTGCAGATATAGTGACGAGAGGAATCAAAGCGCAGGATTTAGCTTCACAAAGTATGTGGTGGAGTGTCCCAGAGTCGCTTAGAGAAGAAAGATTCGAATACGATAAGACAGAAATCACGCAAACAAGTTTAGAATCAAAGGGCTCTCACCACGCCGTAATAGACAAAACGCCGATTTGGGAAAGATTTTCCAGTATGTCGAAGATGAAAAGAGTTTTAAGCTACGTATATTGTATATTGTAGGCGAATGTTAAAGTAAGAAAAAAGAGAAACAGAAGAGAATAATTATTTAATACCGCAAGAAATTGAAAAAATAGAGGAAGAATGTATATAATATTACCAGAATGTAATGTATAGAAAAGATGAAGAAGATTTAAAGAAAGATGGAAGAGTAAAAAAAAGGAGTACTTTGATCACGCTTGCCCCTTTTTTAGACGAGAAAGGATTGTTAAGAGTGGGAGGAAGACTTCAGAATGCTTCAATATCAGAAGAAATCAAGCATCCAATTATAATTCCTTCTAGACAGCTCATAACTAGACTGATTATAAAAGAGGCTCATACCAGATTCAATCCAATCCAATCCAATCCATCCAATCCAATGGATGGATCCAATTAATGATGACCTATGTAAGGAACAAGTACTGGGTTATCGGATTGAAGTCATCTGTAAGAAAATACATCCACAATTGCAGAACTTGCATAGTAAATAAAGCAAAGGTCAAACATCAATTTATGGGATAATTGCCAACAGTGAGGGTTAACCCAAATCGTCCCTTTATCAATAGCGGCGCTGACTACGCTGGGCCGGTTTTAATAAGGACATCTAAAGGCCGCGGACACCATGCAACAAAGAGCAACATTTGCCTGGTCGTGTGTATGGCTACTCGCGCTATCCACCTTGAAGCGGTCATAATCTAACTGCACAAGCGTCCCTCGCTACCTTTAAAAGATTTGTTGCGCGCAAAGGCTAATGTAGACACCTATGGAGTGATAACGGTACTAATTTTGTTGGCGCTGCCACATGTTCGAAAGTGGGAAAAATAACATGGCAAGTGAAGTGGCATAGCTACTGGCTATAGAAGGAACGACATGGCACTGCATACCTCCAAGAATGCCATCCTATGGAGGTCTATGGGAAGCCGGAGTGCAGTCTGCAAATCGACACTTAGCTAGGGTGAATAAAGATACCAAACTTACTTATGAGGAGCTGGCTATTTTACTGGCTCAGATAGAGGCATGTCTCAATTCCCGCCCGCTTTGCCAAATAGACAACTCCACAGAGCATTCATTAACACCAGGCCATTTTCTAGTTGGTGAGCCTTTAGTAGGTATTCCTGATATAAACTGTGAACATAAGAACGTAAACATACGTACCAGGTGGCAGCTGATACAGAGAATGACGCAAGATTTCTGTCGTTAATGGCAGACCGAATATCTTAACACCTTGCAACAGCGACATAAATGGCAGGTACCATTACCATACCTTTAATTTAAAGATGAACTTATGCCCCCGACTAAATGCCTACTAGGGAGAGTCATGTAAGTCTTCATCCTGGGACAGACAACCTTGTAAGAGTAGTCACGTTGCAGTGCAAAGGAGATCACGAACTTAAGAGACCTCTGTCTAAATTGATATTACTGCCTAAAAATTCCGAGTGAACAAGTGAAGTAATAGGTAGATTATTATGTTAATATTTAACATAATTCACATCATTCTACTACAATACTATTTTATATAATCTGTAACTAGGTAGGCCCTAGCAACCGAAAGAGACGCAGCAATATGATAAAGTGAAAAGAAAATAGGTACAACTAATTCACTTATAAGTATAGCAATATCGATGAAAATTTATGAAATTAGAATATCTACTTTAAGACGTGTACCTAAAGTAGATATTCGGATTTCGTAAAATTTCATATACGAGATCGAGTCAGAGACCCGTCGATATGCTTCTCGGTTGAACCGATGACAGCATTCAGTGGCCACTACTTTATATACGAACAAAGTCTTAATTATTCATATTCAAGAACAATTTTTTTTTGTGAGTTTAGTAGATAGGCATTCAACTCAGATGGATCATTAGTGATTTTTTATCAACAAATCTGAACAGATGTTTACCATTAGTATAAATGAATTTCAAATTATTTCACTCATAAGTCCAGTTAGTACAAATAACATTTTATGATTATTAAATAATATATCCTTAAGCATTTTGTGAGAAATATTTTGCTAGAGACTTGGTTATTCAGTACTTAAGACAGTCTGATAAGAAATAAATATGTCCATTTAGTAAATAGTTCAGAGGTTTATTTTAAAAATATACTCACATTAGTCAATTGAGAATATGGTGTGTGATGTAAGTTCTTACGTTAAGTCTTTTTGCCTTATTGCTTTTGCTCGTCGAGTTGAGGACAAATGGCTAAAGCGCCACTTATCTCCTAAACCAATAAGTTTGGATTAAAACTATTAACTTCCGATCATAGAAGGCAAAATTATGTTTTAAACAGTCTTAAAAATTCTTGAATACGTTCACTAGAAAAAAAGTTATGAATTTTTTTCGTCAAAAAAAAACTTTAAAACGTTCCCCTGTAAAGTTGGTGGAATGTCGCTTTAGCCATTTTGCCTTGGAAGTGACGATATTATTTTATGGGGATCACAAAGCAATTCAGGGAACTTTGGAATTTGGTGTAGCCCGCTTACTAAGCTTAAACGCTTCGGAGCCTTCCATCGTTTTAACCTCTGTTGGACTTTTGCTCTGTGAGTTAGCACTCTTCCATGTCTTATGTTCGTCATGAAAAAGCCTCGGCTATCCGAGAATTTAGCTCCAATTCAAACGAATTTAACACCGCAAGGCTCGTTTGTATCGTCATGAACACTGATCATAGGTAAAAATCAGAGTCACGGTGAAAAAGTCTTAATGAGACGTCAGCTGACTGAATTATTAACTTCTCCCTTAGAAAATTAACCCAAATCTAACGAGTGAGCAATTTAGATAACAGAAATACCATCGCCACCGGCGAACAATACTCGCAAGTCACCCAAACAGCTCTTTTAAACTCGTGATTTAACAAAACCCCATTTAGAATTACATATCAACATTAAGCACTCGATCACAGCTAAATCACCCTTATGCGAAGATAATTATTGAGATTAAGCTTCCTATACCCATCTAACCCCATAATATTCTCTTAAACAAACTATAAATCAATCTATAAACTTCAAACTAAATTCAGTTATTTCGCGGTAAAGAAATCTCAATTTCATTTAAACTATAAAATTATTTCAAACAAAACACTAATAAACTATAGGTTCCGTAACCCATGAACATCCAAATTATAATTAAAATTGTTAAATTATCAATTAATATCTTAATATTCAAACATAAAAGAAGCGCCATTAATAACTCGAAAAACTCGCAAACATTAATTAATTATTAATACGATCAAATTATAAAACTTCTATAAACCCCAAAACATATTTAAAATATTCAAACGATTAACGCGACATTACTATGAAAAATTTGTTTTAAATTCAACCTCTGTATATGCGACCTACTCCTAGAAGCTTATCTCAACAAAAGACCTTTGCCTTCACTCGACACCCCTATTTATAACCTTACCTCTTCACGTTCGTAATAGTGGCGTAGGTCAGTTTTTCGCGGACATTCGCGACACAACTGACGTTCGCTCAGTAAAAGCCTTTAACAACCAAACTGACATTTCAGACGTGGCGGCCATATTTAAGTATGTAACTTTCTGTATAGAATTTTATTAACTTATTTTACATGTCTTATTTTAACATTTATTTCTGCTCTCATGATTATTTCTAATAACTTTAAACTAATATTTTGAGAAAGAATAAGCTAGAATTTTATTCCTATTAACTTTTTAAGTAAATTAATAGGAATAATTTGCTTTGTTCAATGTACTTTTTATAGGTAGCCTGTATTATTCATTAAGTTTCATATTTTTGATTTTCCTCTTTTTATTAATATACATTATATTATAAAGAGTCCCTATCTTGTATGTTCATCTGTATCAATCTCAAAACCCTCCAAACTAATATCATATTATTTTCATCAAGAGTTTTATATGAAAATAATTTCCGTCTCTTCCTATAAAATTAAACAAATATTTTAGTTCCAAATAAATGTTAGACTAAAATGGACAGAGGTCTATTGGCCTGTTACACTAGATGGTGAATATGAATGCGGGCTGTTATACATGTCAACTTTTAACTCTATACCTAATATAGACTACAGAAACAATAAATTTTATTATGATAAAAACGAAGTAGCAGAAATTCCTGAAGGGTCATACGAACTTCAAGATCTTGACGATTTTCTTAAAAGACACCTGCAAGGATGTACATTTACATTAACCTGTAATAATAATACCTTAAAGACTTCAATAATATGTTCTAAAAGTGTCTATTTTAATAAAGAAAATTCGATTGGTAAGTTACTAGGTTTCGGTGAAGAAATTGTACAAGCTAATATATTAACAGAGTCCCCCTTCCCAGTCTCCATTCTGTCAACAACTATAGTACGAGTTGAATGTGACATAGTGAGTGGATCATTTGTAAACGGAAAACCCAGCCACATTATTCATGAGTTTGTTCCTAACGTGCCTCCAGGATATCGAATTATAGAAACACCGAAAAATGTTATCTATTTCCCTGTTACACATGATAGCTTAAGCTCTCTCAAAATTAGAATTTTGGACGAAAACGGGAATTTAGTGAACTTACGATGTGAAGAGATTCAAATTTATTTACATCTTCGAAAAAAATGATAGATTTTAATAAAAGCCAAGTTTCGCACGACAAACGTATTAGTACTCATTGTGCTATCAATAAAAGAAGACCTAAAGAGACACTTAAAAACCTCACGAAAGAAAATAAACAATTTTTAAGAAGCATAGGATTGTTAAAATGAGTATACTAAATGTATCAGATTTTATAAGCTATGATAATACGATAGAAAGTTATGAATATCATTCGTATAAACCTTACGTCACTAGTTTTAATTTGAATGATGAAATCCGTATACCTATTAACCAGCAAGATCTTTACGTCTTACCATCAGCGAGTACTATATACATAGAGGGTACTGTTACAGTATTAAACAGAGAAACAAAAGCAAAAGTGAACAGTGTTCAGTTTACAAATAACCCTATTCTTCATTTGTATCAAGATATTCGATATGAACTGAATGGAATCGAAATAGATAAAATTAAAAACGCCGGCGTCACAACAACTATGAAATCACTTGTATCCATGAATGAACTCGAATCGTCGATGTCAAAATTATGGGGATGGGATGTAAATGGAACAAAAAATTCACATAGATCATTTTCTGTATCTATTCCTCTAAACAGAGTTCTTGGTTTCGCAGAGGATTATAACAAAATAATTATTAACTGTAGGCATGAACTTATTCTTCTACGGTCCAATAGTAATTTAAATAGTGTTATATTGAATACCAATGAATACATAGATAATATTACTATATCGAAAATCGTATGGCGTATGCCTCATATTAAGGTTTCTGATCGGGAAAGATTAAATTTACTCAAATGTTTAGAAAAAGATCGTGCTATTCAAATGGCATTTAGAAACTGGGATCTTTACGAGTATCCGCTTTTACCTAAAACATCAAAACATTCTTGGGCAATAAAAACTTCATGACAAATTGAAAAACCACGATACGTTATTATTGGATTAAAAACGGAGAGAAAAAATATAGCTAATAAAGATATAACGCATTTTGATCATTGTCATTTAAGAGACGTCAAGGTTTTTTGAATTCAAACTATTTTCCATCATCATCATCATCATCATCATCAACAGCCGCAAGACGTCCACTGCTGGACAAAGGCCTTCCCCAAGGTTTTCCACAACGATCGGTCCTCTGCTGCTGTCATCCAGCGGTTTCCCGCGATCTTTATCAGATCGTCGGTCCACCTTGTGGAAGGCCTGCCGACACTCCGTCTCCCGGTTCACGGTCGCCACTCTACAACCTTTCCACTCCAACGGCCATCGGTTCTACGAGCGATGTGCCCCGCCCACTGCCACTTAAGGTTTGCTATTCGGTGAGCTACTTCGGTCAGTTACTTTAGTTCTCCTGCGGATCTCCTCATTCCTGATTCGATCTCGCAAGGAGACACCTAGCATAGCTCTTTCCATCGCCCTTTGAGTGACCTTGAGCCTTCTTATGAGGCCCATTGTAAGCGACCATGTCTCAGATCCGTATGTCATCACTGGCAACACACACTGATCAATTTCCATATGAGAGTTTAAATGTTAGTTTTGGAGCTGAAAAGTTTGCTATATTATACGAGCAATACGCAAAATTCCAACAGTCTTATTATAACCGTAGTCAAGCACCTTTACTCAATCCGCAAGAATTTAAAGAGAAAGCACCTCTTTTTGTTATCGACTGTTCAGGTCAAAATGAAACCTTAAAAACAGGTTCAATAGATGTCCGAGTGGAATTAGACTGTGAACAGGACATACCAGATAATACTGCGGCTTACTGTCTTATCTTGAATGATAGCATTGTGGAATACAAACCCTTAAGCAACATTACACGAAAGATATCATGAAGACAGACTACTTGTTTGTAGATCTCCAGGGGTTCAAAACGTATAAAAATGAGTTTATTGTTAAGGAATTTGCGTACAGCACAAATGAATATACACAAGTATTTTTAGTAAAACCCCCATACACATTTTCTACTTTATCGGAAAATGAAAAAAGTCGAGTGCGATGGATAGAGAAAAACCTTGGTATTTTGTGGCGCGAGGGGTTTGTTGATTTTAGAGAATTTAGAAGGATGATTCATGGTTACTTAGAAAATAAAAAAATATATGTAAAAGGATTTGAAAAAGTTAAATGGGTTAAAGAATTGTGTGCTAACTGTACTGTAATAGATTTAGGTGAAAAAGGTTTGCCTAATTTTCAATCTATGCATCAAAAATATTGTAAAGACCTCAATACATATAATTGTTCAATTCATAAAAAAACTTGTGCGTTAAAAAATGTAATATGTATTAAAAAATGGCATTTTGAAAATAATTTATCATTGTATTCTCATTTGTGAATTCATATTCTATAGAAAAAATAAATTATTTTTTATATCAATGCATTTTTATTTTAGGACCTGTTTCAAACTTGTGTTTGTCAAAACATATATTCGTACGTTAAATCCAACAGTGACGACTAAATTACATACTTAATCAAACGTTTCAATAGTGACATTGATACATTTAACGTGCGAATGGTATGTATGTGTGTTACACGAAGTAAAATAAAACAAGATTGTTAGGAAATAACGTTTATTCAGTTATATCCACGTTTATTTACAATATTACACCATAAATCTAACTTGTATACATTAAAAAAAAGATTGATGACCTCAAGATAACGTTGAGGCTCGTTTCTTTAGGATAACGCGTTTGTCATCATTTAACGACAACGCTACTTTGCGTAAAAAATTCAGCAGGAGGACTAGCTTGGTCTGGGCCGCCTTCGGGCCCTCGCACGCGGTAAGATGCTATCCTACTTCGAAAAGCGCTAGCAATTTTTTCAACACCATCGTCGTTATCTATACATATATTATTTTTATGCACGGTACTTCGTAAATGGGCAGAAAAAGCTCGACTTTCACCAGATGTTTCGCAAACAGAACAAAATATTGATTTACGACTCATTTTTTAAAAAGAAAAAGAACATTTACGGTAAATAAGTATTACAAACAAAGGTACCACTAGAATAATAATTACTGGAAGTTGAACGGAACTTACTCGCGTAAAATGAACATTTTTTATTATTACCTCAACGTTTCGACAGCGTTGCAGCTATTTTACGCAAGTAAGTCCCGTTCAACTTCCAGTATGTGTGAATATCGCTAAAGTTTAAGACAATATATAGAATAATAATTATTTTAAATCGCGATAGAACACTCCATCGTCGACGAAATGCTCCTTACTTAATTTTAAAACGTTATTAATATTTGATACCTCTGGCGAATCCGCATCTACCTGAAGTTTTAAGTTAATTAAAGCCTTCTTCCATCGATCTTCTACCGCAACAGTTTTTATGTCAGCAACATTATATAATCTCAACTCTATAAAAAGATTACCAGACAATTGTGCAGTTCGCTGCACCCTGCCACCAGGAACTTGCCGTATCAAAACAGACGGGAACACTGTTTCCTTTTGCTGAACACGCAAGTCTTCGTCTTCGCTGTCAGAGGCAATTATCCAGCCTGCAGGGCCGTTTGAATGTTTTTGTTGACGCGTCTGCGACAACTTTTTTGAGCTGTAAATGGAAACCAAAAATTAATAATACGAACATAGGTAGGTACTGGGCTAATTATTGTAATTCAGTTTTAAATAAGGTAATTACTTACCATGAAGGTGGAACTTCGTCTTCAGATTCGGAAAGCAAGGTTTTCGATAAATTCAGCTTCTTAGACCTTTAAAAAATAAATGTTTCATTTTAAAAAGCACATTAGAAAGATTCAATTTAACATTTGTTTAAAATATAATTACCGAGGTATAGGGACTTCGTCTCCAGATTCAGGCAGCGAGGTTTTCTTTTTTGAGAGAGCCTTTTTAGAGAGTTTGCGCTTCTTAGACCTATAAAATACAAATGTTACGTTTTATAAACACATTAGAAGATTTTAATATTCCTACACTTGTTTCAAATTTACTTACTGAGGTATTGAGACTTCGTCCCCAGATTCAGGCAGCGAGATTTTCATTTTTGAGGGAGCCTTTTTGGAGAGCTCAACATGACAGTATTCCGTATCAGACCTGCAAACAAAAAATAATATTAATATTGTATAAATAAGTAAATAACAATGTATCTAAATTTCTTAAAAACTTACGGACATGATTTTAGTGCAGTGTAGGTACTCGTAGAGTCAAGATGATTGCTTCCCTGTAGAACGTTTGACTGCAACGGGTTCTAATAAAGTTATGCGTTATAACATAAAAATAATTTGATCAGATCCTAAAACGCAATACAGAAGTTCTCAACATTTCGATATTTATTAGACTCGATTTGTATTAACAGTACTACTGCAAAATACGTACAATAATTGTTTTCATAAAGGTTTAATACCTCAGACATCGATTTGCAAAATAAGCAAATGTGTAACAAACAAAAGTGTTATGTCAAATATATCGTAATTGTTGCTTCAATCAAAGGAACCGCCGTTTCACAACGAAGCCGCGAAGACTTCGTTTAGGCTCATTCCACACAGAATGAATTAAGACTTGTTTAAACTTGTTTAGAACTGTGCATGTGTTTAGCATAGGGAAAATATAAATGCTACCATTTAATATTTTAGTTCTTCGTTGAACGCCAATTTAGACAGTCACATTTTTATTCCGTTTCCTGTACCTACAAAATAAGTAAGTACCTCAATTATATACTACTTTTGTAATATTGTTTTTTCTAGTAGATATAAATCTAATTCTATTCGCTTATTTGCAGAGTATGACGAGTTCTCAACCCACCGACTGCGTGAATGAAATCGATGAACAGTTCCCGCTTTTTTCATCTCAGACTATTGCATCATTCGACGAGCCATTTTCCTACAGCCAAGATATGGATGCATATTTGAAGTACCAGAATAGGTGTATAAATCAAAATCAGGATGCATCTTTAATAAATTCTCCTCAAAAAGCAAAACAAAAATTAAACAAGAAAACACGGCAAAGAAAGACTCGAACCTCTGATGTTGGGTTAAACTCACATGTAATTAGAAAAGCAAACAAAGGAAAGCGGATAATCAAGATTACTGTTGCGAGCCTTGAGTCGAAACAAGAAGATGATTTGACGACAGTGCAGTATGTCGTCCAAGATAACTGATGAATTGTTAAGTGCAACGGAAGATTTAGTTAGCCGAATTGTGAAGAGACTAAGTGACATTAGCTATTAGATTTTACGTAACCTAACTAATAAGTTTATATTTTAATACTTTAAACAAAATTACTACATTTTAAATTGTTATCTATCTTAATTTATTTGTCTATTAAATATTAACATTATTTAGTAAAATAAACTATTTCATAATAAATTTCGGTATGCAACTTTTGTTTCTCAGTATTATTTAAAACCCTATATTTGTGTATCATGTGATCACTACTTAAGTACATTATTTAACCGTGTTCATCAAAACTAATACGTACGTAATTTCTTATGTCAAGCGCTTATTATCTTTCATATAAATTGTGAATAAGCATAATAATAAGAATAATTTATTGTATAACCATGTAACATTTAGATGGATAAGGTAGGTACGTAATAGTTCCAATGGTGACCCGCTCTGGGTGTACAATATTATGAACTTAAAATAAAATTAACTCGTGCACTAAGTTTTCGTGTCTTTAAAGTTAAAAAATTCCTTAAGATTATAAAACACTTTATTGATTAGCCAGGTCTTTAAGTGGCGCTTGAATTTAAGACCATCTAATAATTTAATCTTATCGGGAAGATTGTTATACACTCTGATCGCGCTTATAAAAGTACTATTATAGACAGTTTTATTCTTAACTCGTGGTAATATTAAATTGTATTTATACTGAGAGCGCACATTGTCACGCAGTGATGCGCGAGTAGTAAAATAATCACTATTATTTCTAACAAAGTTACATAACTCGTAGAATTATGTAACTTTACTCCCAGTCAATGTAAGAAAACATTTATCCTTAAATACATTTCTGAGTGTTTCATCATTGTGCATGTGATAAATTGATCTTAAACACTTTTTTTGCAATACAAAGGTAGATTGTATATCAACCGAGTTTCCCCAAAAAATAATTCCATACGCTAATAAAGAGTACACATTAGCGTAGTAAGCACTGACCACTACACCTTCTGAGCAATTATCGGCTAATAAGGATAGTGCATAGCATTGACTGGATATTTTTTTATTAATTTTTTCTAGGTGACATCTCCAGTTTAAGAAAGGATCTATGGTTACACCTAGGAAATTTATGTTGTCTATGTCCTCTATTTGAATGTCTGATCCCGTAACACTTAATTTTTTGGGCGCTTGCCTAGAATTTCGGAATTGCATGATTTTAGTTTTCGTAATGTTTACTTTTAAGTTAATGGACTGCAGCCAGTCTACAACAATTTTTAGAGTATTATTTACGTTTTCTTGGAAGTTGTTATCAATTTGTTCACCTGAAAATAGAATACTTGCATCATCGGCAAACATTACACATAATTCATCAATTATATTCGGCAATTCGTTAACATAAATTAAAAATAAAAGAGGTCCTAAAACGCTCCCCTGAGGGACACCTATTTTAACAGTTTCAAAGTTTGATTGAAATTTCTCAATAGTTTTAGAATTTTTATTATAACTCTCTATTACAGTGGCCTGTTTTCTGTCAAGAAGATAGCTTTCGAAGAGTTTCAAGGCATTTCCCCTTATACCTATGTGATTAAGCTGCAATAATAATATTTTAGGTACAACACAATCAAATGCCTTGGACATATCGAGGAAGAGGCTGACACAGGGCTTCTTATTATTGATCAAATCCCAAATTTGTTTAAAGAATTTGAATATGGCTAATGACGTCGATTTCCCCTTTTGAAAACCGAATTGATTTTCGTTGATTATGTTATTTGAGAGTAGGTAATTATAGACCCTATTGTAAATAATTTTTTCTATTATTTTTGAAAAAGATGGTAATAAGGCTATGGGTCTGTAATTACTTATTTCTTTTTTGTCACCTTTTTTGTACAGGGGTTTAATTAATGTTTTTTTGAGGTCGTCAGGAAATATTCCTGTTTCAAGTATTAGGTTAATTATGTACACAAGAGGTTCGGCTAAATATGTTATACAAGATTTTATGATTTGAATAGGTATGTTGTCATGACCTGTACTTTTTTTATTTTTCATTGAATTTGTAACCTTGATTAATTCATTTTTATCAACCGGGGTCAGAAATATACTATTGGGGAAATATCTTTTGCTTCTGGTATTTAATTTCAAATTCGAAGTATCGCAATAATTTTGGGTGACGAAATAATTATTAAATAATTTAGCTAATTCCAAAGGGTCATCGATGGTTTTTCCATTACTTTCAACACTTGTAATTGTTGATCTCATTGAATTTATATTTGATGTATATTGCTTAATTAACGTCCATGTTGCTTTAGTTTTATTACAACTTTCTGTTATAAATCTATTATTTGTTAACATTTTAGAATTTCGGATAACTTTTTTTAATACTTTTGAGTAGTTTAAAAACTTACCTTTGAATTCTTTATTTCTTTGTGTCATGGCTTTAACGCGCATATGGCGTTTATTTTTACAAGATTTGATAATACCTTTCGTTTTCCAGTTTTGCTTCTTTTTGTATGTGACTTTAATTTTTTTTATGGGTATACAAAGATTAAAGATTAATAAAAACAGTTCCATAAATTTATTATATGCCAGATTTGCGTTGTGATACTCATATATTTCTGAGAAATTGATCTGAGATAAATATTTTAAAAAGATGTCAGTATAAATATGAATCCTCCTTATATAGATATACCAGAATGTTTCACTAACACGTAAGTTAGTAGCTAGTTTAATAAGCTGTGCAGTATGATCTGACAAACCTAGATTCAGCACCTCCGAAGAATACCGTTTGGAGTTTGTAATTATATTATCGATACAGGTTCGGGATTGAATTCCTATTCTAGTGGGTTCTTTGATAGTCAAATGCATATTGTACTTTTTTAGTGTAGTGATAAATGCTTTCGATGATTTATCATTTATTAGTGTATTAATGTTGAAATCACCTGCAATTAAAATTCGTTTAGTAACGTTTCGGGAACGTATAGTTAATTTATATAAAAGAAGCTCTAACTTATGCATGAACAAATCTAAGTCACCGGATGGTGTTCTGTACACACTAACAATTGTTAATTGGAGTTCAGGAATAGAGATTCCACAAGCTTCAAAGTGCAGCTCGATAGACATGTCGGCAATCCATTTGATATCTGTAAAGTTTAATTCATTTTTAATGTGTATACACACACCGCCCCTTGTTTTACGTTTCCTACAAAAATAAGATGCTGCTTTATAACCGTCGATTTGTAATAAATTAGGCTCATTGCCTTTTAAAAACGTCTCACTAAAACATAGTACGTGAAAATTCTGTTTTTCTGTTAGCATTTCTATTAAATCTATTTTTGTTTTAAGACCTTGAATGTTTTGATGTAATACATTGAAGTTATCTTAACGCGCGAAAAAGATCCGGACTTGATTGCGGTTCGGTCTGAGTACCCATTGAAATAGCGCTTATTGTTTCAGCTTGTGTTTGAGTTGATATAGAAGTATTTTTACGAGTTGGTAGTCTCTTGTTGTTATGATCATAATAAAGTTTAGATAGTTTGCTTTTGTAAGTAAGCTGTAGTAAGGTCCATAGTATATTTTCTATTAACAATGCATTGTAATCATGAGACGACGAAGGCAAATCGTTTGAATTTTTTATGAAGTTAGTATATTTATTAAAGTACGCACTTAAAAAATTAAAGGAATCTCGTATTTTACATTCGTTTAAATATCTACTTCTCAAGATGTCACAAAGTAAAATGTTTGTATTGGACAGATTATCAAGATAAAAAATAATGTTGACTGTAATTTCATGGGATTCTTATCGTATGTACCGCTTATAATAATAACAAAATCTGACTTATCGAATGTTTTACAATAATCCACACACGAGTTTAAGAGTTTATCTGTTGAAGCTCCTGGTTTTACTATTGATGTAACCAAATAAGAATCACCCATACTATTTTGGAGTTTCTTCCGTAAGGTTGTACATTTAGTGTCAGAAAAAATATGTATCATCTTCCGTAGTGATTGTTTGGTTTCACTGTATTCGAGATCGAACTCCGGTAAATTATTTGTAATCCTGTCGGATTCCTCTGAGTTGTCTGAGCTTATTTTCGTGTTATTTAGCGGTTTAGGTTTTATGTGATATTCAATATTTTGTTCTATGTTAGAGAAATTCAATCTTGTTCTGTTTATATGTTTGTGTACTTTCTTTTTAATTTTCATCGGGGTAGACTTACAGATGTGAGTTATTATGCTTCTATGCTGCATTCGAGGACACTTATAATAATAACACCATGTAGTACACCCTTATAGCATCGTATTACCACACCTTTAGATCAGTATTCGGAAGATTAAAAGAAAAAATTGTTTCTGGGCATTGTCTATGACACCTCACTTGCCTGATAGCCCGCCATCTTATCGTCATTCACCTTTTGTGTGTCGTTAACGCCACACCTCATTTTTAATCCATTTACATTAATTTAATTGTGAAGTTTTATTAGTTTTCAGTTTACATTTTTGTGAAATCATTTTGAAAAATGTGTAGCTGAATTAATTATTAACAAAATCTAGTGTTTTTCCATGAACGATATGTTCGTTTACCGCAGCAAAAAACTGTGAGTACTTTTACGTTTCTAGATTACCCTCATTAAAATATTCTGCTATCAAGCAATTAAAGTTACTTTATCCTAACTTACGAGTATCTATTAGTAGTGGCATAACATAGCCCAACAAATATCTAAGCACCGTGCACAGCTTGAGTGGCGTAAAGTTAACTAACTTGGTAAGTCTGTCTTTGACTGTGCTATAAATAGGTCATTACATTATTTTGTACTTTAATTATAAAAAAGTACCACGCCGTCATTAAAATAACATTTGTGGAACAATCGCTAGTTTATAGCTATACTACTTAGGCCTTAATAACCAGCTGTTGTCTAATGAAAGCTTGATTCGAGTATTATTTCCGCAATTTGGCGGCGTGAGATGCCATAATAATGTCCACATACTCAAGTGTTATCTGACGATGGCATGACTGACATCTTATCTTGCCTATTTAATTTGATGGTGTCTGACGCCGTCATCGACATGAGGAGTTACGTAGCGGATGTTCGCGCTTTTAAGTGCTTTTTAATAAAGACATAACCGTTATCTCGCGTTTTTTGATATTGCGTGTGACGGCACCCTCAAAACTAACGTGATGTATTCGCATCCTTGAATGCTGTCTGATGATCTGACTTGGTCGACGCACTGTCGCCATTTTGTTGTGGTCTGTTATGACCTGATGAAAACGTTTAAACGAATTGTTTGCGCTCTCAACTGCTGTCTAATGACTGCATGACCGGCAACTTTTCTTAATGTGGATAATGTAAACCATACCGAAAGAAGTAGCCGCTACTGCTCCTTGCTTGATACTGTTGCTGCTGCTGCTGTTGCTGTCGTTGCTGCTGTTGCTGCCTACTTGCTTGCCGCTACTGCTGCTGCTTGCTGCTTGTTGCTGTGCCACGAGTCTACACGTCGATGAGTTCTTCGATCTGCAGTTTAAAGTTACCTTGCCAGGCGCATTACTTTCTTAATGTGGCGGTACGTGATGCCATCCTGAAAGTAAATTTCTTGCTTTCTTAATGTGGTGGTACGTGATGCCATCCTGAAAGTAAATTTCTTGCTATCTTAATGTAGTGGTACGTGATGCCATTCTGATAGTAAACATAAGAGCATTTCCGGTCGGATATCCGACATGGTGCAAGCCCTGCGGATGTGGTCGAGGCTGACGCCCAGCCGGAGCGCCGCGGACGTGGCCGCGTGCCTGGTGCTATGCGCAGTGAACGATGATGTATCGATTCCACTTAAGCCTAAGGCGTTGATATTATGGACGCTCTGCTTCATACTGATGAAGAATCTGATGGGTCGCAATTAGAACAGCTTTTACTCGATGATACCGCCCAACCTGTGCGAGGACCATCACACGATGAGGTGTTAGTGGAGCCTGCTGAAAATACGTCAACAGCTCTCGCCGCCCCTTTGCCGCCCGCCGCCACGGAGGCGACAGTGGGGTTGCCTCCGACCGACTCTGCAACACATGACAACAATGAAGTTGTTCTTGATGCAGACTTACTTGAATTGCTTGGCACTGATCCTACTACCATAAAGAAGTATGGTAAGCCCTGGTATGGGCGTCCTATGCCGTCCCATCACATGATTTGATGGTTGAACAAGGGCCCCGAGCAACGAACAGCTGTTGGAACCATGCGAAGGACAACGTACCACAGTCAGTCAAAAGGGTCAAGTATCACCCGTTGTTGCAATTCTCCATACACGGATACTCTGTATCAATGCCGACCTGGTCCAGTATTTATGATAGTAATTTTTTTTTTGGAAAGCCAATAATCTCTCTTCCTCTTTTTCTCTGAACGTAAGGGGAGCGGCCAAACCATCCCATATATGACGTCAACCATCGCATATATGACGTCAAATATATCGCATGTAAGCTAATAAGATGCCGCACTTGTACCCAATCTGAGAAATTGTAACCTCTATTCACATAATCACATTTAATTATTTGAAGTAAATCTAACAAAAACAGGTTATCATTGACACAATCCAACTTGGAGGAAATAATGACTTGACTTAAAAATACCAACGTTATTATAAATACAATATGTGTGTTAACTTACACTGGTGTTGAAACCTTGGTATTAGACGATCATTCAATGTGCTGGCTATGGTGCCCATATGTCAAAACATCAAGATACCCTAATGCACATCAGTCAGGTGGATTGCATGTGGTTGGGAAATTCCTTTCTGAGTGAAAGTAACGCTTTATTTTTATTTTCCCAGCTTTTACAAAGGTCCGCTTACAAATATTGTAAATACAGTGTGACACTGAGGCAACTCTGCAAGCTCCGCTCGGCAGCCGAGTGTCAGCCAGGTATCACGACAGAAGGCACCACATACAGGTGCACTAACCCGGTCGAAGTTTCAACAATAATCAATTTTCTTGTTGCAATGTTTGAAAATCTATTGAAACACCTGACTGCTAATTTAATGAAACTCTAACCGACCTTCTTTCATTTCGTGCATTACTGACCTCAAATAGGTAAAATCAAATCTTATTCCTGATAGTAATGGAAGCCATAATGGCTAACTTTCAACATTTTGATCGCAAGACATGATGATGTTAAAATTTTGTTGTAAAATTCTCGTCTCAAATGTACGTTATTAATGGAATAAATTAACCGGAATCTGAATACGATTGCCTAGTAGCAAGTTTGCTACAATTAAATGGCGTGGATAGGCCACGAAGAAGCTAAAGCAAGGACCATGCTTTTATTGACTCAAATGTGGTTAATTCTCGCATACATAGAAATACATAGATAAAATAAAAATAGATTTTGGAAACAAATCTAATTGAATTCATCGCTTGTTCTACGTATACCTTTCCCGTTGAAAGAGTTTTCGTTTAAGATATCTTAATAAGGTTGCTTTTATAGTCAGTTATTTAACTTAAAAGGAAATTTAACAATTGCCTTACATTCCTATTCAAAACATTCATTTATAGCTGAATACTAAACTTGAACAGTTGCAATTTTGCTTGCAATGAATTGAAGATAATTTTTCACTGCTACCCGCACATTATTATTTTGAATAAACTGTTTTATAGTATAATACTAAGTCAACTACATTGTAATTAAGATGAATCGTTGTTATCTACTAAACGTTTACAGTTCACGTTTAAAGACGTATTCCATGTATACTACACACACGTTTAGTCTTGGAAGTACATGTCATTGCCAAAACTGGCATCAAGTATATTAAAATAATATGATTCCAATAACTGTTACCTACTATGTTTGTTATAAAATCACAACATGGAAAATAAAGTTTTAACACTGATGTGAAACTTAAACCATAATTAGTAGTGCTGTCCTTTTTTATAGGATCAAGGTTCAATCTTACCAAAGTGGTACTAATAAACATAAGTAATAAATATACCTACGAGTAGATAAGTTTCTACACGTGTGACAATGAATACGTAAAGTTAGACATAAATACTTACCTACAATCATGCTAACTGTTTTTTAAAAAACTGATACAGCTAAGTACTTAGGTACATTATCTACATACTGCGAGCAGTTTAACTGGCATGATCAACTCATACTCTCATACACTGTTATTTATTATGCTATATCATTCAGAAGCTGAAACCTAAAATATGAGAATTTAGTTTTTTAACTTATGATGAACTGATGTTAAAAACAACAAACAAACAGAACATTGCACTGTTTGAGTATTGATTCGTGTTTTATATACTTATATACTTATTGAAACGTATATGTAAGGTCCTTACCTTTTTATCTTTGACCTTACCAATCACATAACAGTATCTTACAACCTGTGTAATCAGTACAACCAGTTAATAAAAACATCTTTTCTATATTTTGATAGTGGTTATTATAAATATTCACTCCAACACATTGGTTTAACCTTAAAAATTATAATTTTACAAAACTATTCCGAGTATTACATGAGTTTTTTACCAATTTACCAATGCAGAAACAAGATCATTCGAATGTACTGAATTGCATATCTACTGCTATTGGCAGTTACCAGTTACACGCTATGCGTCCTACTATGAAGTATACCTAATCACTGGATAAGAAGGTGTACCTTTGGACGAAATTATTAAATAAAACAGAGTAAAAGAAGGCAACTAATTACGCATTAAGTTTCTTCTTTTCTATGTTCAGTAAGATAATATGTTTTGTTGTTTTTTTTACTTCAATTTGATTTCATATGGTGGTTCCTTTTCATATTCTACCAGTGTCTGAGGATCCCACAGCGGACTTCTCCTTGCGTTTACTTATCCTGGCTGCAACATTTTCTAAACATCTACATGGTGTTATTATTATAAGTGTCCTCGAATGCAGCATAGAAGCATAATTGATGGTTAATAGAACTTACCTAAGTGAATATAAACCATAATTATGCGAGATGCTGCATTCGAGGACACTTATGTCCCGCCCGCCCCCAAATGCTTACTGCCCGATTGTTGCAGACAGCACAATTGTACTGGCAGGATAAGTAACTATACTCTAAAAAGAATGACGATAAGATGGCGGGCTATCAGGCAAGTGAGGTGTCATAGACAATGCCCAGAAACAATTTTTTCTTTTAATCTTCCGAATACTGATCTAAAGGTGTGGTAATACGATGCTATAAGGGTGTACTACATGGTGTTATTATTATAAGTGTCCTCGAATGCAGCATAGAAGCATAATAACTCACATCTGTAAGTCTACCCCGATGAAAATTAAAAAGAAAGTACACAAACATATAAACAGAACAAGATTGAATTTCTCTAACATAGAACAAAATATTGAATATCACATAAAACCTAAACCGCTAAATAACACGAAAATAAGCTCAGACAACTCAGAGGAATCCGACAGGATTACAAATAATTTACCGGAGTTCGATCTCGAATACAGTGAAACCAAACAATCACTACGGAAGACGGGAGGGTTTCATGGTCGTTATCATCCGACGGTAGCGATTCGAAAGAATTTTCGGTTGATATGTTGACTATGTGTTTGACACGTTCAGTAACGTAGTTTATGGATGTCTCTAATTCAGGTCCAGATACTGATGGTGCTGGAGTGCTGTGTCTCGATGTGTTCGCCTGGTGTTGGGAGTTTTCTTTGTAGTTGGGGATGTTTTGTACGCTGTTATTTAGAGATGTTTTTATTCCGGATATTGGCGGTGACATACGATCCGCCGGCGCAGCTTCCCGACATCAGCTACATATCCAGGAATCTTTATACTGTTTCTTCATCAGATAAAATCGTTTTGATGTGACGTTAGTGCAATCCAAATGAAAAAAAAGGTCACAACTGGAGCATTTCATTAATTCTTTATTTATTATGTCCTGGGCGCAACTTCCACATTTTCTCATTCCTTTGTCTTTTCTACCCGATGTCTTTTTATTTGTAGACATTTTATTAATTATTCGATGTATTCAATAATTGATGGTTAATAGAACTTACCTAAGTGAATATAAACCATAATTATGCGAGATGCTGCATTCGAGGACACTTATAATAATAACACCATGTAGTACACCCTTATAGCATCGTATTACCACACCTTTAGATCAGTATTCGGAAGATTAAAAGAAAAAATTGTTTCTGGGCATTGTCTATGACACCTCACTTGCCTGATAGCCCGCCATCTTATCGTCATTCTTTTTAGAGTATAGTTACTTATCCTGCCAGTACAATTGTGCTGTCTGCAACAATCGGGCAGTAAGCATTTGGGGGCGGGCGGGACATAAGTGTCCTCGAATGCAGCATCTCGCATAATTATGGTTTATATTCACTTAGGTAAGTTCTATTAACCATCAATTATGCTTCTATGCTGCATTCGAGGACACTTATAATAATAACACCATGTAGATGTTTAGAAAATGTTGCAGCCAGGATAAGTAAACGCAAGGAGAAGTCCGCTGTGGGATCCTCAGACACTGGTAGAATATGAAAAGGAACCACCATATGAAATCAAATTGAAGTAAAAAAAAACAACAAAACATATTATCTTACTGAACATAGAAAAGAAGAAACTTAATGCGTAATTAGTTGCCTTCTTTTACTCTGTTTTATTTAATAATTTCGTCCAAAGGTACACCTTCTTATCCAGTGATTAGGTATACTTCATAGTAGGACGCATAGCGTGTAACTGGTAACTGCCAATAGCAGTAGATATGCAATTCAGTACATTCGAATGATCTTGTTTCTGCATTGGTAAATTGGTAAAAAACTCATGTAATACTCGGAATAGTTTTGTAAAATTATAATTTTTAAGGTTAAACCAATGTGTTGGAGTGAATATTTATAATAACCACTAAGTATCAAAATATAGAAAAGATGTTTTTATTAACTGGTTGTACTGATTACACAGGTTGTAAGATACTGTTATGTGATTGGTAAGGTCAAAGATAAAAAGGTAAGGACCTTACATATACGTTTCAATAAGTATATAAGTATATAAAACACGAATCAATACTCAAACAGTGCAATGTTCTGTTTGTTTGTTGTTTTTAACATCAGTTCATCATAAGTTAAAAAACTAAATTCTCATATTTTAGGTTTCAGCTTCTGAATGATATAGCATAATAAATAACAGTGTATGAGAGTATGAGTTGATCATGCCAGTTAAACTGCTCGCAGTATGTAGATAATGTACCTAAGTACTTAGCTGTATCAGTTTTTTAAAAAACAGTTAGCATGATTGTAGGTAAGTATTTATGTCTAACTTTACGTATTCATTGTCACACGTGTAGAAACTTATCTACTCGTAGGTATATTTATTACTTATGTTTATTAGTACCACTTTGGTAAGATTGAACCTTGATCCTATAAAAAAGGACAGCACTACTAATTATGGTTTAAGTTTCACATCAGTGTTAAAACTTTATTTTCCATGTTGTGATTTTATAACAAACATAGTAGGTAACAGTTATTGGAATCATATTATTATTTTAATATACTTGATGCCAGTTTTGGCAATGACATGTACTTCCAAGACTAAACGTGTGTGTAGTATACATGGAATACGTCTTTAAACGTGAACTGTAAACGTTTAGTAGATAACAACGATTCATCTTAATTACAATGTAGTTGACTTAGTATTATACTATAAAACAGTTTATTCAAAATAATAATGTGCGGGTAGCAGTGAAAAATTATCTTCAATTCATTGCAAGCAAAATTGCAACTGTTCAAGTTTAGTATTCAGCTATAAATGAATGTTTTGAATAGGAATGTAAGGCAATTGTTAAATTTCCTTTTAAGTTAAATAACTGACTATAAAAGCAACCTTATTAAGATATCTTAAACGAAAACTCTTTCAACGGGAAAGGTATACGTAGAACAAGCGATGAATTCAATTAGATTTGTTTCCAAAATCTATTTTTATTTCATCTATGTATTTCTATCTATGCGAGAATTAACCACATTTGAGTCAATAAAAGCATGGTCCTTGCTTTAGCTTCTTCGTGGCCTATCCACGCCATTTAATTGTAGCAAACTTGCTACTAGGCAATCGTATTCAGATTCCGGTTAATTTATTCCATTAATAACGTACATTTGAGACGAGAATTTTACAACAAAATTTTAACATCATCATGTCTTGCGATCAAAATGTTGAAAGTTAGCCATTATGGCTTCCATTACTATCAGGAATAAGATTTGATTTTACCTATTTGAGGTCAGTAATGCACGAAATGAAAGAAGGTCGGTTAGAGTTTCATTAAATTAGCAGTCAGGTGTTTCAATAGATTTTCAAACATTGCAACAAGAAAATTGATTATTGTTGAAACTTCGACCGGGTTAGTGCACCTGTATGTGGTGCCTTCTGTCGTGATACCTGGCTGACATTCGGCTGCCGAGCGGAGCTTGCAGAGTTGCCTCAGTGTCACACTGTATTTACAATATTTGTAAGCGGACCTTTGTAAAAGCTGGGAAAATAAAAATAAAGCGTTACTTTCACTCAGAAAGGAATTTCCCAACCACATGCAATCCACCTGACTGATGTGCATTAGGGTATCTTGATGTTTTGACATATGGGCACCATAGCCAGCACATTGAATGATCGTCTAATACCAAGGTTTCAACACCAGTGTAAGTTAACACACATATTGTATTTATAATAACGTTGGTATTTTTAAGTCAAGTCATTATTTCCTCCAAGTTGGATTGTGTCAATGATAACCTGTTTTTGTTAGATTTACTTCAAATAATTAAATGTGATTATGTGAATAGAGGTTACAATTTCTCAGATTGGGTACAAGTGCGGCATCTTATTAGCTTACATGCGATATATTTGACGTCATATATGCGATGGTTGACGTCATATATGGGATGGTTTGGCCGCTCCCCTTACGTTCAGAGAAAAAGAGGAAGAGAGATTATTGGCTTTCCAAAAAAAAAAATTACTATCATAAATACTGGACCAGGTCGGCATTGATACAGAGTATCCGTGTATGGAGAATTGCAACAACGGGTGATACTTGACCCTTTTGACTGACTGTGGTACGTTGTCCTTCGCATGGTTCCAACAGCTGTTCGTTGCTCGGGGCCCTTGTTCAACCATCAAATCATGTGATGGGACGGCATAGGACGCCCATACCAGGGCTTACCATACTTCTTTATGGTAGTAGGATCAGTGCCAAGCAATTCAAGTAAGTCTGCATCAAGAACAACTTCATTGTTGTCATGTGTTGCAGAGTCGGTCGGAGGCAACCCCACTGTCGCCTCCGTGGCGGCGGGCGGCAAAGGGGCGGCGAGAGCTGTTGACGTATTTTCAGCAGGCTCCACTAACACCTCATCGTGTGATGGTCCTCGCACAGGTTGGGCGGTATCATCGAGTAAAAGCTGTTCTAATTGCGACCCATCAGATTCTTCATCAGTATGAAGCAGAGCGTCCATAATATCAACGCCTTAGGCTTAAGTGGAATCGATACATCATCGTTCACTGCGCATAGCACCAGGCACGCGGCCACGTCCGCGGCGCTCCGGCTGGGCGTCAGCCTCGACCACATCCGCAGGGCTTGCACCATGTCGGATATCCGACCGGAAATGCTCTTATGTTTACTATCAGAATGGCATCACGTACCACTACATTAAGATAGCAAGAAATTTACTTTCAGGATGGCATCACGTACCACCACATTAAGAAAGCAAGAAATTTACTTTCAGGATGGCATCACGTACCGCCACATTAAGAAAGTAATGCGCCTGGCAAGGTAACTTTAAACTGCAGATCGAAGAACTCATCGACGTGTAGACTCGTGGCACAGCAACAAGCAGCAAGCAGCAGCAGTAGCGGCAAGCAAGTAGGCAGCAACAGCAGCAACGACAGCAACAGCAGCAGCAGCAACAGTATCAAGCAAGGAGCAGTAGCGGCTACTTCTTTCGGTATGGTTTACATTATCCACATTAAGAAAAGTTGCCGGTCATGCAGTCATTAGACAGCAGTTGAGAGCGCAAACAACTCGTTTAAACGTTTTCATCAGGTCATAACAGACCACAACAAAATGGCGACAGTGCGTCGACCAAGTCAGATCATCAGACAGCATTCAAGGATGCGAATACATCACGTTAGTTTTGAGGGTGCCGTCACACGCAATATCAAAAAACGCGAGATAACGGTTATGTCTTTATTAAAAAGCACTTAAAAGCGCGAACATCCGCTACGTAACTCCTCATGTCGATGACGGCGTCAGACACCATCAAATTAAATAGGCAAGATAAGATGTCAGTCATGCCATCGTCAGATAACACTTGAGTATGTGGACATTATTATGGCATCTCACGCCGCCAAATTGCGGAAATAATACTCGAATCAAGCTTTCATTAGACAACAGCTGGTTATTAAGGCCTAAGTAGTATAGCTATAAACTAGCGATTGTTCCACAAATGTTATTTTAATGACGGCGTGGTACTTTTTTATAATTAAAGTACAAAATAATGTAATGACCTATTTATAGCACAGTCAAAGACAGACTTACCAAGTTAGTTAACTTTACGCCACTCAAGCTGTGCACGGTGCTTAGATATTTGTTGGTCTATGTTATGCCACTACTAATAGATACTCGTAAGTTAGGATAAAGTAACTTTAATTGCTTGATAGCAGAATATTTTAATGAGGGTAATCTAGAAACGTAAAAGTACTCACAGTTTTTTGCTGCGGTAAACGAACATGTCGTTCATGGAAAAACACTAGATTTTGTTAATAATTAATTCAGCTACACATTTTTCAAAATGATTTCACAAAAATGTAAACTGAAAACTAATAAAACTTCACAATTAAATTAATGTAAATGGATTAAAAATGAGGTGTGGCGTTAACGACACACAAAAGGTGAATGACGATAAGATGGCGGGCTATCAGGCAAGTGAGGTGTCATAGACAATGCCCAGAAACAATTTTTTCTTTTAATCTTCCGAATACTGATCTAAAGGTGTGGTAATACGATGCTATAAGGGTGTACTACATGGTGTTATTATTATAAGTGTCCTCGAATGCAGCATAGAAGCATAATAAATAAATAAACGAACCTTCAATCAATAATGCAGTAGAAAGTCACGACTGTCCAAACTAGATGGCAGCACTGTCGAGGCTAACGCATCTCAATAAAGCGCAGTGATCCAGAGCCAGCGATTTCGGCGAGCCGGGTGACTCACCCGTCGCGGGCGCCGCGCGAGTTGTCCTAGGTCAGTTATTCGACCGTTTGATAAATATTTTGAAACTATTTTCACTATAACTTTTGATCCACTTTGATATTTTTTGCAAAGTAACCACCACTTAAAAGCTCACTTTAGCAGCTATAAAATGATATATAACACTGTACGAAAAATCACAAAGACATATATTATCGAGTATAATAACGAGAGAGGGGACTTTAACGCTTTTGTTCGCGCAGTAGCGACCACAGACCTCAAACTGTGTTAATTTCGATGTCGATTATAATTTTGCATACAAGTAAGTCGACGTTGAAATGATTTCATTCAGCTCCTTAATAACCGTGCTCGATTTTGAAGGGTCAGCGAATTGCGCTTCGTAACATGAAGCACATATCGTCGTATCCTACGAATAAGGGCGCAACTACAAAAAGTCAATTTTACAGGAGAAGGTTTTTTGTGTTTAAAAAAATCATTAGCAAAGTGTTTGCCGTGAAACTTACAAGTTACGTGTTAAATATACTTAGACAACTATTGGTAGTCACATTTTATTTTATTTCCATTATAATACGAAAATATGTCTCTTAAATCTTTCTTCCACGTGAAATTTAAATAAACAATTGAATTTTTCGCGGAATAAACACCATTAAGACCTTATTCATCGGAATAAGCTGGGTTGTAACCGTACTAAGGGCTTTTTTAAAGCGTTTTGATTTAAGATTAAGTGCTTAAATTTGCCGAATGAATATATATATATATTTGGTTGTAGTTTTATATTATTTAAATAAATTATAATGGTCCCAGTGGAAGACCAGCGGTTGCTTTAAAACCAGCAACACGAGATGAGCATCGTCAATAATTTATTTTGTATTTTGTTTTCTATCCTTTTCTTAGATGTATGATATGTGTATAAACGTGTTTCTTTCTTACTTTATAGAAATACTAATATTATTTTTAATGCAAATAATCTTTTACAAACCAAAATAAATCGAAATGTTATTAGATATTACGTAGATATTAACTCGTGGTTCATAATTTTTAATTTCCTAAAAAATCAACGTTTTTGTTTTATTTGTAAGACTACCTAATTATTTTGTTTTATTCTTGAACAAAGAACCTTCTTAAGAGAACATAAAATACTGTTTAAGCAGTAAGATTAAATAATATTAATATTACATTTGATATCAATTCATTCATATAATGCCCACTTAACATACGATACAAAAAAATACTAAACTTCTTAATATTTTTACAACGGGTTTCCCTCTGTTTGGCATAACTTTTACTGCGCGAAACTGTTTTAGCATAACAGACTTGGTATAATCGGTTTTCGCCGAATGGTAATGTGGCAGAAACCTTATTTGGCATAATTTGTAACACCTCTAAAATGAGTTAGTCTGAAATTAAGTTCGCATACTATTATTATGACCGATTATTTTTACGCATAATTCGGTTTAGCATAATTTTATTCAGCATATTATCGATTGTCCGAAACTTACTTGGCATACTTACAAACTTAACTGCTACCAGAAAAGTAGGTTAGGTTAGGTTAGAACTGCGACCATGAGAAAAACGAACAGCTACTAGAAAAGTAGGTTAGGTTAGGTCAGGTTAGGTTAGGTTAAAAAAATCCCCCCCCGATTTGCTGCCACCTTGCCGTGGTGGGGGGGCTTGCGCGTTCCTAGGATCCCCGACGCTATGCCGGACAGGGTTACCCATACCGGACAGACTAGGGGGGAGGGACCAGACTAAGAGCAGCACAATCCCCTTCCTTTTTCCCACCTTCCCGCTCCCTTTCCTTAATATCCTTCTCTATCCCCCCCACTACCTATCCTTTCCCCCATCCTACCGAACCAGTGGCGGTATAACCACTTTGGGCCAACGCGGGCCTTGGGAAACTAAATAGTTCCTAAAAGTGCGTTTTCTGTAGGTGGTATGTGGCGGCACCTGCAGGAGTAATGCTACCGCAAACTAGGGAGACTAACCCTTTAATAGTCAAACATGAAGGCTAGTTGCAAAAATGGTCCCCAGGAGGGTCCCCGCAAGGGGGAATCCCTCCCTGCGTCCTCGGACGCAGGCTGCCCCTCGTACTCTGGGGGGGGCAACAACTGCCTCGTAGGTCGGCCGATTGCCGACCTTCGTGAACGCGACCACAGCAAATACATAACTGACACTGATCTGCCTAACGATATTGAGAAGACGCGAGATGCGGAAAGATGGGAGCGACTGGAGGAGCTGAGGAGTATGGACGCGGATGCGGATCCTCGTCCAGTCTCTCCGGCCATTTCCATGACAAGTTCCCAGCCGAAGCAGTCAATTGTGGTCTCGGACCGGAAGGAGCTGGACACTGACGCTCCAAAGTCCGGGAAGAGACCACACGATGACGACGAGGTGCTGACTGGGCCCGCTATAAAGCCAAAAGTCAACTCGGCCAGGAGGGGCAGAAGCGCCAGCGGGCGGTATGCCGGTCCGAGGGCGGGGAAGTCTCCACCTCCACCACCTCCTCCAGCCGCGGCTCCAGTCCGCTCCAGAGGGAGCAGGGAGGCAAAGAGGGGAAAGGGGGCAGAAATCGGCGGTGGGCTGCGCTCGCGGTCACAGTCCCGCACGTGCCCGAGCCCTTCGCAAGCGGACGACCCAGAGGATCGGCTTTATGCCGATCCAGTAGAAGTAGCCCGAGGAGCCGCTAGAAACATACTGGAGGGGGCTCGAAAATCCGGGAACTTGAAGGGGGATGTGTGGGGCCTGTTTAACAGGTCCTGCCGCGCCATCCTCCTGGCGATGGACGAAGTGGAGGCCGCCAAGACAGAGAGCGAGGAGATCCGCATCCTGAAGGCGGATAACAAGAGGATGCGGGAGCAACTCGCTCTCCTGACGGCCGAGACCAAGGCGCTCCGAACCGCCTTTTCGGAGCGCGAGGTCCCGGGCCCTCCCCCTCCAACGGTGCAATTCTGCCCTGAGGAGCTGGTCGAGGCTATAGAATCGATGAAGCGGGACCTGTTCCTCTCACTGGGGAACATGGTAAACGCCCGCATCGAAGAGGTCAACCGACGGCTACCCCCGGAACCGATTCTCCGTCCCCCGCTGGCGGCTGACAAGAGGGCCGCAGGGCCTGCTCTCCCGCCTCCCTCAAAGGCGAAGGCCGCAAGGCCAGCCCCCCCACCAACCCCGCCGCATTCCGAGCCCGAGGCGAGGGCCAGACTGGGGGACGGGAGGCCTAAGGCCGCCAAAAAAAAAAAGAAGAAGGCGGCAGCCCCCGCCCACCAAGCAGCCTCAACACAGGCCCCGACAGCCAAGACGGCCAAGCCCACCACGGCCCCGAGAGCCACTTGGCCCTCGGAGGGAAGACCTGGCCCCTCGCTGCCGCCTCCACTAGCGCAGCCGTCGTGGACGGAGGTGGTGAAAAGGGGCAAGAAAAAGGCCAAGGCCCCCCAACCGTCGATGAAAAAGCCCCCTGCGGCGAAGGCGGTGCCTAGACCCCAAGCACCGTCCGTCCCGAAGACAGCTGCGGTGGTGGTATCCCTGAAAAAGGATGCCACCACCACGCTGCAGGCCACCATGGCCAAGGCCATCAACGGCCTGAGCCTTGAAGAGGTCGGCCTGCAACACGTGCGCGTCCGGACCTCCATGACCGGGGCGAGGATAATTGAGGTCCCCGGTGAGGACGGTGGGAGGACGGCGGACGCCTTGGCCGCAAAATTAACGGCCATAGTGGGGGACGTCGCCCACGTCAGCCGCCCGGTCAAAATGGCCTGCATCAAGGTCGCCGGCCTGGATGAGTCGGCGACAAAAGAGTCGGTGGCGCAGGCCGTCGCCAATGCTGGGGGCTGTGGGGAGGGCCAAGTTAAGGTGGGGAACGTCCGCCGCCTACACGATGGCACTGGATCTGTCCTGGTACAGTGCCCGGTGGTGGCGGCAAGGGCCCTTGTCGTGGCAGGCCGGATCCTGGTAGGATGGTCGTCCGCCAGGGTCACCACGACAGGACCAGCACCCATGCGATGCTACAAATGCATGGGTGTTGGTCACACCAGAGAGCTGTGCCCCTCCAGCGTGGACCGGAGCACGATGTGCTACCGGTGTAGTCAGGAGGGGCACCGAAGGAGTGAGTGCTGGGAGAAAAAGGCATGGTGTGCGGTCTGCCACCATGCCAAACTCCCAGCAGAGCACGTGATGGGGGGAGAGGCATGCTCCCCCCCACAGACGAGGGGCAGGGACACAAGGACCCCACGCCCCCGTCCCCCCCAGCCGAATCCCCCGTCAGCGCCAAACGCCGGCCGGGCTCAGCAAGAGGAAAGCATGGATGCCTAGATGCCAGCACACCCGCATCTAGACATCCTGCAGGTCAACGCCAACCACTCCGCCAGAGCTCAGGATCTGCTCATGCAGACCATGGCGGAGTGGTCAATTGGCGTTGCCGTAGTGGCTGAGCCCTACTTCGTCCCCCCCCTACCCAACTGGGTGGGGTCGGCGGACGAGAGAGTGGCCGTGATGGTGCCGGCGGTGGGGGACTTCCCCCCCCTGAACAGAACGGAGAGTGGCCCAGGATTCGTGGCGGCCAAATGGGGAGACGACACCGTCATCGTGGCGGTGTACTTCTCCCCCAATAGGCCGCTGCGTGAATTCGAGCAGTTCCTGGGCACCCTGGGGGGGGTCGTCAGGAGGGCAGCCCCGAGGCAAGTGATGGTCTTGGGGGACCTCAATGCCAAAAGCGCGGCATGGGGTTCCCCCACAACGGACCCTCGCGGGGAGGCCCTCAGGGACTGGGTAGCGGCTACAGGCCTAGGGGTCCTGAACCAGGGCAGCGCCAACACTTGCGTGCGGCGGCAGGGGGGGTCAATCGTGGACATAACGTTCGCGACCCCCGCCATTGCCGCACGAATCACCAACTGGCGCGTCCTGGAAGACGTGGAGACCCTCTCTGACCATCTCTACATCAGGATGAGGGTCTCCACACGCGGGGCTCAGCCGCTGCCCGTCCCCGGAGGGGGACGGAGGGGGGCCGGGAGAGGAGGAGGGTTCCCCAAATGGTCCCTGTCCAAACTGGACAGGGCCATGGTGGACGAGGCGGCGATGGTGGAGGCATGGTGTGCTGCCCCACCCGCCGACCTCGGGGTCGAGGAGCGGGCGTCTCGTTTCCGCTCCTCGCTGCAGGCGGTGTGCGACGCGGCCATGCCCCGGGCGAAGCGCCTCTTCGCCCGGAGGAGGGTGTACTGGTGGTCCGCAGAGATTGCGGCCCTGCGAACCACCAGTAACAGTGCTCGGTCGGCGTACCAGCACTGTCGGCGTCGGCAACACACCGCCGAGGAGGAGGAGGGGCTCCACAGGGCCCTCAAGGAGGCAAAGGGGGCCCTACAGGTGGCGATCGCCAAGGCCAAGGACGAGGCGCACGCCTCGTTCTTGGCCACCCTGGACAGGGACCCGTGGGGGCGGCCGCATAGGGTGGTGCGAAACAAAATGCGCACCGCCCCCCCCATGGATTCCCTGGAGCCCTCCCTCCTCCAGGCGGTCATCGAGGGGCTATTCCCGCCGAGCCCCTCGATAACTCCCCCGGTGATGACCGAGCCATCGGGGGAGCCGGAGGTCGAACTCGCCATCGCGCCTATTAGCGATGACGAGTTCGACCGGGTGTTGGACCGCCTCCGGGGCTGCAAAAAGGCCCCGGGCCCGGACGGAGTCCCCGGCAAAGTCCTCCCCATTGCCCTTAAACACCTCGGGAACCGCCTCAGACAGATCATGGACGACTGTCTGAGGGAGGGCAAGTTCCCGAGGGTATGGAAGGAGGGGAGGCTTTGCCTCCTCCGGAAAGAGGGTAGACCCCCCGACTGCCCCTCCGCCTGGCGCCCCATCGTGCTGCTGGATGAGGCCGGGAAGATGCTGGAGAGGATCCTGGCCTCCAGAATCCTGCAGCACCTGGAGACTGCCGGCCCGAACGTCTCGGACCAGCAGTTCGGGTTCCGGGAGGGGCGGTCCACGCTCGACGCACTGAAGTCCTTGAGGGACTTCTGCGAGGACGCGTCGAGCAGGGGGGAGGGTGTCGTGGCGGTGTCGCTGGACATCGCCAACGCTTTCGGCACCCTCCCCTATGGGGTCATTAGAGAGGCACTTCGATACCACGAGGTGCCTCTCTACCTCCGGAGGATTATAGAGCACTACCTAACTGAGAGGGTGGTGCTCTATGAGGGCCGGGACGGCCGGCGGGGGGAGAGGGCGATGGCCTGTGGTGTGCCCCAGGGTTCCGTGCTCGGTCCCTTACTATGGAACCTGGGGTACGATTGGGCCATCAGGGGCGAATTGCTTCCACGGACGGCCACCATCTGTTATGCGGATGATACCATGGTGGCCGTGCGTGGAAAAGAAATGGGTGAGGCCCTAAGGCGGGCGGAGGTGGCGGCCGAGCTGGCGATCCAACGGATCGAGCAGCTTGGCCTAAAGGTGGCCCTCCCAAAGACTGAGGCGATTGTCTTCGGGGGGCGGGGTTGGCGGCTACCGGCGGGCGCGGCGCTCACCTTGGGGGGAGAGGCGGTCCAGATCAAGCCCCACGTAAAGTATCTGGGGCTTACCCTGGACCGTCAGTGGAATTTCGGGGAGCACTTTGCGAGGCTTGCTCCCCGAATCGTGGGCGCCGCGTCGGCCCTGGGCCGACTGCTGCCGAACGTGGGGGGGCCAGGCTCCTTGTGCAGGCGTCTCTATGCCGGCGTCACAAGGAGTATGGCCCTGTATGGGGCCCCGATCTGGGCGGACAAGCTGTCCGCCCGGAACAGGTTCCTGCTGCGTAGGCCCCAAAGGGTCGTGGCCCTCCGAATGGTGAGGGCCTATATGACGGTGGCCGACGCAGCGGCCTGCCTCCTCGCCTGCACCCCGCCCTGGGAACTGGACGCACAGGTGCAGGCGGAGACCTATAGGGTTAGGTCCAGGTACCGGGCGAGAGGGGAACGCCCGGACCCTGAGGAGGTAGAGGAGACGCGCCGTATGACGGAGCGCCGATTGCGGGACCGGTGGAAAGCCGACCTGGAGGGTTCCCTCTATGGTACTCGTACTATAGGGGCGATCCTCCCGTCGCTGGACATCTGGCTGGAGAGGGCAAACGGCGCTACGTCGTATAGGCTTGTGCAGGTAATGACCGGACACGGTTGCTTCGGTCATTACCTGCACAGAATCGGAAGGGAGCCTGGCCCGCAGTGCCATGAGTGCGGTGATCCGGACGACACGGCTCAGCACACCCTCGAGGTGTGCAGTCGCTGGAGTTCGGAGCGCGCCACCATGGCACTGGTGATTGGGCAATGGGACCTCTCTCTGCACAGCGTTGTCTCTGCAATGCTGTGCAGCGACAGGTCCTGGAAGGCTGTGGCCTCTTTTTGCGAGAGCGTTATCTCGCAGAAGGAGGTCGCGGAGCGTGAGCGCGAGGATTCTCCTCTCGCGCATCCGCTCCGGCGCAGACGGCGGGGGTTGAGGCGGCGGCGCTTTGCCGCCCGCCTCAACCCTTAGTGGCTGCAGGTGTGGGATGGGAGTCCCACACCTGCCGTAGGAACGTCACTTGGCGGTCTGGGAGAGGGGCCACGCGTGCTCGGCCTCTCTCCCCATCGGCGCGAGGAGCCCCGGCAATGGCTGGGGCAGCCGGAAGGCGTCGTGGCAATGCTAACGCGGGACCACGGCGTCTTTTAAACCGGCTGGAGGGTACGCCAAGGTGGTTTTTAGTGGGTTGCGCTCTCTCCCCTTTCTCGCTCTGAGAGGGGGTCAGAAGAGTGAGTCCCACATACCCCCCCGCCACTCCCATGGCAGGGGAAATGCATAAAGCATTTTCCACCTTGACAAAAAAAAAAAAAAAAAAAGGTTAAAAAAATCAGATAATCACTGAGCAGAATGTTATAATAAAACATATTTCTGCAACGATAGTTTTTGGCAAAACAATTTTATGCTCATTTAATTTAGGCGTAGATATGACTCGGAGCATGAAAAATATGACCAAATAATATTCGGACTAACGCAACTTCGTAATCAAACTATGCGGATTTAGATTCTGCGCTAACAGTTTATGCGCAAAGCCTAATATGGCTATATAGATTACGCCACAAACAATGATTACTTACAAAAATATTCTAAAACAGGGTGAACCTTTCACAACAAAATAAATTATTGTATGAATTAAAAAATCTTTTTATCTAAGGCACAGACCACAATCCAATTTAATGATAATTTAAACAAACTTTTTTTTAAATTCTATTTAACACAATCATTCACAAACTAATTAGATTGCTAATAATTATTAAATGTGTAGTAAAATCATCAATCGATACCCGCACCACCGCTAAAACAAAAAAATCTAGACCAGGTGCGGTAGTTGGTATAACTCGTACAGTACGTAAATAAACACCGGCTTTCTCCAGTCTACTCGTGACCACGACCGTTGCAACACGGTTGAAACGTCGAGGTAATTATAATGTGTACACGCGATTAAGACCCGTTGTCAATGATTAACGGCAGGTACCTATGTGTGAATATCGCGAGCTTAAAACAAACAATAATTACAGCAATTACCCAAGCCTACCCAAGCAAGTTTTGAAAAAAAACAAAAAAAATAGTAATTTTCTGATACAACCAAAAACAATTTCAAACCAATGATGAGTCTCGTGTATATTACTTTAAAACAAATAGTTTTTTTACAGGTAATTGTTTTGAAAATTACAAATTATTATTTTTTTCGACGAATACAGACGCAATGGCCACGACGCAGCACCTAAATAGCACCCTGCGCTGATGTTGAGTCCGCGGAAAGAGAACGTAATGTTACCTTGGGCCTTTGTTCCACGCTTGCGACCACCCCGCGCCCTGATCCCGTGCGGAGAAAGGACCTTATGCCCCTTGCGACTTAGTTCGCCGGAATAAATAGTGCCTAGACAGTTGCGCCCAAAATTAAAATCTTTATAACTTTGTCAAAATTACGATTTTACCTTTTTTCAAAAAGTCAGAAGGTGTAATAAAATATGGAGAATACGAATCTGTAAAAAGCGGAAAACGGTTTTAAGGGTGGTTGCGCCCATATTCGCAGGATACGACGATATTGTAATAAGGTAACCAGTAAAAAGAAACTTCAACGAATTGTAGACTTTACTTGTGCTATTAAAGAATCAAATCAAGTTGACTAATTTGTTGAGTAATGACTTATTTACATTAGCAATCGCTTGCATCGCATCACGGCTACGTCACATGAATAAGCCAATCAGAGTGTCGGGTCTACAACGCGCTATCGAAGTTTTTATACTTGTTTGACATATATACAAAACACGAAATATAACCAACGTGCTCCCACCTTCCGTGACCGACCGGCGGAATGGTAGGGATGCACCAGCAACCTGTGGCTCGGCCTGATCAACCTTGCTACTAACCGCTGAATTTGTCTCAAAATCTATAGGGAGATTCTGTGCCTATGCGGTGGTAGGTACGGATAATCCACACCTCGGTGGGAGGACTAAAACCACCATCACGTCAAATGCGGCCATAAGACCACTGGGAACTTATAGCATCCTGGGTGGCCCGTCCTTGTTGTGGAGCTTGATCACCTTCGCAGCAAGTTGTGAAAACACCATAGCAAACCAAGTCCGTTCGAGCGGTGTGGTGCGCTATGTAACTCGCTTTAGCAAACCAAGTCCGTATGTAGCGGTGTGGGGCGCTATAAGCGATGTTCAACGTGCATTGGGTCTAGCTAGCCTGGTGTGTGGTGTTAAGTTTTTGCTACTTATTCTAAATTGTGTCTAAAACATTGCAACTTACATTTGGATTTAATCTAAATAAATGCAAATTAGCGCATTCAAAACGTGTTTAATTAATCTCCCAACCAATTGGGCGTTTCAGAACACATTATGATTTTAGCTTCATGGATGAAAATAGAAAACATGAGTTGCTTGAGAAATTATAACTACCTATTATTTGCGTCCAGAAACGATGGTAGGCATGACGACGAAATTATATTAATCGTCAGGAAGCGTTTTATTGTACAAAACACAAAAAATTGTAATACAATATTTACAAATAGTACCTTTGATAAATTTACTAGCAGCGCAATAATTGGAACTTATGTATTTTAGAATTCCGTAGCAGGTATATATTGGTTTGTCTCGTATGAAATGGTTCATTATTTTTGTATCTTTTATACGCTAACGTTGTAGCAAGACTTACAAGTAAAATGGATAAAAGCACAAAAAATGAGTTACTTGGTAAAATAGAAATGGCATCGAAAAATGCGGATTCCGATGAACTCTGGTCAAACGTAATGAGACTAACAACAGAAAGTGGGATGACTCTGAGGTGTACACTGGTCAATGGCAAGAAGTTTGAAATTAAAAGCTATAATGAAAACGCCGATGCAGCGCAGTTGGAGGATAGAGTATTAGACCTATCGATCAGTGATCTATAATTCCATTAGATTTGGCATAAATTCAAGTTGTTGGCAATATAATTAAACATCATGTAATTAACCTATGTTGGACAAATAAATGATTTTGAATTTGAATTTTGAATTTGAATTCTTAACATAATGAGCGTTTAAAAAAACGATCGAATCGAAATGAGCGTTTTGTCAAAAAACGCTTTGGGAATTTCAGAACACGAATTTGTTCAAGTGTTTAAGAACCGTATGAACTTCTTAACATAATGAGCGTTTAAAAAACGCTTTTGGAATTTCAGAACACGAATTTGTTCAAGTGTTTTAGAACCGTATGAACTTCTTAACATAATGAGCGTTTAAAAAACGCTTTTGGAATTTCAGAACACGAATTTGTTCAAGTGTTTTAGAACCGTATGTACTTCTTAACATAATGAGCGTTTAAAAAAACGACCAAATCGAAATGAGCGTTTTGTCAAAAAACGCTTTGGGAATTTCAGAACACGAATTTGTTCAAGTGTTTAAGAACCGTATGAACTTCTTAACATAATGAGCGTTTAAAAAACGCTTTGGGAATTTCAGAACACGAATTTGTTCAAGTGTTTTAGAACCGTATGAACACACAACATAACATAATGAGCGTTTAAAAAAACGACCAAATCGAAATGAGCGTTCTGTCAAAAAACGCTTTGGGAGTTTCAGAACACGAAAGTTTGTGAAATAGTATGTCACGTCTTGTCTAGAGTGTGCACATTACAAGATACCGGGAGGTAAGTGAGAAGGTGAATTGCACCCTATTGACAAGGTCGGCGTACCTTTTCACACAATCCACGCGGATTACCTTGGTCCTTTCATCAGGAGTAAGAGAGGCAATACTTACTTAGTAGTCATAGTAGATTGCTTTACTAAATATGTTATATCACCGCTGTCAAGAACACAAAATCCGCAACATCTGTAAGAGTTTTAAAAGACCATCGTCACTTCCAAGGCAAAATGGCTAAAGCGCCATTTTGGGCCAAATTGAGTTATATATATCATTAGAATTAGCGAATTTTTTTGCGTCGATCTGTCTAGGTTTCAAAGCGATCTGAGCACTTTTTTGGCGCTTTAGCCTTTTAAAAATCACTGAAATTTGTGAGCCAAATGACTAAAATGACGCTTATTTTTCATTTTTACACTTAAGTTATTTTACCTTTTCACCATTCTTTGATTCGATGTTGTTTAGTTATTTGCGTTTTTTCTACTTTCATGAATGATGTCGCTTTAGTATTTTGTGCAATTTAAGGAATTTTATCCTTTGTCGCTTAAGTAAAGTGTGCCCGGGCGATTCCACGCAGAAAAATTCTCCAGGAACAAATTTTGTTTCCCATGTCATCTTTGTGCTACAACGTCAGGGTGACGCTTAAATGATAGTTTTTATTTAATACTATGATGTTATTAAAGAGGCATTTCAAAATAATATTTTATCCGAAAGATATTTCAAGTTGAAAAAAAAGAGCTGTGTATTACAATGACAAAATGTGCCTACAATGATGTTAGTAGTAGAGAGTTTACAGCTTCTGCGTCAAGGCGGCCCACCGTTGGTGGGCGCCTTTGTAAGATTTTTTTGGTGTTTTTTTGGGACGTTTTTTCAAATCTATCAGTAGCGGTTTCTGCGACAGACCGGGGATATTACCTACAGGGGAGACGAAATTCGATCTTCGTCTATTGCTATCCCTTTTGCTCTCGACGCGTAGCTAATTTGCAAGAAAGTGACGGGGCGATTCAAAGTTCGAAATTCGAAGTACAGAGTAATGCCCCTGAGCAGGCTTTTGTATGTTTTTTTAGTTGTGCTGACACCGTGTGAATAGTACGAAATGCCATAGTGATTTAATGTGCAGGTGTCATTGAAGTTTTTACAATAAGCGAATGATAGTCACGTGTATCGTGGGAATCAAAATATAAGACGTATATTTGGAATAAAAAAAGTCAGCCATAAATGTCTTTCTATAGTAAGGAATGTCATGGTTTTTTAATGGATCGTGGGTATCAAAATATAAGACGTATATTTGAGAAAAAAAGTCAGCCATAAATGTCTTTCTATAGTAAGGAATGTCATGGTTTTTTATTTAATTATAGATTAAAATTAAGAGTCTCCAAAGGTTCGATAAACAAGTAAGTTATAACGCGTCATCTTTCGAACCAACAGGTGTTCATCAGCGAGTTCAAACAAGATGCATTTTTGATTTTGAGTAGGAAAACCTGTTTCGACAGGTCGTATTAAACCACCATCAACGGCGTCTGTTTTATTTATAGATTATTATATCCGTGATGTTAGTGAGGGTGTTTTTGAGCATGTGTGTTGGTTAATAAAAGCAAAGCTTAAATCGATAGGACCGTCATTCGTTCAGAATATTCTGTTGGAAATCAGTGTCAAGTGGGTGCTTGCTCGTGTTGTTGAAAGTCTCACAGTGCCGTGTGCATTGTTGATAGTTTTCAGTTTAAAATCTGTGTCTACATCTTGCTACGAGATAAAAATGGAGGTAAGCTTTATACACTACGTTACTATGTATATATATAAATATTATTTCAACGATGCGGTTGGTCTAGTGGGTAGTGACCCTGCCTACGAAGCCAGCAGCCTCGGGTTCGATCCCCGGTCAGAGCAAGTATTTGTGTGTGATGAACATAGATATTTGTTCCTGAGTCTTGGGTGTTTTCCATGTATTTAAGTATTTATTTCTCTATGTAAGTATGTATAACGTTGTCTGGTAAGTACCCATAATACAAGCTTAATTGTGATTAATTTGGGACTAGGTCTTGTGTGAGATTGTACCCCAACATTATTATTATCCTAATTTGAGTCAGAATGATGTTCCAGGCCCAAACCCACTTAAAATCCGAACTCAAAACGAGCAAACAATATCGATGCATTCTTTGAAAAGCCTAGGAAAAAACAGGCTACGGAATACTCATCTTCTGTAGCGCAGTGTACAAATGGAGGTACCAATTATATAACTTCTCGCGTAGAAGACGTTTCAAATACCACTCATCTCGTTAAAATTGACATCTATGATACAAAAAAGTTATGCGGGGTCCCAAACGACCAGCACTGGAAATTGGCGGATACTAGAATCAAATACTACACGCAATCTGAGGACGATGACTATTATTGTACCACAAAATAATTATTTACAACATCACGGAACATATTGCAGGTAAAAACGACTGCAAAAAATATTTCGTCGACACCAAGAAGTAAAAAAAAAGCCATTAAACATTTCCACCTCCGCCCGCAACGGAATCGCCACCAACGAACCGATGATTTGGGCTATATATAAGCAACGCAAAACAAACCATACTGTATCACGATCAACTTACACCATACGAACTATATTCATCTTCATTCAAAATGGATCTACAAAACTCGCTCTACGATGAAGACTTGTATAAACTCTGTGATGACATTGAGAAACTGCACTATAAATTGAATGGATATTCACCAGCTTCATAAACTCCATGTTTCACGTCGGAAACCCTCTTCTGATAGATTGGGAAGATGAAGAAGACACTGAAATGTATAGTATGGACACGGATTCTTTCAGTGAAGATGCTTATGAACCCATACATTCGTGTTTTTCGCCCGTGTTAGAATAAGTAACTACAATAAATCTTATTTTATTTTTTTAAAGAATGTTTAAGTGAAATGAGAAACCGTGCTTGTATATCTTATAATTTCTGATGTTTTATTTTCATAATATTGCTCTAATGTAAGAGTTACTTGTGTATGTGTATTTTTTGTATGTGTGTGTTTTTTTTTGTTAATTAAATCGTTTCAATGGGTGTCGTGCATTTTTATTTGATGCTTATCCAGTCTAAGTATGACAAGTAAAAGGGAAATAAAGCAAATTCATTGTTGATTAAAATAAATATTTATTTCATAAAAATAGATTTGAACATAATTTTCATCATCAAGTCATTATATATAGTATTATCTAAAAATAAACTTAAAAAATTAAACATTGTTTTACCTTTGCACTTAAAATACATATAAACTGAACAGTATTCACCACAAACCGATGAAAAATGGTTTTGAATGGACATATGGTTATAAAACCATTTTTTTGCATTTCTTTTTAAAAATAACTTATGATAACCAGAAGGCTTCCTATCAAAGTATTCACCGTTACCATAGATATCAATGTGAATTGCTATCCGATGAGATCCGGGTTTGTAATCAGGATCTAAATTGCTTATTATAAATACCGGAAGATCCACGAAAACAGGGATTCTGTTAGCTGGAAACACATTTGATCCAATCGTAGGACTAATTTTATTCATGCATAATTGCAATTCCTCGGTATCCATT